>CM032881.1:8245456-8777956 GCA_019176425.1 Megalops atlanticus
CCATTGATATGAACATGCACTGTTTCATGGTCATGTGTTGCTATGGAGACGGCATATGCTAGCTGCGTGATGTGTGCAGGTGTGGATTCATTCCAATAACTAAAACCAACATGCAAAACAACAAGTCAACCAGTATCTAAAAATAGCCTTCTGCAAACAAGATCAACAACAAATAGGATGAATTTCATTAAATGGGTCTGAGAAGGACCACAAGATTATCTTCATGGGAAAAAATTAAGAGTATTTCAAACTACAATAAGCTGAAAAATAGGGAAAAAAATGCAAAAAAAAAAAAACCCACAGAAGAGAAAAGCCATGACAGGTCAGATCAAAGCCACCATCATCTGCAGAAAAGCACTGAAAATTGTGCCACTGCAAGGACCCTCTCAGTGCAGTAGCAATTATGCAATGCTTTGTGAAGGTCATGCTTGCAGGAGTGCTCGTGGAACTCGGCATCATGTGTAGCCTGGCTCGTCTGTACGTGGAGCTGTCTAGAGTTACATAACTCTGTTAAAATATACCCCCGGTCACATGTAGCATTCAGCCCTGCAGACAGATAGCCTAGTGTCGCCCGAATCGCGCTGGCAGCTGCTCAGGCGTTTACACACAGCCATTAAAGATTCAATTGTGATTCACTGCCAGACGCGCTGCATTGCCCCCCACCCACAAGAGCAGGGCTATGGAAAAAAGGGCAGGGCGCTTTTCCTTGGAGTGCAGCCCATGTGACTGACCGACGTCTCCAATGAGAGAAAGAGAGAGAGAGAGAGAGAGAGAGAGAGGGAGAGAGGGAAAGAGAGAAAAAGAAAACCAGCCCTTTAAGTCACACCACTCGTTTCTTGGAATGGCGCGGAGTTTCATCACGGCTGAGACTGTACAACCCCTAAAGTGGCTCTGAGCTGGGAGTGATGGGCAGAGTCTCGCTGTCAGAAGGCGGGCACTTCAGGTTTCTCCCCGCCGCCCACAACAGACGCTGTCACGTTTTCTCTCTCCCAGTCTGGGGGTGGGGGGGAGGGAGAAGGGAAGTGCGTGCGCGTTGGTGTGTGTGTGTGTGTGTGTGTGTGTGTGTGTGTGTGTGTGTGTGTGTGTGTGTGTGTGTGTGTGTGTGTGTGTGTGTGTGTGTGTGTGTGTGTGTGTGTGTGTGTGTGTGTGTGTGTTTATGTGCGTATGTGTGTGTGTGTGGCGGGGTGAGCATATACCCTGTTGTAAGTGGCAGGTTAAGCAGGTTAAAATGACCTCCAGAGGGGAAAATAAAGAGCAGAGCAGTAATGAGTAATTGTGACTGGTCTGTTTGAACAGATGACCAGAGTCAGCAGGTTAAGCACTAGTAATACAGCTGGAAGCCTCTTTATCTAAAAAAAGAATAAGGCACACCTAAATGGCGCTGGCCAATCTTGAAAGGAGGCAAACTGAATGCAAGGACAACAGCACAATTCAACAAGGTTTTAGTCCAGTCTAATTTAGCACTGTGCTCATTGAATTTCATTGAAGAATGGAACATGATAGCTCATCCTGTTCTGCTCTGTTCGTCTGTGACATGCACTGCTTATACATTGACCTTTTCAATATTGTGCTGATTTTAAGGCCATGAAATGCTTTGCCTACACAATGTCATACAATTTACCAGATATTCTGTCAGCTGCAAACCAGCTGTATGTGTAGAGTGACCTTAGAATTATTGTTGACATTATGTGTCTGTGTATGTACTTGCATCCTGAAAAGTCCAACATTATTTAGCTAAAGATCTGGATTCAGGGGATTTGTTTGGCAGACACAGGAGAAAAAAGCATCATAGGTACATACTTTATCTAGCCTTCTCAGTTACTAATTGTTGAGAATGCGCTCTGCTGTATAGCTAGTAACCACGGAGACAGCATTGGCCTTCATTAACACAGTGCGCTCCCTGTTCTAATTGTGAAATGTCTCAAATGCAAACGGCGCTAAGCGGCAATGTCACACAAGAGACTACGCCACCCACAGACAGAGCAGGCCAGTCGTGTGTGACCTGAGTTGACCTGCTGACAGACAACACGACCCGCTCCCTCCGCCGGGCCAGATGGAAGAGGAGCAGGGAGGGAGGAGGCGCTGAAAAAAGCAGACTCAACCTGCACGGCGCTGACTTTAAAGAACAGCTGCTAATGAGACAGAACACACACACCCACACACACAGCACACACACATACAAGTACACACACACAAACACACACACACACACACACACACCCACACACACAGACACACACACATACAAGTACACACACACAAGCACACACACACCCACAGACACACACACACATACAAGTACACACACACATACACATATGCACATACAAGTACACACACACACAGACACACACAGACACGCACACACACACACAAGCACACAAGCACACACACACCCACAGACACACACACACATACAAATACACACACACACACAGACACATACAAGCACACACACACACACACACACACACACACACACACACACATGCACATACAAGCACATACAAGCACACACACTGTCTGAGGCAATCAATATTACCACCACCATCATAATCCCCCCTCGTTGTCATCATCACAATCATCATCACCATCATCGCCACCATGGCACGAGGAGGAGGAAGAGGAGGAGGCATGACTCCTGCTATTGCTGATTAATGCACTCCGACCTTTCATTAGTCTTAAATTGTTCTGTGCTTGGCTAAGGTGCGCAAGGACAGCTTTCACCCTCTTACGTCTGAACCGATGCTGTCTAATTCTGTCCCTTTTTTAAAAGACAGAGGAAAAAAAAATATGATCCTCTAGATACACTCATATTCTCCCAGGGTGCTCATCAATCAAATAGCTGATCCCATGAGCAAAAGCACTTCATAGCTAATGCCAGGATGCAGACAGGCGAATTGTGTGGGAGAATCAGCCACTACGGAGGATGTGGGACTCAACGTGTCCCTGGTGCCTCTGACAGCATTCGCAACATATTTTCTCAGTACATTTCCTGTGGCATTTTGGCTGAACGTCGGATCGCTCATGTCCACTTGGGCCGCAGCGAGTCCGTTTAAAAATGGCAGTTGAAATGTGACAGTCACGACGCGCCACACCTCGCCATGACGTGACACAGCGCAGTCTTTGGTATGGCTGGATATCATAGCGTAAGGTGAATGTCCACAGTCTTTACGCCTTTGTAGCGTACAAGGCAGACACTCGGCTCCATAGAGAGGCCGAACCACACGCCCACTCACACGCCTACAAGAGGCCACTGGCGTGATCCACCTTTTACAGCACACAATGGTGCAATTCCCTGGACCAGAAATAACATTTTGTACTAAAGCTTTATTTCAATGGCTTGTTTTGCCATGACAGAAATAATAACGATTAATTTATTTTAAAAAAATGTAGGGAAGAAATAGCAGGGACCTTGAGATGTAGGTGAAGCCCAAATAATGGTGGAAATGTCAAGGTCTTAGATGCGTCTGCAGTCTCTCTTTCAGCCAATAGCGACTAGCTCCGAGCTGCATGCGGCATTCTAGTGCAGCTGAAATATCTCTACAGAAACAAAAGGTGGAGGTTGACCGTTTCCTCCCTGTGTCTGGCAGTGATTGGCATCATACAATTAACAGGAAATGAGGCACATTGCCCTTGTAGAGTGCCTTAGGCACAAAAATGGGGAAATGTGAGTCAAAGCTGCAGGCCAGGGAAGCCACGTGTTCCTATAAAGACCTCTTCCACGCCGACAGGATGTTGGTGACGCTGTTTATCTGAGGCCTGTGGCCTGAGGCTTGATGAAAAGGTGATATGGGTCTGCAGGGACACCAGTTTATTTATTCAGCATGAGAACATATGGGAACACATGCACGCACGCGCACACACACACACACACACACACACACACACACACACACACACACACACACAAAGGTAGACTGAAATGTCTACCTTTCAGCATTGAGATGGGAACCCCAACAATCCTGACATTCAGGCACAGCAGGCATCTCGCTTTTTTGTGCCCACTGCCAGCACTGGCACAGTCACATAAATCCAAGGTACCCACACACAAGCCAGCCAGCGATCACTTAAACCGCAGGACGCCTGTGTGATCTTCAGTCCTACCAGGCTTTCTAGCACTCTGCAATTAAACAAGGCCCCTGTGAACTAGACCGAACATGCTCATTACAAGCAGCTTTTGAGGACCTTCCCAGAAAGTGCTCCATATTTAAAAGCAGACAGGTTTTGCACCCAGTTGTTAAAGCGTCTGGGTGGCATCTTTGGCCCAGTGAATTTCCCCCCCTGAGCTTTTCACATGCTCCTCTTCAGACTCGTAAAAAGTTCTCACAACTTAAGAGGAAGCAAATTACAGAGAGCAAAAGAGGGAGATAATACAGAGATAATTAATCAGATAAAGTGATACTGTGAGAAAAAAATTAGAGAAAAAGAGATGTAGAGAGATAGGGAAAGTGGCAGTGAGAGGATGAGAAAAACAACAAGAATCATAGATATAAACAGATAAGCATATGCTATTAATATCTTCAGTGACACACACTATCAATGCAATCACACAGGCATAAATCTGACTGTTAACGACATGAGCCAAATTAGAAATTAATCTTAAGAGAACACATTTCTCATTAGAACTCAGCAAAATATCATGAAAAATGGTTTGATACTGAATGCAAAAGCATAAGAATTAAGACAATTATCAAACAAAGCAAGAACCCAAGATACGAGAACAAGAGAACCCAAAAGTACATCTCAAATATCTTGAAACTTACAAAAGTACAAACATTCCCCAAAACACAAATTTTCACATAATCACCAAATGAAACAGAATAATCAGGCAAATGAAAAAATCACTTTGGGCTTATGTTAAAAACAATAGGCAGGTCATAACACACATATTAACCATATGGTCCATTTGGAAAAACAATATTCCATAACATGAGCTTACAGTTGATCAAAATTTAATTAGATAAAAACTGACAAATATTAAATAATAAAAACTTACCTGACAACCCAGTTTTCCTACAATAAATGAAAAATGTATCAAATTTCAAAACTCACAAGAGCTTGTTCTATTAACAGGATCAGGAACGAGATACTAAAAAAACAGCCCCTTGGGGGTGCAGTAAGGTGTGCTGAGTTACTGACCCCAGCTCTGAGTTCAGGGTGTGTTCTTGACATCTGGATCTTGACGCTTGTATTATTATACAGCAGCAGCCGTTAAAGTGGACCCTGTTAATTACTGAGGCATCTGTAGGAGCAGTAATTCTGGGATGATGCTCTGTAGTACTACAAACATTGGATTTCTAGTTTTCCTTAATGAATGTAACATCGTGAGAAAGAGAAATTTTGATTTCATTACATTACGGTTATTTCGCAGATGTTATTATCCAGACTGACTTACACTGTGCCTCTAATAAAGTGGCACAAAAAGTTGCACAAACTCGACACCGCTAACCACATATGAACAAGCGTCAGGGCCTAACACGCTGCTGACATTGCAAGTGTGCGTCTAGATTGGCATGTAAGTGCAATGCAATATGCATGGCAGAATATACCACTCCATATATAGTGCACATGTCCTGAAGTAAATCTCCACATAAATATTTACACATAACTCTGAAGAACACTTCCACATATATAATTACACATAAAGGGAACAAAAGTTCATGCTTGGGCAAGGAGGTTGAGGTGCAGAGGTGGGTCCTCAGTGTGTAGTAGAAGATGACCAGATCTGACCACAACAGGAAGCTTGTTCAACAACTTCTTTCAAATCATTGCACTGCTGTTTAAACCCTATATGCCCTCGTAAATACCCTTGCACATGCTTCACTCACTTTAAAACACATTTGATTCTGTTTGGGACTGTATTACAAAAGTCTTCAAAGTGATACAAGTGCAGTACGATTAAATCCATACATTCAGAAAACAAGCTGAGAGTAAGAATTACTGACAAATGAAGAGTTCTTCAGACAAGAGCTTGGTGTAAGATACAGCAGAGCTTCAGTCTGACCCCAACAGTATTAATAACATCAATGATTTAGCAGTGTTGGTTGAAGAGTATGTAGTCACTAATCTCACTCGGGGAGACACTACACAGGAAGATACAGTAATGCCTAGCAATCCAGGGAGAAGAGGCTCTGTGCTCAATGTGAGAGACAGCAGAGATTAAGACACAGATGTACTTTCTACATTGGAGCAGATACTTCTCCAGCCAACAGAGACATTCTTTAAAAAAATAAATAAATAAATAAAAAGAACCGAGCAGGTGTAGGCGGGTGCCTCACACATGCGATCACGTTTCTCTGAAGGGGTTATGACTCACCCACTCCAGGCACCCAGTCCTCATCTGGCCTCTCGGCAGAACTCTGCAGAGGCAGCCAACAAGAACTGCTGTGAGTCACCCCCCCCACCCCACCCCGCCTCCCCCCCACACCCCCCCACCCCATGTCTCCGCCTGCCTTCTCCATCACCATTCACTTCATCCCGCATTCCACTCCACAGAAAAGCAGCGATCGTTACAACAATGCCAACATCTTCTTTACATCTATTTTAAAGTTTGCTTTTTATGCCAAGAGCTCTAGAGCCTTTCTTCCCTCTTTGTTTATTTTTTTTTTGGAAACTCAGGAGTGCAAATTACTGGGGCCACCAAACTCAGCAGATTTTCAGTGCAAGAGAAACGTTCGACAAAGGACAGAGCACACGTTTTGATGTGTACAAAGTAGGCGATATACCTAGAAAGGAGTTGTCATGACCATGTGGTTTTGATAGTGGACTCCAGCTACAACGCTGTAACATTCTTAATTGCCTATAACATATTTTCTATGAATGGCGATATATCACAGATACATTACAAAGCTGCTTCATATTTGGACATATGTTTTGTTCTTTGTATGAACAAATTATCTACCTTTGATCATGGCACACAGGAAAAAATATAATACAAACAGTGTATTCATGTATTTTTCCTTTCCTTCCTATGATCACTCAGCAGCAAACATTTTTTGAATCAGTGTGGTGTCACATATTCAGTATAACAATGTTTCTAGAGAAGGTGTGCACTGAGTATTAGCTCATCTTTACAGCCCTCAGCAAATTGACTCTTACCATCTTTTGCCAAGGTAATTGCAACACCCAGCCTGCTATTGCAGCATATGTCACATCAAATCGCTTGGCTTTTGAAATAAAACGAACCGGGAAAGCCTGTCAGAAGTTCAGACAGACGACTTAATTGATGAGTAGTCAAAAGGAACAAAAGGCATACATCTACACAGGAAAACTATTACAGTAATTACATCCACATTATGTGCCAGGTTATACATTTGAGCTCTCATTAACCCTGAAATATTGTGTTTATCTTTGCAGAAATCAATGCCATATACATATATATCCATCTCACGTACCTCTAGGGGCAAAAACACGTTAGAATAAACCAGACCTTACTGTTTCCCCTCCGCAATGTTACAAACTCAAAAAGAACGCATTTATAAGAGAAAATAGGTCTCTTAAGTGAAAATGGGAGCCATCACCCCTGAATATATGCTTTTCGGATAATCTTTAGATTTATGTCATTGTAATATTTTTGCACAACATATTGACTTAAAAGAATTCAAGACCTTAAATACCAGTTCCCAAAAACCTCTTAAAAAAGTAAAATCGACTCGCAAACCTAATCTAGTAACTTCACGTTATGTTTTCTATTTAGTGATGACCATCATTTTTTTTTTTTTTTTTTAAGTTTACACTGACGTCTCTTTTTCGTGTGACGTTTGAAAAGTTCAAGTCCAAACCCGAATTTGCGAGACTGTAAGCCTAGATATTCCTCGCTTAGCAACATGACGCTCAAACTAGCCCGTGCAGAGCGTAAAAACGCACGTGTACCGATACACCACGCAATTTGCGCGGACGTGGGCGTCTGGTTCTGATTCATTCATTCAGTCCGCTCAGTCCCTAGACGACAATTGTGCACATTCCGATGTACAGATTACCGGGACCTAGATAAACGACTCCCACACATGACCTCAGTGAAATTGCCTGAGGCCAGGATGGTAAACACATTGAATTACGTCGTAACGACACATGATGCACTGCTTTCTCAGGGACGGGACAGATGTTGCCACATCGGGTTAATGTGGATTTGCGAAACACACCGGTGAGACATTTCCAATGGCTGTAAAATATGAACAAAGAGTCTTTAAGAAATGCGATGGCATTCACGTATTACAATGAGCCTCGCAACTGTTTCCGTTCATAGATACAGGTTGAGTTGCTACATTCCTGTTGTCACCTTCTCTGTCTCAGTGAGGTATTTGCATTCCGCGAGCAACTCTGAAAACAAACCTTTTGCTGCTGAAAACGACGCCGTGACAGAACAAGGCATGTCCCCCGAATTAAAACACAGAGAGATGTAGAATTAGCCTACACATAAACTCTGATGATGTCTTACTTGTGTTCTAATGTCAGGGCAGGACTGATGTAAACATATGGGACCCGTAGTTGATTATCTGCCCGGCTATTGGAATGAAACGGATCCTCGTGTCCACGTGCTTTTCTAATTTCCATTATATTTAAATATGCAAGACCTTCTCGCCTATCGGCTGAAGGTGTACTCCCTCTCAAACACTATTTGTCAGATAAGTGTGTGAGAGCACAAATCAGAAAGCCCGGTCTGTTTAAACCCGCCTTCGTAGACACGTTGCCTAAGGAGAAGTTACACGGGGTGCCCAATTGCGGGACTTAAGCTCTGGAACCACCGCATCGCACAGCACTAGCTCGCGACGCAAGTGTTCCGGGTTTATCGCCGAACAAAGGAGAGTGTGATCCACTCGCTTTTGGTAAGGTATGATACCATCGATTGATATTAGAGCACGTTTCTGTGGTCCCTATGAGGTTAAAAATTGTAGGCACGTGCGTGTAAATGGTAACCGATCTGGGGCTCTCCTTACGTAATATTTTATGTGAGGATATAAATTTTGGCTCGGTTTGAAATAGACTAACGTTATTCGGGAAGCAAGTCAGGTTCCTTACCGTAGACGCAGCATCTATATAAACGAAAACGGACCAAGGTACCAGCTTTATTCTTTCGCAGTGTCATCGCTTTTTTCGGCTTCCATCAGGTCTGAATTAGCCAGCTAACACTGTTTACCGTCGCTGTTTCTCGAATAAACATTCAAGGATTTAAGTGTGAGCCTACAATATGTATAGTGATGGCGAATGGTGGTGATGCGCCTGTCTTGAGCTCTGTTCAGAGAAGATATATGGAAATTATAGATTGAACAATTTCATTTGTAAGGTTTCTGAGTCTTTTATTTAATGTCCGTTGATATACGCCATATGTCAGAGAACCTTGAGAAGTCATCGAAAGGCCCCACCCTTATTAACAGTTTTTATTAAGTTATTATTTTATCGTTTGTGTTTAAAAGTTAATAACCTGAAGTAAAGCGAATAGAACCGTGCCGTAGTGTGTCCTTGCAGGTGTCTGATTCATTTGACATTCCACTGGAATATTTATAGCCAATATTTGGGCCAGGATTGCCCAGGACCCTTTGTTTAGAAAATCCATGCACTGATATAGCAGATGCTTGGCCCGTTGTATTTAGTTTCTGTTTTGTGCGTGTTCCAGGCTTATACATTTTGTGTTTCAACAGCCCGTTGATAGACGGCGTCTCGTCAGGGTATTGCGAACATCAATCCAAAAGTATTTTCGTGCATTTCGTTGCACAGAGGTGTAGACTGCATGCATTTCATTTCATATTGTTGTATCATTAACTGCTTCCAAATCAAGGTGGACATGCTAGTTCCTAATACCACATGCAGCTTTGAAGTTCCTTTTTATCTTAGCGAGGTCTAGCATTGTAAAATTAGACTACAGTCTTGCAAGAAATTAGCTTGTTTGAGTTATTTTTCGCCCATCCTTGCAGTTCTTCAGTTTGACAGCGATTTAGCGCATACATCGTTAGCGCGTACGCTAGACTGCCCATTTCCAACTTTTAAAGGAAGGGAAAGTGCACATCTGTATATAGCCTAATTGTGAGAGTATACCGAGAATGTTGCAATTACGTATCTACAGCCTTTGTTGTCTCGTCGAAATGTCAAAAGGTAACGATTCGAACGAATAACTCACTCTTCAACTTTTGATTCAAACCAAGATTTTATCATCGTTCAGAAAGCACTTTACCCTTGTTTTGCTTCGCTATTACATAACATTAATACCTGCTTGCCAAGATCAGATGCGGTCGATGAAAAACAAGGCTGCTCTGTCCAAACCTAGCTGTGTTTATTTATTACATTATTTCTGACTATTCGCTAAGTATGGGTGTCATGAGGAAGACCATTAAAGGTGATTCGAGATGTCTTTACCTGCAAGCATAATGTTAATCACTTGCTTCCATTAGCTTTTCACATTTACGTTTAAAGTGGAATCCAGAGAAGGGTTGTCCATCTTACCTCAGTAACATCCGCGAAATCCGAAAATGGAAATTTTTCCATCTAATTTTTTTCCGAGAAGGCGAAATGAAAAGTAATACTAAGAAATAAGATTGGAAATGTAAACATGCTTCCTTGTCAAAGTAAAAGATAATAATAATAATAATAATAATAATAATAATAATAATAATAATAATAATCATCATAATAATAATAATAGTCGAATGCAGTACTGCATTGCTAATACTTAAAGTTTTCCTTTGTTGCTATGTCTAAAAGTATTTTAAAGTCTTTTTAAAGGTAGTGCTTTCTGCATGACTTCCTCAGACCATGGACCTTTGATTTGTAGTGCATTCAGCATCTTTTTTCATAATCCAAATAAATTATCATCAGTGAAATGTACAGTAGGCAGACCTGTGCTTACATTTCAGTGATATTATGCATGTGAAATCGTAATATACTGTATGTTTGGAATCAAGGGGGCCCGGCTTAATACTGTGAATAAGTAGGCACATGTTTTATTTCCTTCTGCCATCTTTCCTCTTTTTTTTATCATGAAGGAAAGGGAGAAAAAGGCACTCCACATTTTCTCCATAACAACAGTCGCTGGCAGAGACCAGAGACAAAGAACTCTGAAGCAGGAACGCTCCCACCGGTGCAATCTGCATTAACAAAGAAACACCAGTTTCTTTGTTAGTGCCATAGGACTTTCTGCCCTTGTGTCTGTAAAATGCAGCTGCCTTCACAGAATGTTCAGCCTCAGACCGTAATTCAAAGATCAGCCTCGATTAGGGGGAGAGAATAAAAAGAGTCGCAACAGGTTTACAGATGTGTAAGGTTGGGTTGGCAAAGTTCTTAACACCTGTGTGCGGTCCTGAATAATTATGCTGTCAAGGCTTTATTGAAATGTTCTGTTTCTTGGGGGCTGTAATCCAGCTTGGTTCCTTTTTTATGATCATACTGTATGCCCCAGTCTAAATCCAGCCGTACGAGTTAACCTGTCAGCAATCTGTTGTGAAATGAAAATTGAACGGTTTGAACGAATTGAATGGTTTCTTTACGAAGTCTGCTTGTCTCACAGTGACCACCATTGTCATGGTGTTCTGGTCCCTTTAAATAAACAAGAACACTGGACTTGTCTCCGATCATCTCCTGAATATCTGGAAATTAAGACTTGTCCTCCACTTTTTGCTGGAGTGTCAGAGCTCATGGTCAGAGGAGACTCAGACGGTCTGTGGGATGTATTGAGTCAAGATGAACAATATTTTACCCTCGTATTATGTCCTGTCTATATCACTTTAGCCTCTGTCATTCTGCAAGTGAAAATAGCGCTATTCAGTTCACACAGGACATTAAGAAAGTGGATGAAGTTTTGCATTGGCACTGCTGTTAAATATTTATTTAGTTTTGCTCTACAGAGGCTGTTACCCAGGGTGACCTACACAGACATTTTTTTGCAAATATGTAAAAACACTGTCACAGCTGGATACTCACTGAAACAGTTTATGTAATTGCCATGCTCAAGGGTAGAAAAAGCAGCTAGGATTTGAAATTAAAACCTTCTGGTTTCTTAAGCCCTGTGCAGTTCTGCCATTTCTGTGTGCAGCTCTGAAGCTCATTTTTCGTGACTGGAAAGAACGGGTGACTGCAGGTTCTTGCGTAAGGTGACGGGTTTTCAGTGTTCTTCTTTAATGTTTACATTGGAATAGAACCAAAAAGGAAGGTATGGCAACAGCTTGGCAGCAACAGCGTTGGCTCAACACTTGCTTGCGAAACTTCTCAACTCAGCATTGTTTTCCTTTTGCTGTCTAACCCCACAACCTCATTTATTTATTAGGAAAAATGCAATGCACCGTCATGGTGGGTTTCAGCCCTTTTGTTTTTTTTAACTTGTGCTGTTGGGTTCAAGCAAGCGCCTCAAGTGCCAGTGTTGGCCGAATGCAAACCGGCATCTGTGAAGCGCGGCTGTTGGAATAACCCTGCTGTTTGTCCTCGCAGGTCAGTGATGATTGCTGGCGGTTAGGTCCTGCAGCCTGAGGATGTCCGCTTCAGATTCCGACTGCTCCACCGACTGGTTGGCCAGCGACGATGAGGACTGCGACAGCGCGTCTGAACTGGACTGTGCCTGCCCCAGCGCGAAAAAGACGCCGCCCTTACCTGCGCCATCGGGCAAGGAGTCCAGCGACGGGCAGCTCCACCTTGATCCTGTGGAGGGAACCTGTGACGGCGATGTCACGGATAAGGACAGGTGCCTGAGCCGGGACAGTAGCGTCCCGAGCCGTGGTGTCCACTCCGGATGTACACAGTCACAGGCCAGCGGTGTGCGGAACTTGCTTCTCTCCGGGAAGCATGAGCAGCCTGGGTCTTTGTGCCGGTCCCCACCTCACGCTGCGGGGAGTTTACAGAGAGAGGGACCCCGGCAGGCACAGAAGAGGCCTTGCGGCTCAGAGGCCTTGGGGGTCTGGGCTTCTTGGCAACATCCCAACAAGACGGACAACGGTGAGCTGTTCACTCGAAAGGTAAGACTCCAGTTGGTATCAGCTAAAAACAAAACTCCCACAGAAAGCAGACCCTGACCTACCCCCTCCAGTCAACACAGCTCTGAGGAATAAGTTAGCTAATCATACTGCTCAGGAGTAAGTGTTTCTTAGAGCACTCTCAACAGGGGACAGTCAACAGTTGTGAGGACTGCATTTTCGCAGTATCAGTTTCACAATATCCTTCCTGGTATAAGATTGCCAGGGAGAGGAAATTCTGAAAGAACATGGATGTTTTTGAAAAGCGTTCAGCAACCTCAGCATGAGAGAAAGATAAATGGCTTATTGCGTGTCGTAGAATTTAGGCGTTCAGGTTAGTTTACACGTGTGCAGCACATAACCAGACATAACTAGATAAATCTCTATTTGAATTTGCGGTTATCAGATTAAGCAAAAATCAGTTAACGGTGATATAACACTTCATTCCTTGACTCTTCATCATGCAGTGACAGTTGTCTAGGAAGTGAACCATTTTGAGGCATCTTTGCAAATAACCTCCAGCCTGTGTGTGAAATTAAATCTGGCTCATTCCGCACGGATGTAAGAATGTTTATCAGATTTTGATGGAGCAGATTTGCTGAACAGCTATCCTGTGTTTTCCAGTGCATGGAGCTACAGTGCTATGTGCCCCATCTGTCCTCAATCTTGAACGGCCTGCAGGCTGGGAGATACAGAGAACGTAAGTGACTCGGTGTAATCCAAGAGCTCCTCTCCGTCACCCCTGCCTCGGTGCACCTTGGCCGTAATGAATGTGTGCTGCCGCTGAAGGAGAGATGGGTGCCTGGCATACGAGCTGTTCCCGTCTCATTCACGCCGTAGAGCTGCCTCTGTAATGAAAGATCACCCGAGAGAGAGAGAGAGAGAGTTGAAAAAAAAAGCTAAAGTAGAGCAACTTCATGCAGCTACATGAGAGAGATGTGCGAGGGGAGATTCGAGATGTCTGCGTTGCACATTGTTTGAAGTAGCACTATCAAGTAACATCAAAACATTTCCTTTGTCTGTGGTGTCTGTCACTGTTACAGTGCAGCATGGCTGATATGAAGAGATGGGGAACAATTCAGAGTATGCCACATAGAACACACATATGTATATACACGTGCAAGATAAGGGAATTCAAAGCATGGTAGAAACGCACCTTCATCAGGAAATGGATGGTTTCAGATGAAACAACTGTGTATTTCCTTCTGTTTAGTAAGGTTGACTAAAGGACCCCAAAGATTAAGAATTGGTTTTGTCAAAACGGTCATGATTAACAGTGACGGACACGCGGCATCTGTCCTTGGGAATGTGGCACTGAACTCACTGTTGCCACATTGCCTGTCCAAAGCACACCTCAGAGCATTTGCCGCAGGTGTTGAGCAAGTTCGGGGAGAGGTGAGACAGAGCGGTCACCCTTCTCGTTAGATTAAGGTCTGGGTGGCAATGCAGGCCAGCGCAGCAGCTGGGGTCCCTGCAGGGGGCACTGTGTCTGGGATCACTGCCCAGGCAAGGCCCTTGCGCGGCCTTTGCGCCCCTCACCCACAGACATCGCCCAGGGAATCCATCTTCTAAATGGATATGGTGCCCGCTGTGCAGAATCAGAGCATCCTCTGCCTTTTGTGCCACGGCAATTTTCTCCTCACGAAATTCTGCCTGCCTTTCTAGGTCTGAGCAGTTTCCAAGAGAGCGTTGCCATGGACAGGATTCAGAGGATAATGGGGGTTCTGCAGAACCCGTGCCTGGGGTAAGCAAACTCTATGCTCTCCTCCATTTTGTCAGGTGATGGCTGTGTGAGTCAGCCGACCTTACACCACGCTGGCAGGAACAATCACCAGCACTCTGTGACGCAAACACCTACCTTTTACTCCTCTCTGCAGCCATGAGTGAGGCAATCTATCCCCCCCCCTCTCTCCGTCATCCATCCCTTATTCTCTCTGTCCTTGCTCTTACTTTCCCCAGCAATCAAGAATTCAGATTGAATGACTGTTAGCATGACAAAAATAACGCAGTGTTGCTAATGCATTTAAGGACACGGGCAGGCCTCCCCGCAGACACTGTGGCCTCCCCACAGTCTGAGTGATCGCCCTTGGCCCTGAGTGGCGCGTGAGGGTATGGTGGGGCGTGTGTCCGCAGCCCCCCCGGTCTTGCTCAGCGGAGCCCCCCTGTAGCTTCGTTAGAACGGAGGCTAATGAAAGCACCGCAGACCAGACACAAACCCGTGGCCCCCTGCTCGGTGCTCACAGCGAGAGCCGGCGGGAATGACACACTCTGAGGTATTGAGTACAGACAGTGCAGCCGAGTGGGCAATTCCTGGCCAGACTGATTAAAAATGTATCGAGCTTTTTTTTTTTTCTGGGAAGGAGCCTCGCTTCTGATCGATTAGTTCTCCTCAGGCTCAAGAGTGTGATGGGGTGGGGTGCTGGGGGTGGGGTGCTGGGGGCGGGGGAAGCGGCAGCTTCACTGTTTTGTGAGGAAAGTGGATTGCCAGCCCAAGTGCTCCTTTTGACACAAACAGTAATATCCCCCAGCAGACTGCAATGGTGAAATGACAAGGGTCAGAGCTCTGCAGTGTCATATGGGACTCTGGGACTCAAGGCAAAACATAGCAAATGTTCCTGGCACTTCAAAGCTAGACTGGTTCAAATTGACTTATGGCTGTTAGTACTGCAGTGTGGGGGGGTTGGTGGTTGGTCTACCTTCAGTGCTGTGATGAAGCGGCTAGTCTGCCATCAGTACTGCAATCTGTTGTACGGTGACTATCCAGACACTGCAGGTGGCCCGAATTTATCCCTCCTGTAGAGGGCGCTAGACTTATGCAGCTCCTTGCCCACCAGCTGCCCACCTACGTATGGGAAACAAAGCAAGCGTTGTGTTCACCCACCCTTAGAACTGCCAGACGCCCCCCCCCAACGACACCCCCCCACCCACCCCGCCGCCCCCTCCGGCCCCCCAGACGCGACAGCCGGCTGGCAGCCCCGCTGCCTCACAAAGGTGGAAGAGAGAAAAATGACTTGTTGAGCTGTTAATGTTGTGGATAATCTATCGCAGAAATTGGACACATACTGAGGACGCAGCGGGCAACCGCCTCGTCATGTGCCGCAGACTAATTCCTATTAACCACCTGTCTCGGACTAATTGGAATTAACTGCCATCGCAGATAAATTGGGGGCCTGGGAGCGCGCCCCGTTTGCGCGCCCCGGAACGATGTGTGGAGCCCGGGGGTTACGGAAACTGTTTTTTTTAACCCCCCCCGCTGCCTCTCACAGCAGAGGGAGAGTGCTACGGTGCCTCCGTGGGGCTTAAGGGCCTATTTTTAGCTGGGACTGGAACGGCTGCATACCATGCCACGTGTGGGCAGTATCATGTGTGTAAACCGGTGCAGGAAGTGCTCCAGTCACATTAGTCCTGTGAAAATGTGCTGGCTGTATTTGCAGAGCTCAATGGAGACATCCTGTGCTACTTGTGCTCGGAGATAAGCGTGAAGGGGACGGAGCTGTGTATGATCCTCGCTCTTCACTGAATTCAGAATCTTTTTTTTTTTTTTTTTTTAGTCTTATTTATTTGGAAGAATACTCCTTCAAATGAAACAGAACCTTGAGCTGATTGAAAATATAATCCGTTTGGAGAGCTAAGAGATAGTGTAAATGTTGGAGTGTTCTTTTATTCAAAATCTCCTAGTTTATTAGACGGATCCCACAAATTTGATGATACAACAGGAGCTTCTTTCTCTGCTTTCCTTTGTCCTGTGGTAGGTCTTGGCCATGTACAGTGTTTTTAAATGTATTCTCATTTCTCTTCTCTTCCAGAGAGCGTTACATCAATATCATTTTGAAAGTGGAAGAAATGCTGAGAAGCTGGTTCCCTAATGTGAAACCCAAAGACCAACTCGCTAGTGACCAGACAGAGGAAACCACTCCCTCTAAGAGAAAGAAGGTAATTTTATATTAAGCGATCCTTTGTGAGGCGGACTGTCACGAACATGTATAAGGTGACTACCGCCAGGCTGTGAAGGGGAGACAAAAATACCCATTATTCTTTAATCACAAGGGCGAAGGAAGAAAGCAGGAGAGAGAGGATTAAGGTCTATTTTTACCATTGTAAGGTGCTACACAAGTCTCAAGTTCAGTAGGAACAATGTGGGAAAAGAACATGGAAATCTGGGAAGCCTCCCAAGATAAAATTAAAAGCGACCTGACATCTGGAAGAATAGAGAATGCTTGGCCTGTTTTGTATAACTAGATGTGTATTCAGTCATTAAATGTGAAACACCTCTTGATATGAAGGGTCACACTCACAGTTTTCCCTCTAATAACCAAGGCCAAGTCAAGCCTCCAGGCTTGCTTTTCATGTAGTGTATCAGGTTCATTTGTTTTCTTTTTCGTTACATATTGCAAGAAGTAAACATTGTAGACTCACTTTCAGCACTGAAAACCAACCAGTCAGTTGATGTAATAGGAAATATGTGGCTGAAATTTACAGCTCCAGGAAAAAAAAGGGATAACACAGCAGAGTCAAGTTGCATTTACCTGAACTTTCCCCCCTCTATCCAAAAACAAAGGCCACAGCGACAATTACATTGAAATTAAGTGGCATAGGAGCTGCAAAGTGCTACCAAATGTATTATTCATAGCTTAAGTTCCCATTTGTACTAGAACATTTAGAATGATCTCATGCTGTTGTCACATTACACAGCGTGACTTTAGATGTAGGACACACCTCCACCAGAAAGGAATCTCCTTACAACTTCTAAGTAGAGGGGAAATAATTGCACCCCTCCTCGAGGCAGCAGTGTAGCGTAGTGGTTAAGGAGCAGGACTCATGCCCGAAAGGTTGCCGGTTCGATTTCCCGCTGGGGCTCTGCTGTTGTACCCTTGGGCAAGGTACCTAACCCACAAATATCCAACTGTATAAATGGATAACATTGTAAAAAAAAAAACTGTAACTGATGTGAGTCGCTCTGGATAAGAGCATCTGATAAATGCCAGTAATGTAATGTAATGTCTCCTGTCTCTACAGCTGTGCCCGGTCACCATAGCGGAAAGCCCCATGTCTCTCGGCGGTCCCCCCGGCGGTAGCAAGGCCCTGGGAGTCAGCGAGCCCACGCCTCTGGGTGCCTATTCCGCCACAAACTTGAAGTGGCTCCACACCTCCCCTATCTGCTCCCCCACCGCGGAGCTGGCCCTGGGGGCGCCGAGGCAGTGGGCGCCGGCGGCGCCGCCCAGCGAGAAGGGCGTCACGCAGGATAGTGCCGTGTCGTCCAGCACCGACTCGCCCCCCGAGAGCCGGCCGCCCCTGGGCAAGATCAACGCCCCCTGTCTGGAGAGACTGCTGAAGTCCACAGAGAGCATCATTAGCCGCAAAAATACGGGGCCCACAAAGGAGAGCAGCTGGTCGTAGCACACACACAGAGAGAGAGAGAGAGAGAGAGAGGGAAAGAGCCAGAGACTGGTCTGTCTGCAGGAGAGGGACGCTCAACATTTTGATCTGATCTGAGTACAGAGAGACTGGGCTATCTGTAGGAGGGGGGACACTTATCCCTCTGAGCTGGTCTCCGGTCTCAGCACAGAGACGCTGGGCCATCTGCAGGAGCAGAGACAGCATCGCACTGCCCACCACATTTTGGAGTCAGTCTCTTCAGGGGGGTTGAGGAAGGAAGGGAGACTATTCCAGCCTTCTAAGGAGAGTCAC
Organism: Megalops atlanticus; assembly: GCA_019176425.1. Taxonomy (NCBI): domain Eukaryota; kingdom Metazoa; phylum Chordata; class Actinopteri; order Elopiformes; family Megalopidae; genus Megalops; species Megalops atlanticus. Next base: position 8,264,080 of record CM032881.1, read on the forward strand.
AGGTCCCAGTGAGAGCTTTAGGGTGAGACAAGAGTGGTGTCCCCACTTTGATGTCTGCATTATTTCCCCTCTATGTCAGTTTGGACTTTGGATCCATTGCGTAGGAGTTGGGTACATGAATGAGGTGCAAACACACAGTCAGTCACCCAGAAAGGCAGGCTTTGGTTCTGATTTCTGTAGGAACTGTGATCATGTGTCTGGACCTCCCTTTGAGAGAAGTTTGAAATCAATGACAGCAGTCACAGCCTTTGCATCATTAAGGGAAAGTGTGGGTAACAGGATTCGGGAACACCCAAGATATTCAGATATGTCAGTGGTATATCCGTACAGATGTGGCGTATGTGTGAAACGAATGAATGCAAGTCTTTTTATTTTCTTTCTTTTGGTGTGTGTGTGTGTGTAACTCAGCTTTCAAAAAAATAGAGTTGAGCGTTGTGACTGTTACTTCATTAACTTCAAGTTTTGATACAACACTTCTACCTCAATTTGACAGCGTTGTTAAGGTTGGGATATACTGTACACGACCAAGGAAAAAAAAAAATGAGAAGGTTCCACAAAGAGCCTGTCGTGTGGAGGCGGTCAGTAGGAGCCATCCTACCCAAGTAAAAGGCCAGAACTGGCCAGCTGACCAGACTCCTGACGTCAGGTGACCTTCTAGAATGTGAACTCCATTACAGATGTTTGTCGAAAGGCAAGCCGTGCCTGTTGGCTGATTGAATGAAAGAGCACCACGCTGAATACTCGAACCCCTGAAGGACACGCAAACTTGGAAATCCCTCGACTCCTCTGCCTTTTTCCTCTATCAAGTAAATTATTAAACTCTTGCCAACCTGCATTCTGTGGTCTAACGTAACAGTAACATTTCTGTCAACACAAGAGTTGGACAATGTCTAACTAAAATACAACAAGGAGAAGAGAAGGTATTGCTTTGTGTAAATATTCTGAACAATGTTCCAGGTTGTTAATTTACCTTACAAAGTGGCCTTTACAGTGTGATATTTTATACTTTCAAAATAAATGTGGTTATATTTGTTTGGCGTAAATGAGTGATTTGCTTGTTATTTTTGGCTTTTTCTCTTTCTGCTTTGGCTTGATTTCCTCACATTTAGTTCTGCTTGAGGTGCTGAAATGGTTCAACAGTCAGCTATCAATAGAATGGACAATGAGAAGCCACAAGAACTCAGTATTGAAGCATTTATTGAATTTTTTCTGCTTTAGGAAACTCGGCATAGACAATTCAAAATTAAAACAAAATAAATATGAATATTTATGTAAAACTTTTTTCCTAATGAAAAATTATACACAATGTACAATTTTGTTTTTCCTTATTTTTTTCATTGGGCTGGTTAACCTATACACATTTCCCAACAAATTAAAACATTCCTCCATGCAAACTTAAAAAAAAGAACCCTGAAAATAGGATGGAGCAAAGAAAAACAACCAAAAAATACTCAATTCACTGCTTGTGTCGATCGTTTCAATTGCTAATAAACCACAAGGTGAAATAAAAACACTGAATTGATTATGTTCGCAAGTACACTGAATACTCAAAAAGTCATCAGTATCATAAATGGGTTTTATGCCCTAGAGTTCCTACTTGTTTAGTGACACAACTCAGATAACTGACATCCCCCTCTACCATTTTCAGGGGGGGGGGGCTTGGTGTTAGGTGGTGTTTGATCACATCTTATCAATAGTCTGTGTCTGAACCCTCTGCGTTGTCAACGTTGCGGGAGAGCATGTAGTTGTCCATGTCGATGGAACGGCAGTTGTTGATGGCGTATCGCAGTCTCTCGGCCATGACGGCCTGGTTTGAGTACGGGGGCAGCCGTAGCTGGAAGAAGCAGGTCTGGGAGGTGGGCAGGCTGTCATACGGCTGCGGACACACCAGAGGGGAAACACATTACATTACATGCATTTAGCAGGCGCCCTTATCCAGAGCAACCTCCATCACAAGAGAACGTAAGTGTATCCATTCAACTTATACGAGCAACAGTATCAGACCAGGCTCACAACACCCCCAGACCAGTGAGTGTGAGCACAACACTATTCAAGCCCTGCCACAAGTTAACTTGTGCACTCTGGCAAAAGCCAAGTTTACTACGACACAACAGGTCCTAGAAAACAAATTCGTAATACATCATAATACTACACATAAAGTTCACACTGAATGCAAGAAGTAGCAGGTGTTAGGGGGTGGGGACAGAAGTGGAACCGAGAGCCAGTCTGAAGAGGTGCAGTTAGGGAAAAGCCAGTTAGGGAAAAGCCAAAACGGCCTTCAACATACAGCCGGTTTTAACCCCTCAACACACAAAAAAAATCTATTCTTCAGGAAGTTAAGACACTTTCTGAGTTTGAAGGTGACACCTTTAAAGTCATTCACTGCATTTCCTGTGTCCAAATTCAAAATAAAAAATTCACACGGGTTTGACGTCAGTTCTGTAATTTACTGGAAATCTGACTGAGCCATCCCTTCTACTTCTGTGTCAACAATTCACAGTTCCTACTTTCTTCTCAGTCATGTGGTTAGTTTTGGAAAGTCTAACTTGAGTTCTTACGTATTTATTTAAGCTGTATTTAACCAGAAAGGTCAACTGAGAGCTCGATTCTCTTTTACAGCGGTGGCCTAAGGAGGCAATGTGGGGAGAGAATGAAGGCCCTACTGTTACTGTAATTACCATGATATCTTTAATGACTAAGTGAGTCGGAACCTTGCTTTAATATCTCATCCCAAAAGGGACACCTTTTACAGAGGTGTCCTCATCCCTGCAACAACACCACTTCCAGCAGTGATCTTGAAGGCCCTACAGTACTGCTTGTACAAATGAAGCTACTTCAGCTTCATCTCTTTGGCATAAGAAAGCTACATGGGTGGTATGGCTGCTGGCAGAGGATCCGCTATATGTCGTCTAAACTGTATTAAACCTTATACACTGAATAACTGGAATCAAACTTGGTCTCTAAGAAAAACAGACACATGCTAGGCTGTTTTCACCCTGTCCAAATTCATGATCTTGACTATATTAAACCTTACGCACTTAATAACTGGAATCAAACTTGATCTCTTAAAAAGAAAAAAAGACACGCTAAGCCATTCTCACCCTGTCCACTTTCATGATCTGGAACCTCTGAGAGATGTCGGCGGTGTTGGCGGGCAGGCGGGACCGGCCGGAGACGAAGCGCATGAACAGGACGCGCTCCTCGTTGGAGAACTCCTCCAGGGTCTGCCAGAACCACTGCACCAGCTGGTGCTGCTCGTCCACCTCGCGGTACCGCACCACCTTCTTCAGCACGTCCACCGAGATCTCGGGCATGCCGCACACCATCTGCTCCAGCTGCCGGGCCGTGAGCAGGGACAGCAGGGGCACGGGGACAATCCAGGACATGCCCTCACGCACTGCGGCCACCTGAGGAAAGGGGCGAGAGAGAGAGGCCCGAAACTGACCACAGCTGTCTCACACACACACGCACCTCCTAGAGAAATACACGGCCGGCTACAACAGGCACATCTGTTTCTAATTCCAGTGCGCGCACACACACACGCACACCCTTCCCCTGCTCCAACTCACACACACACGAACACAAACACACACACGTACCTTGCCAATACCAACAAAGACATCTGTCCAACCAACCACAACACACATTTGATCCCAACACACACAGTGTATTGCACAAATCCAACAAATCCACAAATGCCCCATGCATTGAAACCACACACACACACAATTCTGGACAACAATCCCCTGGCAGTTGAGCTACTAAAGGTTCAAACACCACTCAACCATTCATGTCCCTTTTCCTTAACATCTCCCTTTGCCTACACAAAGTAATAAAAAAATCACACATTTTATGTGATTAAGACATCATGGGAAAATGTCTGCAGACACTAAAACAAGGACATGTGAAGGTTCTTTAAAACAACTGGAGCCCTATCAATGACTGTGCACCAACTGCAACATTAGTCATTACTTGCTGCTAATTGGGTTTTTCCCCTTTACTGAGGATCAGTACAGAACAGGTGCATTGTGGGAAGGGTGCGGGTTAAGCACGTGAAGGAGCCATCTGGTGCTAGGTGTCATGCTAACTTTTCAAATTTTCATCGCTGAGGTGTGGAAAACAGCTCTTACTTGGCGATCGATCTCGTGCAGCCTGTACTCAATGGCCCGCTCCACGTACTCCTTCCTGTTGGAGAAGGTGAGGGGGATGCTGTTTCCTCCGGGGATTATGGGAACCATCTTCCCGTCCGCGCTCTGGCCGACGAACGAGTCGAGGGGGATCATCTGTAAAGGACAGAGAAATGAGCGCTCGCTTTTCTCTGCAACGACAGGACTGACTGCTGACCTTCTCACAGAGACACCGGGCCCGCAGCGATGTGCTGGAGAGCACATAACACCACTCCTCGCTGTCATAATCAATCTTCTACACAATCACACACCGGCCCCTGCAGATCGACTGTGATACACATTGCATTGCATTACTGGCATTTAGCAGATGCTCTTATCCATAGCGCCTTACATCGGTTACAGTTTTTTATGTTATCCATTTATACAGCTGGATATTTACTGAGGCAATTTTGGGTTAAGTACCTTGCTCAATGGTACAGCAGCAGCGCCCCGGTGGGGAATCGAACCAGAAACCTTTCGATTACGAGTCCTGCTCCTTAACCACTATGCTACACTGCCGCCCTCACGAAACACGGGAGGTGGGACTGACCCCCTCACCAGGACAGAACGATGGAGTGATCCAATTGAACCCTGCTGCAGCACCTGACATTAAGAGATGCCTCTGAGAGGGGCCTTGGGGGGAAGCGGGGGCCGACATTAAGCACAAACAGACAGCTAAATGCTCTGACAGTTCAAATGGATAGGCACAATAAGAGCCTGCTGGTTTTAGACCGTGAGCTCTGTGCATCACAAGCTCGTCACGCATCCCCCCCAGACCAGATTCGAGGGGAACGAGAACAAACGGCAAGCGGGGGAGAGGTGTAGCTCAGAGAGGACGAGCTGCTGTGCCGAATTCCTCCCCGGAGCTCAGGGGGTTGCTCCGCGCTGTGGGGGGGATTTGTCCCTCCGCTCCTCTGGGGGTGGCAGATGGCACACAAGGTCCCCTCCTGCCCTGACCCCTCGTCATGGGGTTGGGAAGGGGGGGGGGCCTGGTCACTCGTGGTGCTTGGGAACGCTGCCAGGCACTGACAGGAAGGGCCCGAGCGGGGGTCGCATTCCGGCGTTCGTGGGGAGATCGAGGCCAAGCGAGGAGGCTTGCGTAACCGTTTACGACCGGGTTCCTGTTCCAGCAGTAAACGCATCTCCGAAGGCAGATAAGGCTGCCCATTGTACCAAAAACAGCAGGCCCAGCTGGTGGAGGGGGGGGGGGGACACAGAACGTGCCCGCTCATACTTCCCTGCGCTCTCCCGATCTCCTCTTACCTCATGGAAATTTTCCTCGGTGATGCCACTGTCTTCAATGTGAAGAATGCTGTTGAGGGTCTGGACGTAGAGCAGGTCCACCTCCTCCAGGTCCTCCAGGAGCAGCGGAATGCAGCAGAGCTGCTTCCACACCAGCGGCGCCAGGTGCAGGTCCAGCGGCTTCTTGGTGCGGATGGCCACGCCCATCAGGATTCCCAGGAACTTGAACTGCAGGAGGTGTTCGTCCAGGCAGGCTGAGGGGTTGAACAGGAACCTGGGGAAGAGGAGGTGGGGGGTATAAGACACTAAACTGAACAGAAACTCCCATGCAGGAGCCATTACATTATATCACTTTACATTATTGGCATTTACAGGTTTTTACAATGTTATCCATTTATACAGCTGGATATTTACTGAGACAACGGTAGGAGGTTACAGCAGCAGTGCCCTCGTGCGGAACTGAACCGGCAACCTTTCGGTTATGAGTCCTGCTCCTTCACCACTACGCTACACTGCCGTGAGGAGTCCTCACATTTATTTGGAGAAGTGACGACAGAAACCATATAAATGGCTGGCACAGGCTGTGTACCGATTTCTGATTCTGTGTAGAGATGTAGGTTATTTCCTGCAATTAATTACTGGTATACACACCACACACAAGATGAATAATGCCTACAGATATAGCTGACCCCAAAACTGCAAGCTTCAAGTCCTGTTACAATTGCTTCCCCCCCTTCCTCTCCTCCTCTTCAGCCCACTGCTAACCAAGCTACTCCTCCCTGGCTCTCATCGCAAAAAAGACAATAACGATACACCAGGGGGTCTGGAGAGAGACGGGTTTATCACCTCGCTTATACAGGCGAGGCAGTGCTGAAGTTTCCCTGCTGTGCGTGTGCTTTTTTAACCTGCAGCCCGGAGCTGCTCTCCTGCTCGTTTGCGGGCACCGTACGTTCCCGCAGGACTCTGGTGCGTCAGTGAGTGGGCTGGAGGGCTGACGGTTAATAGAGGCGGCTGAGACTGAGGCGGCGTGCAGGGAGGCCTCACCTGTCTCTGTTGTATCCCACTTCAGCCGTGGCATTAGGGGAGGGGATGAGCAGGTCGGCGACCCCCGTCTCCAGCTCCTGCAACACAGAGGAGAGTCGATGAGAAACAGAGCGCCTGGCGCACGAAGCAGGCTGTTGACCCTGCAGCTCGAGCACATTCTGAACCGACAGGGCGGTGCAGCGTCTGCCAGTGGAGGGAAGATCTGCCAGCTGCCAGAGGCATGTCATTATACCGGCTGCAAAAACAGCATTTAGCATGGGAGCTAACACAAATGCTTTTATCATTTATTTTGTTCATCTCTTTTGCTTAATCCAACAGGCTCCACCTGTTGAGAGAACAATTTACTTCAAAAAAATAAATAAAACCCTAACAGGGTGCACAGGTGGGAGTGTGTGGATCACTCCACTGTTAATATCTCACACGTCCCACTCCACATGCTAACACCGCAGACCAGAGAATTTATCACCGTTTTATTTGCATATGAATTTTACCGCCTCCTAAGCACACAGGGCCAAATGAACGATCCCAAACTGCTTGCTCCCGCTGCTCGGCAGAGCTGAGGTACCTGGCACATCTCTGTGATGGTGTCGTCAAACACGCCCCCGGCGTCATCTGCCCCTTCGCCCACCAGCTTGACCTTCCAGGCGCGCGAGGGCAGCCTCAGGTCCGAGGCGTTCAGCTTGACCACCTGCCGGGCGATCTGCACGAAGATGGGCTTGCACTTGCGCCCCCTGGAGGAGAAAGGGACACATGAGAGGCCTGCGCCTAGCAAGGCAGCAAATTGGCTATGTGACTCACCCCCCCTCCCCCCCCACACACCCCTCTGCCTGGTAAGGGCACTGACCGGGTGGATATCCTCTTGACAGTGATCTGAGGGCCGTAGTTCTTGCCCTGCACCATGGTTTTGCCGATGGAGCGCACCATGGGTAGGGTGTACACGCGTGGGGCCAGCAGCGGCCTCAGCTGGCCCTGGACGATGCCCCAGGTTCCCGCGTTGTAATGCGAGGTGCAGCTCTGCAACAAAAGAGTCGAGACTCCGCATTGTAGTCTGCAGACAGGCTGTTTCCCCAGGCACAGGCAGTAATGTGCTGGGCGGCTCACCTTGCCGCGTATGAGACGTACTGTACTAGTCAAATTAAAAAAAAAAAAAAGGATCAAATTTAACACGATTAACTGTGCTGCTCTTCTTTTGTTCCACCTCCACCCTGCTCTGAAGCAGCTTTGACTTGGCAGGGATCCTAAGAGGATGTTTCTCTGAGCAAGAGAGTATTAGCTCCTGCTGTCAGTATGTGGGTGTGAAAGGTGTGCATGGGACAGTTATATGGGTGTGCGTCTGCGTGTATGCATGTGATAATTATATATGTGTGTGTGTGTGTGTGTGTGTGTGCCCAGCTCTCACCTGGTTGTTGGGGCTGAGGTTGAGCAGTCTCCAGGAGGAGTACATGAGGTCAGAGAAGTGGTAAAGGAGGCGGAGCCTGGCGCGGACGGCCTCCATGCTGACCTCCTTCAGGGCGCTATACTGTGGGGGCACCGCCAGGGGCAGCCCCAACTGCAGGGGCACAGAGGAGCCTGGGGAAGAAGGGGCACAGCGTACCTTAGTTACTCTGTCACACACCTCATGATCCCAGTACTTTTACCGTATGTTACATCATGACGACAATACATCACAATATGTTTTGTATTTACAGGGAGCGAAGACACTAACTCGAACCGTTACTAATGTGTAGCACCCCCGAGCAAAATGTTCACCACACAAAAACTGCTGCGGGGAAGGGAGGGATTTATATGGTTAATTAAACTTGGGGCGAGGAGGGTGATTACTTGCCCATTTTATAACATATCCAACCCACCTTATGGCATGGGTGTCACTGATCCACCAAAACCACTTCTAGCAGCAACCTGGTCCAATTACAAACCAATCCTAACAGCATTTGGCTTCAGTTCATTTGGCATTTGAAAAGGTTACAGGGTGGTATGGCTGCTGACATAGGGTTGGCATGGTAACATGGTTTTTGCTACTGTGCTCTTACCGCAGCCACTATCTCTATAAATGCAATAAAACCTGAAAACCACGCTGTCAATCATCCATTTAGGATAGTCACAGGGCTTGCCTCCTAATCTACCTTCACAATGAGCCCCATGCATATACACCGTTTCTAAGTAACCTAAGCCTTGCGGCAGCTACTGTATTTGAATTTCAATCCCGCTGCCTCCCCTCCGGCAGTGCACAGGAGCACACTGATATTACAGAGCTGTCTGCATGCATCTGATGGGTGGGGACAGGTCTGCAGTTGGTGGTAGGCTGGAGGCGGGGCTGGCTTACCGGGGGCTCTGGGCGGGACAGACGGAGCGGTCCACGCCGCGCTGTGGCAACGGCCGGCGGAGATCTGGTGGATATTCTTCCCTTGAAGAGTGGTGACCAGCGTGGGCTCTCTCACATGGTTGGTGTGGCCGAGACCCAGCTGCACAGCAGACAGAGAGACAGAGGGGTCAGCCTCACAGCAACATCATCCATATTTACACACAGCCGTCATTTTTCATTTTACAAGGGATGTGTCTTTTTAGAAAAGCATAAAGCCACATTACATGTTCTCCTAGGTGGCTGGCTACCTGGGGAATTTACTTCACTGTTCTTTATTGACAACATTTCTGTACAAAGGAGAAAGCACCTCTTTCATAGGTACTCAGAAGTGCCTTAAGTGCTAGACTGCTGTTAATACTCAAATATCTAAAATCACAACAAAGGCTACCTTCAAACTCATATTTGTGATCTGAATGGTGTTATTAACCATGTTCTTTGGCCTCATGCGGTAAGCCAAAAAAAAAAAAAAAAAAAAAAAAAACGAACTCAGTGAACTTTATCTCCTCTGTCCAAATGAAATGGTAACAGGTTTGGCATATTATACCCACAGAGTTAGCAAAGAGCTCATTAAGCCTTCAGGATGCTATAAAGGTAATTCATTCACACCACACCGAGATAATGATCTCATTCGTTACTCAAGACCTGGCTCTGCTATTAATTGAAGGACCTGTGGAACTTTTTTTTTTTTTTAAGTACGAAAATAACCTGTTTCTCCATGATGAGAGGCAGGGTCATTAAGCCAATTCCATCTTTTCCATCAGCACTCCTCCCCTTCAATCCTCCTATCTCATTATAGCCCCTGGCTTTACATTCACTAGCGGTTCCTATGCCGCCATGACTTCAAAAAGAAGTGCAAAAAAAAATTCTGACTTAAAAGGCCCGCTTTCTCCGGATGAACCAGCCGTCTCGGTGTAATCATTTACAGGAACGATGATCAGGTAGTGCTGTTTCAAAGAGTGGGGGACACAAACGCTGGCGTTGATGTCAGTGAGCCGTTAACCACGCGGCCAAGCAGTGATGACGGTGTCGCCGTGACCCCTCTCACCTGGCCCTCCGAGTTGCTGCCCCAGGTGTAGACGTCACCCGTGGAGGACAGCGCCAGTGTGTGTTCCGCCCCCACGGCGATGTCCTCAATGAAGATCCCTGACAGGGCAGGCACCTGCTGGGGTCTGTTGTGGTTCCGGGCCCTGCCCTCCGGCAAGCCAATAAGGCGATCTGAAAGCAGCCATCAAGGTCAATAAGCGTCGCACACCAACAGAGGATGCCATTTCAAATCGGTCTCGCAATATTGACCTAACGGGCTACACAGGGATCAGTTAAGCTTCAGAGGGAACACAAAGTTAATAGTCTTGAGATGCGTGAAACATCTTGCGAGGCCATTGGAGCAACACTGGTTACAGAGAAGAATTGATAAAGTAAACATGAACTCTTCATAGCTGAAAAGATCTAATTTTCTTTAAAAGATGGTTCAGTAAAGCACATAAGTGAGCCTGTGCAGGGTGACTGTGTAATGATTTCAGCACCTATGGGGACATTGATAATTGGAAATTAAAGGTCGCATTCAGAGGAGTTAGGCTATTGAAGATCACAGGAAATACAGAAAAAGCCAATATTTCTGTCCTTTCAGTAAAATTAACAGGCCTAACACAAACAAGGCAGGACAAAAGGAGGAGACCCTCCAGTTCTTGTGAGATGTACTTTTGACATTCCACTGACACTTGACCTGTTGGAAAAGTCACGGAGGTTTGGCTGCCTTACCTTGCCCAAACGTATAGACATTGCCATCCTTAGTCAGGGCTACGGAGAACTGTGTGCCACAGGCCACTTTCTTGATTCCAATTCCACAAAGAACGTCCACTTTCTGCCATTTGCAAAACAACACAACAGATTTATCTACAGTGATCTACAGTTGGGTTTATATATTTTTTTTCACGGCAGGCCTCTCTGCGCGGTGAGTAATCACCCACCTGTGGGGAGGATTTTGCGGTTGAATTTCCCAGGCCCAGCTTCCCGTAGTCTCCATCTCCGAAAGCCCACACCATCATGCCGTCAGCCGAGACAGCAAGTGTGTGATTCAGGCCACAGGCCACCTGAGAGGTCCGATTACAACAACACACCGTCAGACACATGCATATCCCCCCCCCAACCGGACGGCTGACATAAACTACCTCTAATTATATCACCGTACGGCTCAAATTGAGCAGCCCATCAAATTAATCAAGATAAAGAGGAAAGATAAACTGCTGCGATTGAAAGCAGCCGGTAAACCTCCCGTTTTGCCGAAGTAGATAAACCGTGCGATAGAGGGAGGCTGACAGTGGTGATGTCATCTGCTTTACCTGTCCAACCTGGTACCCCTCCAGCGCTGTCACCCTCTCCGGGAGCTTCTTGTTGGATGTGTTCCCCAGGCCCAGTCGCCCGTAGTCGCCATTTCCAAACGAGAACAGCTTGCCGTCTGCAGTCACCACAGCTGAATGCTTGAACCCACAAGACATCTGGAAATGAAATAACAGGGCAATCTGCATCAGAAAAGACCACTGCTTCAGTTAAATGCATTAAGAATCACCCTTTCAAGCATGCTGTAGCAATCAAAAAAGTTTCAGGGCAAAAGGCTGATTTAATGACTACAATAAAAGGATACCAATAAATACCCAATAATATATCCTGTATTTAACCAAAAGTTCAACATATGAGAATTTTCAAAATGAAGTTCATTATGAAGACAGAGATAGTGTGTGAAGCGAAACAAAAGGGTCGAACATGTGCACGTGCTTTGAGTGGAGTCACTGCTTTATGAGCCTCTCACAGGAAGTGAAATCATTTCATAAACACTGTCCATCAAGCTAAAACAACAAAACGTGTGTGTATGAGGGGATCACTGGTCTGTTTGCTTCTGGAAGTGGAGTAAGTGTTTACTGGGGATTAAGCTCTATGCGGGCCTACGTGACTGGATTCCCATGAGGAGGACAAGGGGAACAGATGACAGTGGAGGGTACTAGCACGTGGAGAAGAGGGCTGAGAAGGGTTTGCCTGAGGGCTGGTCCCTGACCTGCACCACTTCCTCTCCCTGCAGCGCCTCTATCTGCCGCGGTCGCCGCTGACGGTCGCTGTTCCCATGGCCCAGCTTGCCGTAGTCGCCGTCACCCCAGCTGAACACCTCCCCACTCTCGGTCAGCGCCATGGAGTGGCCGTCCGAGCCGCAAGACGTCACCAGCTGGGTCACCACGAAGCCTGAGACAGACAGACGGACAGTCAGCTGATATACATGATGTCAGCGTCATATTTGTAAGGGTACATGACCTCACACGCAGAGGGCTGTAAAGAGCTTAATGAGGTGCAAAGATCTGTAGGTTGCAGACACCCTGATAAGCATTGTTCCGAAAGCTTTGTGTACTTATCTGTCTGTGTACCCACCCAGTCTACACACCGCTTAGGGTTACGTGGCTATAACGCTTGTACAAATACCTTCTCTATCTCTGAAGCAACCTCTGAGTTCAAAAGGCGGAAAGCGTCTCGTGATTTCACAGTCTCAGTGATGCTGCAATCTTGCATTATTGATAATATCACCCATTAATGCAGTATTACAACAGTAAAAGCACATTTAACTGATAGGAACTACCTAATGGTGTCCTTCCAACAGGGATGCAAATGATCTCCTTACCCTGCAGGGCTGAGATGACAGTGAGCACGTGCAGATCATCTGAGTTGCCCTGCCCCAACCGGCCGTAGCTGCCTTCCCCGCACGCCAGCACGGTGCCATTGGCCTGGATCACGAAGGAGCAATTCTGGCCACACACCACCTGGGGCAGCAGAGAGCACAGGGCTCGCACAATGACAAACAGAACGGCGTGTCCTACATAGACCCGCTCATAAAGAATCCCTCTAAGAATAGGAGCTCACAGCTTCGGTAGGTATGAATAATGAAGAGGACCCACAGAAGCTAATTTCCAGAAAGCGATCATCATGCTAAAATATGTCCTAATGATCACCGAGATAAATGGAGCGGTATGCTTGCATAATTAATGAACCCTCCAGGTCTGGCTTCTGTGAAACCACAACACGTCCAAGCCACAGTATCTAGGTTAGTTTTGTAAAGCATTTCTCCCACACTGCCCTCACTCTGAATTGTGTATTTTTTAGGTCTGTGGTTATTATATAAACAATATTTTCTCTGTCCTCACTGACTTCCACACATAAATATAGAACCTGGGAGCAGACCATCCTCAATCATCATCCATTAGATCTATGTATTCAAACAACAAGGACGCATTACCTTAGGTACCCTGAAACAGCATTTATTTCTGCCCAAATACATCAGGTCTGACTACAAAATAAAATGCACCCTAGGATAATAACTGCAAGCCATGCAGCATGTATAGATGTGATTGAGAACTGCCACAGCCTTACCTGTTGGGCCTGGGAGAAGGAGGGTGCTATGGTGGGCACCAGAGTGTTTCTGCCAGCCTCTGCCAGCTGTCCATGGCGTCCGGCCCCCCACAACAGCACGTCACACTTCCCTCCCAGGTGCCAGTCCTGTCACACGTCGGACACACAGCACATCAGATACAGGACGCAGGAGGGCGGCACAAACACATGCACAATCTCACACCACTCACACAAAAGCAAAAAAACACACACGCGTACTGTACACACACTTACACGCAGCCATGAATGCGCGTATACACACATACACACACACACGCGCGCGCGCAGACATAAACGCACACGCGCACACACTCCCTACCTCTGGTCTGGATGTAGCCCAGGACATAATCTGCTCATCCATTCCAGAGACCCATTTGCTGTTGTCCTGGAAAAACAGAGAGGATGCTGATGAAATTACTGTTGCTTCCAGAGCCAGAACAGCAGCAACAGAAAGGGCAGAACCAATCAGATTCCACCTGGGGGCATCACCCACCATGATCAGGGCCAGCTCGTCTCGGGCACTGGCTCCAGGTCGGGAACAGTGAAGGATTCTGGGAAGGTGGCTCCACGGGCCAGTGCCTCCGCAGCCTTCACAGTGGTGGAGAAGCAGTCCAGCCAGGCCCACTCACTGGGGTTCCAGGCACCTGGGTCTAGGGGGCAGTGTCGGAGGTGGGGGGGCACGGGCGGGCTGCACAGCAGCTGATCCAGGTGCAGTCCGACAGCCAGGGAGGCCAGGCACTGCATGTAAGGGCTGTGGACCAGCTGTTCTCCACACACCACGTGAGGCTGCACAAAAAACACATGGTAAGAATCTCAAAAATAATAAATTTAAACAACTGAAACCATTTCCATTAAGACCAACTACTCTTAAGTCAAAGGAGAAACAGCTGAAGAGAAACAGATATATGTGTGGTACCTTCTCATATGCATACTGCTCCTGCAGCATCATTGGAAGCCGCTCCAGGAAAGCCCTCATGCAGGGAGCCATATTCAATCCCACAACCCCCTGCTTCTTCAGGGCAGTTCTGCAGGTGGCCAGAACGTGATTGTTGGCTATGAACTCCGGTGTGCAGTTCACCACCAGCACATCCTGAGGGTAAAAACATATGGAATAGTCACTCGAACAACTGCAGTATACAAAATCACTCACAAACAAATCTGTGCAGAATGAGAAGTTAACACTGAGGGCATTACAAGCACCCATAACATTATGCATTTTTGAGTCTGAGGCTCTACCTTTGATCGGTTAGAGCAGACTGCCACTCCGACGTCTGGGATCCAGACGATGTTCTGAATGGCGCCAGACCCGGCCACTATGGTCTGAAGCACCGAGCCATCCTGGAGGCAAACAGGAAACAACGTGATCCATCTGGGAGAAAATATTTGGCTGAAAAGTAAGCAGGGGTAGGCCGGTCTGACTTACCCGCAGGGACCAGATGTTCATGAGGCCACCGACACCTCCGGACACCAGGGCCAGCCCATCGGGGCTGAACGCCACTGTCCGGACGGGCGTGATGTGTCCCTTCAGCTGAAACACGCACACGGCGCTGTTCGGTCTTCTGTAAGTGCGCTGTAGGGGAACAGGGCTGGCGTGAGAGATGCACTACACACATACCGGGCGACAGAGGCACCCCCATGAATAAAGAGCTCTGTGAGCCACAGCCAAAATCTCTTTCCTCACCCAGCTGAGCTCCTCTGTTACACAGGAGCTGGCCTGGCCCAGAGATTTGTTAAATCACATGTCTTACTCCAAATCCACTACTCCACACTACCAGGTTTTACCTTTAGCTTTGACTCACACATCAAACTCCCGACCCACATCGCCACACTGTCTGCTCCACACTTACCTTTATCTTTGATTTTGTTTCCATTTCCCACCATCCGTCAGAGCTGCCGGAGCTGGATTCTGGGAAGTCGCAAGCGTCCTGAGGAATGGTCCAGACGCAAACCAAGCCATTCTGGCAGCATCTGAAATCACAGATGCACACGGACTGTTCAGAAAAAAAGAGCTTTTTCGAGGAACCTTTCCCTGCTATGAAGGAGAATGCCCGTATTTACAGACAGCTGGGGCAGGCTGGGAATGGAAATGTTTTCCTTTGGGGAGGAAAATCTCCCAGAATTAGAAACCCTCAGAGTGTCTACAATAATAAATCGCACTGCTCAGGAAACAGCGGCACACAGAAAACAGCCAGGTCAGAGATGAATAGCCTAATGGGTTCTATTCTGGGAAACTTGTTGAGTGTTTGATAACAATCTCCATTTCATATTCCAGCTGCGCTTGATGTGCCTGAACTATGGCCCTCCTCTGTGACTAAGAGTCTGTTCAGCCTGGACGGGATCTACTTTGAAGACAGACGTGATGCGGGGTGACGGCAATCACATACGTTGCCAGCATGCTGAGAGGCTTGGGGCCCTGTCCCGGCAGGCCACACCAGGCCACGCAGTTCACCGTGGCGGGGTGGGTGAGGGCTTGCAGACACCGCCAGCCTGCACCGGGACGCAGGCAGGCCCACAGCTTCACCGTCTCCTCCTTGGCGCAGGTCAGGAGGATCTGACCGCTGGGATCCCACTTCATGCAGGTGATGGACTCCTGTGGAAACAAGGTACCGGGTGTCCATGATGCCACTTTACGTTACTGTTGAAACCGAACCACAATCATGAAATTTCTGATGGATGCAAAAAACTGGGGGTAAAAAAAAGAAAGAAAAAAAAAGCAAGATAATTGCTCATTTTGGAGTTCACTCCGGGTTTCTAAAGAATTCACTCTCACCTTGTGTGCATCTATAACCACAATGGCTCCTTTCTCCAGAGGTTCTTTATAACCAATCAGAAGTTTTCCATCAGCGTATCCAACAGCGAAGGGCTTGTCTTCACTGTACCAGGCGATGTGCATGACGGCCACTATAGGAAGGACACCAACATCCCTGTTCACACACTGCTCCTTCCTTTATCCATTTAATTGGCAACACATTATTGGCAATACACTATTGCCTACTGCACAAGATGTACTTTGGGTTTTTTTGTTTGTTTTTTAAGTACATTTTGTTTTGGCGCATCTGTCCTGGGCTTGCCCCTTTACAAGACAGAGTTTGAAGAATGTAAGAGCTGAGAGGTCGCAGATGACGAAAGACACACAGGAAAACGAAAATGCCCAACATGACCGCTGGAGGCAGGACTGCTGCTACTCAGCTAGTAACTTTGGACAGACTTGGCATTTTACATTCCTTACATTAGTGCACACACTGCACAGCACTGCTTTCCTTGTAATAATATATCAGTCTGCCACACATTTTCTTGTCCATCCATGCAATTGGTTTTATTATTTTCCTTCCAAATTCGATAAGAATTCGATAAAAATGTACGATCGACGGTAAAATGGACTCTCAGCGGGCCTTACCATCCTTCCGGTAGCAGTGCTCCAGCTCCACCCTCTGCATGGTGGAGGCATCGGCCACTTCGATCAGGCCCAGGGAGCCATCCATGCGCCCCACCAGCAGCAGCTCCACGGGCTCGCCTGACCACAGGGACATGGGCTCATGCTCTGGCCAGGCCAAGGTGGACACCCAGTGGGGCTGGACATCCAGCAGGCCTTTCCCCCCTGAAGAGACACAGTGGACATTACAGGCAGCGTTACACACCTACAGCCCACACACATAAAAGCACCTCAATATAGTGCCACAAATACAGCCCATGTAAGGATCCTTCTTAAACAAATACAATGCTGAGAACGTTGACTAATTTAATTGATTCATTTAATTGACTTTAGGATGAATCCCATGTCTCTTGCTAGTGGTTATAAAATCAAAGCAGTAAAATCTTCTGACCACCACAAATACTTAGGGAATACTGACAACAAACTAAAGTTACAAGAAAGTAATAGCTCCTACGGTTTTTCCTTACAGAACTCATTTTAAATTCAGTAAATCACTATTTTCTTTCATGGATAATGTATTGAGCCTGTTCCAATCTTTGTTGTGACCTGCTTGTATGGTGATGTGAACACGAAAAGCCAAAATTAACTTAACAGAAATAAATTGAAATTCCCCTGCAATTTAAAGGAAAAATGGCTACAAAGTCAGGTCTACAGAGACATAACAGTGAAGGCCCTGGCTATCCTCTTTTATCCTAATACACCCTCTTCATCAAGGACTCCAACTCACAAAAATAAAAAGCAACAGACTAAAACTGTTGTTGGAATCTGTTGGAATCTTTAATTCCAAGTGGTACTCCAAGACTGTTAAATTGAAACAGTAGGCAAAGTCACCCTGAAAATTTTATTGATTTTTAGTTAGCGTGTTCATAAACTATTCACTCATTTGCAGTTTTACCTGTAACATTTACAGGAATAATTAGAACCAGCAAAATGTATTCATATTCAAAACACTGATTACCTAACGCACTATGCTGATCATTAAATTCATACTGATATACTCCTTATTCCCACAGTAGAGAATCTTCTAGCTGTGATTTTTCTGAACTGATAATGCTCCAAAACCACAAATTTTATTTGGCACCTATATTTTTAAACCAGTGATTTAACTCTAATTTGTACCTTTCTGAGAAGTCATCATTAAAAACATTACTGAGGAGGAACTGTCTTTTCCTGTGGTAACAAGTGAACAAGTGTGGCACTTTCACAGCGCATGTTCACACTTCAGTTAAATTTAGATCACTACATACGTGTAAGGAAAGACAGCGCACAACGTGAAACACAGAGAAACGTGTGTCACAGGAAACTTGCTAAGAGCCACAGTGCCAGTGACATCCCCCTGAATACTGGGAACATGCTGCCACATGGGACTTTTTTTTTTTTTTTGTCAAGACATAAAGAATGGCAAAAAGACACAAAAGAGGCACAGATGGATCTGAAATGCTGACGGGTCTATTAATGAACCCCAATTCAAAAGGAAACCATTTGCTGCCAAGCTTCAGTTTTGAACATCATGGTGGGTGAATCGGTTTGTAACTTTAAATCCGTATTTTAGGGCAAATACGGCATATTTAAAATTCTGTTTGGATTTGACTATAATTCCCTGCTAACCTAATTAGCTGAACTGAATCCATTTTCAATGAGAGCAGCAGAGGACAGCTTGTCTTGGCTGCGGGGCTTCGAAGATGATGCAGAAATTGGCGGTGAAAATACTGCTCAGCCCTCGGGCTGTGAAATCTTAATGACTGCCTCACGTAGCTTCTGGTGAAGGGAATTCACATCCTCTGTGAAATTAAAACACTCCCATGTGCAACTTAAAATACCTCCACAAATGGATAATTTTGTTCTGTTAACAAAATTATTTAGCATCTTGAAAGAAAAAAGTAATTGTTATGTGTGAATTTAAAAAAAAACAACAAAAAAAAAAAACAATAATGTTTTGGATGATTGGTTGATTTAGGTGCCATTCGGAGGGGGGTTAAGTCCTATGTCTCACCATTGACTTGCCAAATGTTGACCATTTTTTCCATGGCAGCGGCCAGATACTTCCCACTGACGCTCCAGGAGACGGGGGACAGGCTGGGGTCCCCTGGGGAGCCGAGACAGCCCAACCCCTCATCCGCCGCCCCGTCCCTGACACACACAAAAACACACACTTAGACATCCTAAGAGGGAACTCAGCCACCACTAGAAATTCAAAGAACTTTTTTATTCCAGCAATAAAAATGTCTGTACTCCTTTATATAAGGTATTACATAACTATATAATCTACTACCTTAAAAAATAAGAAACCCATTTGTACAAGAGGTACACAAACAATCCATTTGAATGATACTATTTAATGAGCAGTGGTTGGTGCCTATAAAAAGGAACAGCCATAACACTTAACTGCTTTGCAAATTTTTCTTTTGTGAGTAATAACAATATGAGTAAAACCCATTTCCCAAGGAGACCATTAGGAATTAGTGCCAAGGAAACCATTCCTCCTCCTGGAGAAAAGACAGAAATGCTCACGTTTTGTTGAAGATGCAGGTCTGCTGAAGAGTGTACTGGTTTTTGGTCACGTTCCACACCCTGACTGTTCCATCATTGCCACTGGTGGCTAAGAGACCTTTCCTGCTGCACCAGCCACAAGTGATCACCTGCACAACATCAGAAAGGATTACACTCAAATCACTTTTGTGTTTTTCCCCTGACTTTTCAATGATATTTTAAAGACAATTGTAACAATTAGCACAGATAAATTTTATGGCTGTGATAGTCAAATGATAGTATATGACACATATACTAATAGTACGTGACATCAAGCTGATGACTGCAAGAAAGACTGATGGATTTTCCCTGCTGTAAATTAAAAGAAATTAGATATTGTCCTAGATTTGGACAATATTTAATGCCTTTTCCATGTCTTTCTACAATAATTTTTTTTTTTTTTTACATTTTAACAGTGGAAACCATAAATGATCAATCAGTTTTCTTTCAGTAACTTTTTACAAATGCTCTGGCTCAATGAGCTTGGTAGGGTACATTTTCCGGAGGAAATCTACAAGTACAGAACCAAAAGCCAGCTGGGGAAGAAGAAAATGATTTTCCTGACACCGACAGAGAGAGAAAGTGAGCGCGCCAGAGAGTGGCAAACAAAGATGCTCAGAAAATAACGGAACAGAACACTAACAGTGGAATAGAAACACCTGACAGCTTGTAAATGATTTTATCCACCAGTTCACTGAATAAACGCTGACCCAAAACCCACGTAACAAACAGCACCTGTCTGCAGGAGATATCCTGCAGAAACAGCCCCCGGTGTATTCTGCTTTCGACATACCCTGCTCTGATGCGCCTCCAGCTTGATGAAAGAGCACTTTCGCAGATCCCCCGCCATGTCGGCGAAGGTCTGCGGCCGGCTCTGGTTGTCGCGGTCGTGCGCGGCGAGCGTGCGGACCAGCTGCTGGGCGGCCCACTGGCGGTGCTGCGACGACAGGCGCGTGGACACGCAGCAGGCCGCCAGAGCGTTGGCCAGCTCAAGGGGGCCTACAGCGGAAGGATTATATGAAGGATGGGCATACAAATGCGCTATAAAACCTGCTCGGACAAAACAGTGATACGGTGCTCTGGTGAGTGACAGAGGAAATGACATAAAAAACACACACAAAATAAACATCATGACAATAACAAGAAATCATAAAAACTTAAAAAGTGACACTAGTGCTGGTGATGGCATGCAAACTCAAGTGCACACAGAACCTCTTTAAGTTACAGTACCAGTCAAAATTGTGGACATACCTTTCTTTATTTTTACTATTTTCAACATTTTAGAATAATAGTAAAAACATCAAAACTATGGAGTAACACAAAATGGAATTATGCAGTGACCAAAAAGTGTTAAATCAGAACTTTCTTATATATTAGATTATCTTATGCAGGTGTGTCCAAACTTTTGACTGGTACTGTACTGTATGTGTTACAGCGTATCACTATTTATGGTAAATGACCCCTGGTTTCTTGACCAGCTAATACGTTATTTAACATAAATAAGAGTAACAATAACTTTCATTAAAATAATTCATCTTTAAAGACCTCAGATTGTGGCCACCCAGACTACGTGTTACTGCAGGTCAGGGATTTTCAAAATCATATCATGATCTCCAAATTATATCATGAACGGAAAAGCCAGGAGCTAATCTCTAAATAAAATCAAATACTCTGCTATAATTGCCAAGTTGCATTTTATCTGCTATAGCTCAAACCACTGTTAATCTACTAATGCAAACCACAGCCACATTAAACAGGCAGATACCATGTTCTTTCTGGAGTTCCTATCTATCCTTGAATCATAAGTTTGATTAAGGTTGAAACCCCCTATTTGCTGTTGCTACAGACATGAAGTAAAAGCAAACATAAAATGCAAAACAATGCGTATGACAATATTTTGATAAGTAACGGAGAAATAACGAACCTCTCTTCTCGATGTCAGTCTTGTCATAGTTGGGCCTCAGTTTGGCCCCTTTGTCAGCCAGCAGGGCTACCAGAGCCTGGGTGACAACAAAGTTGGGCGAGGTGACCAGTTTGTTTTCCTCAGCTACCCCTCTGAGGAAACTGGGCAGGAACTTTCTTTGAATGGGGTCATCCACGGTGGTCAGATTCATACCAGTGGCAGCGGAGATCAAATTCTGGAGAAAGTTACAGACCAACACAATTCTTCAGTATTACTACAACAACGGGGACTTCAGCTGAGAGACTTCAACTGGGTGCATGACTTTTGCTAAAGAATCTGTTCCCCCAATGTTCAAGACCAGTGAATAATTTAATTTTGTCAGGGAACTTTATATAACTGGTTCAGGTATCTTCTTTATAGCGCTACAGATTTATATGGTTGCGTAAGCAGTCAGAATGCACCTAATCCATTATTTCAGGTTTAGGCTGAATTCCTAACCCACCTAAAAAGATTAAGTCCAACACCTTTAGAACAGTGAATCCTACTAAATGCTGGAAAATATATTATTTTCAATAAAAAAATCCACTGTGTGCTTCATCTTGTGGATTTTTAGCATATTAGCATATTATGTTGACTTACGACTGCACACAATATTGTTAATGATGTACAATGTATACAGATTTGGTCTTAGACATATAGCGGATATGTTGGCTAATAATTGTAAAGTGGGGGTATTTAATTAGGGTTTCTATATTTGGATTTTTAACATGACAATCCCAGCTGATGCAAGACAGTGTAATATAAATGCCCACATACCACATGTAGCTGCTAATGCTGTCTGTTAGTAAGAAGAAGTCCTTCATTAGCTCCATCATGCCAATAGTTGCATGAGTTTTTTTTAGCCTCAGGGTTGTCCATGTCTAGCGCCTGTTTTATGGCTGCTAAGTCTAGCATTGTTATTTCAGCTACATTTCTTTTCTGTGTCTGGGAGTTATGTGGCAAGGGCAGCGGAACTGCTGTCATGGCTGTCAATCATTTTAGTGGGCGTTCCATGGCCATTACACGTATTACACCCCAGAGAATTCTTCAGAAGCAGATGTCTTAAAAACGGTGAAATTATTAGCCATTTCACTCTGTTACCACACTCATAACACACTATGATGTAATTCTACATTATATAAGGTTCAACATTATATAAAGATCACCCTCTTTTACTGGGAAATATTTACACACTGTGGTTGTGAAAAGACTGTTTTCCACAATGTGATAACAGAGTTCATGATCTTAATGAACAGCCAGACAATGACTTGTTTTAAATGCTGCTGTACTGTTTGCAAAACATAATATTTGGACCGAGTTTGATAAATACAAACCCTTTTAATATTTATATTTTCGCATTTTCCCCCTTTGATACCCAGCTTTTTGTAATTGCCAGTTATGCATTTAAGCTCGTCACTACTGTTACAACTGCTGAATCCATGCGTACCTACCATGACTTTTTCAAACTACATGTCCCACAGTGCACCAGGAGGCAAAACCCAATCAGAGGATAAGTGCATCCTCCTGACACAGTCTGTGTAACTCATAGATGCTCAAACAAGTCCTACGGAGTTCAGAACCACGAGGGAACCCTGGCCAACCAGCCTACCCCTAACCCTGCCTGAATGAAACTAATGTGTTCCAATGTGTTCCACTAATGTGTTCCAACGTTTCTCCTACGTTGCTCCCCAGTGGTGGAATGAACTCCCCGTCCCGCTACGGACAGCTCCATCACTCCAATCCTTCAGACGTGGTCTGAAGACACACCTCTTCAGACTCTACCTGGACTGACCTGCCACACAATCGCTGTCCCCCCGGATCGCTGTTATAAATTGCTGTGTCCTTTTTTGTTTTGTTTCTTGTTACCTCTACTCTGGTACTTATTGCGCTGTTGGTATAACTGTATAACTGTAACTGTATAAATTAGAAAGGACTGTGTCCTCAAACAGACCTTGCTCTCAGGTGAGAACTGTCTCAATGTGGAACTGTACACATCCTGTCCCCGTACTGTCGCTAATACAGCTGTATAAATGGATAACATTGTAAGGAACGGTAACCTATAGAAGTCGCTTTGGATAAAAGCATCTGCCAAATGAATAAATGTAAATGTAATACTGACTGTATGCACTTTTGTACGTCGCTTTGGATAAAAGCGTCTGCTAAATGAATAAATGTAAATGTAAATGCAATGTGGGCTTGCTGCCAGTAAATGACACAGCTGGGTTCAACCCCCCAGTCGTAGGGCTCAGCCTGCACCTTGGAACAAGCACCTCTACCGTCTGCTGAATCACACTAACACGTGGAACTGCTGCATCCTTACAAATGAATGGGTCCGCTCATCCGAGAGCAGAAGAGACGCAGAGTGTGAGTCACCTGTGTGCAGAGCTGGACGAGCAGCTTGGCAGCGTTGGGGCTGTTGGATGCCAGGCAGCCCACGGCCGTGCTGAGGTAGGCCAGGCAGGAGATGGGCTTGCTGGCCTTGGTGGCCCCCCGCGGCCGCTCCGAAGCTCCTGGGCCGGCCGGCGGGCTGGTGGAGAGGCCGGCGCGACCGGCGGCAGCCAGGCACATCAGTCGCACCAGGGTCCTGATGTCAGTCAGACCCAGGGACTCCAGCCCCGCTGCCAGGCTGCAGCTGGACCCACTGGCCAGGAGGGAGTGACAGTCTTAATACCACAATTACGATCAACACATTACTACAGACTATCATCTGATATGATGTGAAAAATGTATTTCATATACTAAAATCTATTAAGCAGACTCTTTTCTCCACAGTGACTTCACATAGCTTACATGTTTTCAATCTTATTCACGCAGACGGATATTTATTGGATATTTACTGGACCACTCTGGTTATATGATTTTCTTAACGGTATGAAGACAGTTCCCCACATCGGAATCAAATGACCAACTTTGAAATAACAAGCCCAGCCCTTAAGCCCCTATGCTCCGCTTTCCTCACCCGCTCCCACTCAAGAGCCTCCCACTGTGTCCTCTCACCTGACAGAGAGCAGGGAGAGTGCCCTCATGACCATGGTCCTGGCCAACAACACCTGGGCAGCTGCGGTCACCCTCTTCAGGGCCATGACCCGGTCGTGGGGGTTCAGCAGGGCGGCGGCCTGCTCACCCAGGGTCACCCTGCCAGAGGAGCTCTTCTCCACAGAGCCATGACAGCCTAGAGCCCAGACGAGATGGATCAGACGGCATTAATCTTCAGCACTCATATTCATAACATTCATATTCAATCCCCAAAGGCTATCAAACACCAAACACCATCTTGTAATTAATCAGTCTGTTTTAATAATACTTTTACTTTATTGTATCTTATTTTATTAGAGTTACACCGAGTAAATTGATATGCATTGTAATTACTATCGTCTTTGGTGGTAGCATCAGTTTTGCGACTAAAAGTTATTACTTCAAGAAATCAAAGCAAGTGTGTAAAATGATGATGTCACTGTGAAATGAATATCCAGCTATTATCCATAATTAATCAGCATAAGAAAATAATCATGTCTTCATTTATGACATCAGTATAGTGGCTCAGTGGTCTGTGTGGAAACTGACATTATCTTCCGGGAGTGAAACTACTTCACATGGTCAAAGAGAATACAAACTAGAAAACCAAAGCAAAGGACACTTTAGAAGGACCAGAGAGAATACACATTTACACACCAGCTGGAAACCCTCTTTTTCCAAGAATTAGACTACTTATCCAAAACTGAGGGAACAGCTGCTGAGAAAGTAAATTTTGATTTTTTCCCCCAAACTTTCTCTGACTATTGGGCTAAATTTAACCAAATAAAAAAGGAAAAAAAAAACCCTGTGGGGATATTGGCCCATGGAGCACACACAATGACTGGAATGATTACCTGTGCGGCGTCAGAATTTAAACTGCTTAGCAACTACAGACAAACCGATGGCAGATGCTTCATGAGGTCAACTGCTGATCACCCTTTGAGCCGGTACCCTAAAAATACTAACCGATCTGTAGTAAGGTCTCCTCCATGCTGTTGGTAGCTGTGACCATGGCGACGGAGGCGCCGAGTGGGTCGCTGTCTGGGAACTGCACGGCCTCTGGAACCACCCTGCGCTCACTCAGACCCAGTGGCCCCGCCAGCAGCTCGAACTCCTCCTCCCCTGTGAGCTTCTCATCCTCATCCACATCCAGCATGTCCCAGTCCTCTGCACACGCACACACACACACACACACACACACACACACACACACACACACACACACACACACACACACACACAGGCACACAGAGGAGTGATTCCATTATTCCATTATCACCAAGTGACAACACACTCCAACACTCAACCTCCCATTCCAACATAATAACACACCCACGCACACCGACAGTAACAGGCACAAGGCTCTTAAAGAGTCTTTCTCAATGGTCAAGTCATTTCTGTGATTGCTGTCATGAGTCATTTTTACAGCTGCCATTACCTTCATACACACTGTCCTGCTTCCCAAGCAGATCTGGAGCCTGGCCCTTGTATCTGAATATAAAAAAACAGGGACAAAACAGTCAAACCTGATTACAACTGTGAGAAAGTTGCAAGACAGAAGAAATAAAATTAACAGCAGCTCTTGGCCTCTGAAGTGGGAACTTAAGATTAGCAGTGAGTGTCGGGCTCGCGGCATGCGTAGGCACTGACCTTTCCGGCACTGACACCTTTGCCTTGCTCTTCACGGCCAGGTACTTCTCCCTGCAGGTGCCGCACAGCAGGTAGTATGGGTTGCCGCTGCCGCACTCCCCGCCGAACCAGCCATCCACGTAGGAGCCGTTGCTGCGGTAACCCTGGCGGTTGGCGCTGCGGCCGCAGCCCGGGTGGTTCTTCTTCATGTGCTGGTTGAAGTTGGCCACGCTGGCCTCGCACAGCTCGCACACCACCACCTCGTCGCGGTCCTCGGCCTCGCACACGTGCTGCAAACGCACACAGACAGCGAGGCGCGGGAGATCAGCGACGCCGCGCGCCAACGGGACACCGATCGCAGGGGGGAAAGACGCTCTGATGTGTTTTGCGGTTTATCCTCTCTAAGCGGGCGATCAATCCAGCCTGAACACAAAAGCCTCATCCAGAGCCCAAGCAGTGATCAGCCTGTTACCACCCTGCATAAAAGGTTTTAGCTGTGAAGCCAGTGAAGCATTTTTAAGCACCGGTTTAAACGTCATTCAGGCATGCAAGTTAATAGCAGCTGTTACTGGCTGTGCTGCCGGTGGCGGTGCCGGTGTGTGTTTCCTGGATATGTGGAGTAAAAAAGAAGCGGAGGCAGCCACTGCTGCGGTCAAACACACCCATGTTGGCCAGTCCAGTACCTCCGGGATCCACATTCCCAGAATGTCGGTGTCACTGGCCAGGTCCTGGCCGAACATGGCCTCCACGGTCTCCTCGTCCAGGTCCATCTCCAGCTCCTCGTCCAGGTTGAAGTCGTACAGGGTGCCGGGGTCCTGCTGCAGTGTGGAGCCGTCCCGTCGGCTCTGACTGCGGTGGGCCTGGACCGAGCGGTACAGCCCGGCTACAGAGAGACAAAGTCACCGTTTTCCATCAATTTCAACACCTCCACCCTCCACCACTCCTTTACCCAAAACCACAGTTGCCTAGTGCCACTCCTTCACCTAAAACCATGGTTGTCTAGCACCACTCCTTCACCTAAAACCATGGTTGTCTAGCACCACTCCCTCACCTAAAACCACAGTTGCCTAGCACCACTCCTTCACCTAAAACCACGGTTGTCTAGCACCACTCCTTCACCTAAAACCACGGTTGCCTAGCGCCACTCCTTCACCTAAAACCATGGTTGCCTAGCACCACACCTTCACCTAAAACCATGGTTGCCTAGCGCCACTCCCTCACCCAGAACCATGGGTGCTAGCACCACCCCTTCACCCAAAAACCCTGGTCACCTAGCACCTAACACCGCATGGTCACGCAGCGTAAGTTGGCTTGGCCCCAGGGCTTCCCCGCTCATCCAGTTACAGGAAGTTGAATCTATACCTCCCAAACCAAGACCACATTCTCATAGCACTTAAGAAGATACGGAGGTTTGAGCAATAACTTCTTAAAGCTATTCACACACGATGCATTCCCCATGAGAACAGTCTGCAGCATCTGTGCCTTAAGATTCTTCAAACATCTTCACTACATTTAAACAAACCTAGTGCCATGCTTATGGGTGCCCCCTATATCGTTGTCCTCCTAGAAGGGCGATATCCAGTCTACGAGAGTGAAGAAGAACAAAGATCTCACCGGCGCGGGACAGCAGCGTGCGTGCAGCCAGGTCGAAGCGGTGCTTCCTGCTGACGGCAGAGCGTCCCCTGGGGGTGGGGCCACTGGAGGCAGAACCGGTGTCCTGATCCAAGCTCTCCGGGCTGCAGAGGAACAGCAGACACACACACACACACACACACACACACACACAAAAAGTGAGACAATTATAAACAAACCCACCCAACCGATGACTAGTCATCCATTCCTGATTTTCAGTCATCACTAAGAAGACTTCAATCTCTCCTTCACCACCTAACAGCTACAGTCTATCTTTATCCATCAGTTAGACTGATCAGTATCAGTTATCCCCATTTTACCACAATCTGTGAGCAAAGGCATTGATTTAACAAGCCACATTCATTTCACTGTTTTAACCTGCTTGCTTCCTTCTTAATGTATACTTAGTAACAATAAAACACAGCAAAAACTATTATGTCAATTCATAATTTAGCAAAAACCATTATGTCAATTCATAATTTAGAGGGGGCATTAAAAGTCATCCTTTTAAGTACTACCTGGCAAGCAATTAAATATGTCAACTGCACAACCAAGGGTGATGAATGTGGCGCTTTTGACGGGAAGGTGACGCACCTCTCGCTGAACCCCTCCTCCATCTCGGCGGCGTCGGCGCTGGGGATGTCCGCAGGGGAGCGCAGGTAGCTCCGGTCCATGGACTTGCCCCCTCCTCCCAGGGCCATGGCCCCGGGGCAGGAGTCTGCGCCCCCGCCCGTGTGGGACTCCTCCTCATCCTCGCCAGGGTGCTCGATCATCCACATGGCCAGCACCGTGATGTTCTGGGCGTCCGCCTCTCCTCGGGCTCCTGTGGGGTGGGGTGGAGTGGGGTGGGGTGGGGGGTGGGCAGGGCAAAAGATACTGAGCATCCAGCCATCAACTCATTACATTACATTACATTGTTGTTATTTAGCAGATTCTCTTATCCAGAGCAACTTACACAGTCTACAGTTGTTACGTGTTATCCATTTACACAGCTGGATATTTACTGAGCAAACTGTGGGTTAAGTACCTTGTCCAAGGGTACAGCAGCAGTGTTCCAGCAGGAAATCAACCAGCAAACTTTCGGTTACGAGCCCTGCGCTTTACCACTACATTACACTACAACCCATATACAACTCATACACAAACTCATAAAACTTCACATTACATTATTGGCATTTACAGCAGATGCTCTTATCCAGAGCAACTTTTATCAATTACAGGTTTTTACAATGTTATCCATTTATACAGCTGGATTTTTACTGAGGCAATTGTGGATTAAGTACCTTGCCCAAGGGGAATCGAACCAGCAACCTTTCAGTTACGAGCCCTGCTCCTTACCACTACGTTACACTGCAACCCACATACAACTCATACAACTGATTCAGACTTCGCACAGGGCGGCTACAGAACACTGTTTCCGTGGAGAGCAGCCTCACCTGTGGCCTCCAGGGCCTTGGAGATCTGGCGCAGAGAGAAGCCCATCTCCAGCAGGGGCACGGCGATGGCAGGAGGGGGAGGAGAGGTGGACAGTCTGCTGCTGGGGTCTGACAGGGCTAGGGAATAAGAGGGTGGTGTCGGGCATCAGCACGGGTCAATACAATACACAGGTGACCCTCTCCTTATCAGGAGCTGTCTTGCCTGCCTGACATCCAGCCAATGGAGTGTTGTGCAAGCTGATCCTTGAGGCACTGCCAAGTATAATGCTGGCAAGCCCTGCACTGTACGCTATCCAAACCCTAAACCCAGGGTAGACAGAACACAAGCACCATAATGTACCCAATGTGTTAGCTCTGTAATTTCCGCATTTAAGTGGACACAGCATGTCTCTAAAGCCTGCCTGAGTAACAAAGTTATCAATGACAACAGCAGTGATGTTGATATTTGGGAGAGTGGGCACTTGTGTGTTTGGGGCAGTGTGAAGCATCTAAAGCACTGGGCATGCGGAACAGCATGCCTGGGTCAATGCGATGTCTCAGAGGCATGGACCTGTATGTCTGGAACAGTGCTGGTACAGGAGCGCACAGGCACCCGTGTGTCCCGGAGGGTGCGTTTAGGACACTGTGAGGTACGTAAAGCATGGTGTGCACCGGTGTCTGAGGGGTACATACATGTACCTGTGCGATTGGCTGGCCTGGTGGGCTGGGAGTCCGGGGAGCTCAGACTCTGCCTCCTGCCCACCTCGTCTGAGGGCGAGGTGGGGAGAGATGACACCGGCGGGGTCTGCGCTCGACGTGTGGGGAGCAAAGTGGTGGTCGGGTAGCTGGAGAACATTTGCCTGTTTGAGCCAATCACGCACACATACACGTGTTAGCACTAAGTCAGGTTCGGGATGAATATTTCACTAACCTACAAAGTACAAAATCTGCTCAGTTCCATTATTAAACAATAGCATGTACAATGCATCAGCGGATAGAACTGATAAAAATGAAAGAGGAACTGATTGCCCCGGGATCTGAAATTGACTTCGCTACTTTTGTGGTAATTTTGGCTCCATTGTGCTACTGCGACACATGGCAGTCAGCGAATCATTGGCGACAAGGTAGCTGTGATTTTATAATTATTTTAAGAGAACAGTGTCAAAAGGGCAGCTGCACGCAATTTACCATTTCTAAGACTCCAAGTGAGACGGAAAGCAAAGTAATGAGGCAACTTAGCGGCACCGAATAAGCAAAAAAAAAGAACCTCTAACAATGGAGGGAAATGTGAGAGGGTTGCGTAGTCGGATCAAGGCGCTCTGACCTCAGCAGGCTGAGAGGCATCACGCCAGGTGACTCGGAGGCGGGCACGGTTTCAGTGTCCGTCACGGGGGTGGTGGCGGTGGTGGTGTCCTCCAGAGAGCTGCTCATGAAGGAGGTGGTGCTGGAGGCGGAGGGGCTGGTGGTGACTGGGGTCTGAGCCTGCTGACCTCCCTCTGTCTCCTCAGCCTCCGGGTCCGCCTCTGTTAGCACGCACAGCGAAGGACACAGGCAGCACACATGTGACACCATCCATCACTCCAGTGAGATGGTCATGTAAGCCCACTCATGGTTAACCACTCGTGCTCAACACTCAACATTAACCAAACCCACTCACGTGTTCCACTCACATGTACTGCTCACAACTCGTAAGTCCATTGCAGAACAAAAAGCCAAACATTACGTACTTTATGTTACGTTATTGATAACTCTATTCTCCGCTTAGTATACATTTCCCTGATAAGGTATTAGATAGTTGACTATCCAGGTCTAGCTTTGTACAAGTATAAACACTACTCATGACAATATGACAAACATGAATCCAACATATACCTGGGCACTGCAGTGCTAAACACATACGTTACAGTTTGTACCTCTGTTGGACTGACTCACCAGGCTTCACTTTGCCTCCGTACTGTTCCTCCAGGAGCCCGTTCACCACCAGCTTGTAGATCATGGCCTGAGCCCTCTCCAGGTCGGCCAGCCCCAGTGCACGCTTGATGGGCGAGCGCACCACCGCCCTCTTCACCATGTGCCGCATGAGGAACTGCAGCGCCGCCCGCATCTCCACCTCCTCCTGCAGCACGGGCGAGCCGGCGCAGTCGGCGTTGTGCCCGCTCTCGGTCAGCGCCTTGGGCACCAGCAGGAGCTCGGCGTAGCGGCTGCAGCTGAGGAGGGCGCTCAGCGTCTTCATGGCGCCCAGGTAGAGGTAGGAGAGCTGCACGGCGCGCATCTCCGACTGGGCCTGCGCCGTGTCGTGGCTCCGGCTGCCCCCGTGCTCGTGCGACCTCCTCTTGGCCTCGGCGGGCACCTGCTGGGAGTCCAGAGAGAAGGAGGTGATCTCGCTCTCCGACTTGGAGTTGGCGGCGTGTGCCTTGACCTCGTCCAGGCTGTGGGACACCCTCAGGTCGCCCGTCTCGCGGGCGCCCTCCGGCTCCGCCCTCTGCTCGGGCTCCGCCTTCTCCTCAGACTCGTGGCGGTGCCTCTTGTCATGCCGGCGGGCGCTGGGCTTGCCCGCGTCCTCGTGGATGCTGGTCAGGTAGGTGAGGTCCAGCAGCAGGGAGGCGGTGAGGCCGCGGAATCGGGACACGTCGAACGGCAGGGGCTCGCAGGGCTCCAGGTTGTACAGGGGGGTGTCACTAGGCGACCAAAAAGTTGGGAAGCTTTAATGAAGACCAGAGTGACACAGGAAACACAGAGTGAGGGGAAGACAGGAGGTAGAGGTACAGAAGAGCAAACTGAAAATAATGGCTGTGAATGGCGAGAGGCAGCGATGGGAGGGCGGTTTTGTTATCCCCATAATGGGTGGAGCTACCACGTGCTGTCAATCAGTGGCCTATGTGAACCAATAAGATGACTTCGCTCACCAGAGCAAACCACCATGATTGGTTGTTTAAGGAAGTCACCGATGACAAATGTTAGCTCCACCTATTTTGGGGTTCATGAAGCCCATCCGTATGTAGTAAGAGGAGTTCAGAGGAGACAGGGATCATGCAGAGCAGAATGATGAGGACCAGAGTAGATAGAGGTAATGTAAACAGCTGGATAAAATAAGAGCTATGGATTATTAGTCACTTAGAGCAAAACAGAGAGATTAAGAGGTTAAAAACACGAATGCAGTTGCATATTAATACAACAACAACCATTAAACACAATGTTAAAACAAGACATCAACATCTACTTTGACTGATCTACAAATGGAAGTTAACATTCAGACACACAATGCATCTAACACGTTGACCCAGTGTGAAGTAAAACAATTAGTTCTCTCCTGGACTGAGTCCTTCATCCATAATTGATGAAGTACCTAAAAAGAAATTTACTATGCATTCATGGCTCTAGGGTATTTATTCACCACATACCCCAGATGCAAAAACAAACCACATTTCAATATTTGATGCAATGATGTGCACATAAATGATTCATGTGTGGCATTAAAATATAGCTTTAAATGTCTGAACTGAGACACACAACTCTGAGGAAGCAAAAATCCACTACAGCCACTATTCACTGAAACCATTAAGCAGTGACATGAACGGCCAGTTTAGGCCTAGTTTACAGACAGTTTGCGAAAGTCTGTACCTGATGGTGATCTCCGCCTCGTCCCACTGCACCTTGGCGGAGGTGCTGCCCTCCTTGACCACGCCCAGCAGGGTGGCGTGCCGGCCCGTCTGCTTGTGGACGCACCTGCCGCCCACTCGCAGGCCGGCGTCCGCCCCTCCGATGACCGCCAGCACGGGCCACACCTCCGTGCACAGCGTCTTCAGCTGGGCCTCGGACAGGTCGCCCAGGCCGTGCCGGCTGTGCCGCCCCTTCTCCTCCTCCCTTTGCTCCTGCCGGGCGTCGTGCTCCTCCCGGCTCTGGACCGAGCGGCTCTTCCGCAGCCGCTGCGCGCCCCCGCCGGGGCCCCCGCCCTCCCGGAAGCAGGCCTTGATCTTGTGCAGCCTCTCCATCATGTTCTTGTTGATGCAGTGGGTCCAGCGGTCGGTGCGGTGCAGGATGCGGATCAGCTGGGTGGCCGCCTCCGCCAGCACTGTGGCCACGGGACTGCAGATGGGGTCTCCCGGCAACAGGTCCCGCGGGGTACCCCTCATCTGCATATCGCATATCTTCACCTGCAGGTGGGGGGGAAGCACTTGCCATCAGCCACCTGTACACTTACAGATAGTTTTATGCTCAGGGCAAACTGCAGGAATGCTACACTGACCACAATATTTGAGTGACTAATCTGTTTTGTAAACTGAATCTTCTAGTAGGGCTTGAATAGTGTTGTGGTCACACTCACTGGTCTGGGAGTGTTGTGAGCCTGGTCTGACACTACTACTCATTTAACATGAATGGATCCACTTCTGTTCTCTTGTGCTGGAAGTCGCTCTGGATAAGAGTGTCTGCTAAATGTATTGTAAAGAAATGTAATGTAATGAATCTGCTGAGTTCTCAGTGTGTTTACAGACATGGAAACCCCAAAATGTAGAGGGAATAATGAGAGAAAATAGCCTGAACATGACATTTAAAACAGCACTGGCTCTGTTTAACATTACAGGAAGCAGTGCATTTGTCCCCTAAAAACTGACTTTGATATTCCCTTGTGAAATTGCACACTAATAAAGTAACCGCAATTATTTCAGTTTCACAATTAATCACATTAAGGACACACACCTTTACAAAGTGCAATAACACAATAAGGCCATATAAGCATAGAAAGTATTATAAGACAAAAAGATTTTTAAATCAGTTTTTACTGGAGTGGTATGTAGGGCTGCAGCACGATAATACACAGAGTTTGGAAAAATGGTCGATGACTCAGCGCCCCCTGGTGGCAGGTTCCGTTACCTTCTCTCCAGGGTTGCTGCTGTAGAACATCACACAGGGGTACAGCTCAGTGGCATCCACGTCTTCAAAGGCTAATTTGGGCTCCTGTGGTCAGGAATGGCAGTGCGTTAGGAAAAAAAAAAAATCCCATCAAAGTCAGCTGTAATAACAGCCTCTATCCCACAGGAGGAAACCATGCTCAACATTACAGGCATTATACTCCTGTTGAAAGAAACGGCGCCCTGGCAGAAACGAGGCAGGTCTCTCTCTCTCTCTCTCCCTCTCTCACGGCACACAGGCGACACCAGCACGATGACTTTTCCATTTCTCCACATGAACACACTAATGACTTGGCTTAACCGAAAGCCGCCCTGGGCACCGAGTCAGATTAAAATGATATGAGATCTGAAATGAAAAAGGCTGGTGCTCTGTCGGGCTGAAAGCACATGGAGATGGGGGCTGAACCATCGTCCTTTGCAAGATGGTTGTGTTTTGCAGAAAATCAACTGCAGCCATTACGGAGTGCTGGTGAAGAGCTGAAGCTCAACTCAAAATACCTATATTCTGCTTATGCTGACGCTCGTCTTTTATTGATCTTTTCTATCTTGTATCTAATCATGGTCATTCTAATTATGTTTGTATTATGAGAGATAAGAATGCTGTGAGCCGGTGTATGTACCCTCAGATATTCTGACATTTCTGCAATGACTGTTTCATCACAGTTTAATCACCTGCGTTCAGCTATACTGACCACAGGGTCTAGCCCTCATGTTTAACTACTGACAGTGATTCAGCTACACGTAAAACAGGGCGTGGCCCTCACATTTATCTACTGATATTCATTTAGCTGCACTGAACTCAGGGCTTACCCCTAATGTTTAATTACCGACAGTCATCCATCTACACTCAAAGCAGGGTGTAGTCCCCACATTTAATTACTGATGATCCACCAGCAATACAAGTGTGGTCCTTGAGTTCAGTTAATGACAGTACTTCAGTAACAAAGAATCCAGGCTGTGGTCATCGTGTTTAGTTACCGACAGGTGAGGACACCTACGGGATCACCTCTGGCTGCTCCTTACCTCTCCGTTCTTGCCGAAGGACACGGTGCGGGCCTCCATGTCCAGCACACAGGTGATGTAGTCGCCCTGAGTGAAGCTGGAGAGGGTGAGGGTCTGCTCGCCATTGTGATACAGGTTCCCGCTGTAGGCGCGGTACAGCCACATGTCTGACGTGGTTCGGTGGTTGAAGTCATGCACGGGCCAGCGGGACACGCCCACACAGGTGCCCTCGTTCCCCCGGTTCTCCTTCACTATGTAGAACTACAAAAGGACAGTGATGTCATCAGTCTGAAGTCATCAGCTCAGACACACACCTATAAAAAAGTACTTCACCAACTGGAAACAGAAACAGATACGTGGCAAGAGTTTTTTGGCCGTATCGATTCAACTGATTATAAATTGTATTTATTAATTTATTATTAATTTATTAATAATTTACAAATTATAAATTATTGCAGTATTTCTATACATTTTAGACCCTTACATTAAACATGATTTTGAATGAAATGAAATATTAGGTGGGTTCACCTCACTTCAGGTCCCTGGTTTTCAGCCTCAGAAATGGCTGTAATGAGGTAATAGAAATGTCTGGTGCATTAGGAATGGCCGGTTCATTTAAAAGGCTCATTGGCTGACTGCCCCAGTGTTGAGTGCTGTACCCTCCGCCACGCTGTGCCTAACAGCTGCTGGTCCCGGTCTAACAGATGGTCGAACCCCAGCATTGGTGGGTAACTGGACGCCCTTGAGCCAGTGCCAGTGCCAATTAAAGCACTTCACAGTGGCAGACAGAGAGGATCAATGTCTCCAGCCCTCCTACTGGCCATCCAAGAAATGGGCTGGCCGAATCCAGAGCCTTTTATTTATTTAATGAATACCGGAATCTAGAACAGCAGCCATGACTCCCAACACAATGACGGTTTGCTAACTGAACCCTGAGACACAATTATTTTTTTTTCTAATGCCATGCCAGGCAGAATGTTGACCTGGTCCAGGCTGGCACATTACACACACGGCAGGACATTTCAAAAGATGCTCTCAATCGACAAAGTCAGTAAGCATGAAGAAACAATGACATGGCCACTCCCTTCAAACACTTTGAATAACAGTGAGAGGTCAGAGAGGGAAGATGCAAACACCACACAAACACAAACTCAACTTATCAAAAATACAGTCAGATTCTACTTCTGCATTATCGGCTTGACTGAGCTAGACTGTAAGACAATAATTACTTATTGTAAATGAAACAATAATACCAATAACCAATACCAATAATGCCAATAATCAGTCCTAACGTATAGGTACCAATAGCAATGTAGCGTAACTCAGATGATTTCTCAATGCCACCACCTCGTCACTCTGAGTGTCCGGGTGGGCGTGGCCGTACCTTCCACTGGTAGCAGCCGGAGGAGATGCCTGTGGAGGCCAAGCCGTAGCCCTTTCCCCCGCTGCCGTGCGTCAGACCCTGCCCGTTCTCCACCACGCAGCACTGCGCTTTCTCCGGGTCGAACGACACCTCCTGGATGGGCAGGTTCTCATCCTCTTCCTCCGCCTCGCCCTGTAGGAACGAAGGGTCACAGATTATATTAGTTACTTGGAAGAGCCTCATTACAACATTGCAGCCACTACAACGTAGGTGGGAAAACTACAGAAAGCACCTCTTTTTTGCACTATATTTACAGAGGCAGGAGCTGCAGATGGCCGCTCCCCCTGAATTGGCATTTCTACAGAGGCTCGTACCTGCAGCTTTAGCTCCTGTTCTTTTTCTTTGACCTGGATGGCGTGCTTGGCTTGAGCGATGGGCGCTTCCCACATGCAGTCGGACAGCAGAGAGAACAGGCGCTCCACGACCTGACACAAAAACCAAGAGGTTAATTCTTTTAAACCCCCCCCACACCCCTGCCTGTAAACCTCAATTCCACAAAAGAAAAAATAATAACTTCAAGATGCAGACCTGAGTCATCTGGTCGTCCTCCACGCTGGACTCGCACGCTGGAAGGACCGCTTCCAACACATGAAGAGCCAGGAGTCGCGTTCGCAAGTTTCCCACCAGAGGAACCCCTGAGGAAGACCGCAACATGAACATGGTCAGGCTACTCGCACAACCGCGAGCAATATTTCACCTTTCGCATTGTGCAGATGTCCTCAGACCAATGTTTCGTTTCTATATCTTTTTTCAGACGGATCTGTACAGCTGCCCGGCGTACCTGAACAGCACTTCTGGGCGGCGATGTTCAGCAGCACCTCGGTCCACTTCGGGGAGGCCATCTTGGACTGTATGGCTTTGGAGGAGACGACCCGGCGCAGGAACACGAGGAAGTCTCCCAGATGCAGCTCTGCCGTGTGCTGTTTGCGGAGGAGTGCTGTCATGGCAAAGAGCAGAATACCCATCAACAGATAAGCAAGCACTTTTATTCCTGATGCACAAAAACACAGGCAGGCAAAGCCCCCCAGCTCACAAATCCAGCTGCCAGCATCCTTTAGGAAATCCATAACTGGGCCGGCCCATTCAGACTGTCTGAAAACCAAAATGTTCCAATATGCCTCCATGCCAACGGCTGACTTTTGCCGGGTTTTAAAATACACCCGTTCCTTTGTAGTCAATGGTGGCTCCTGTGCTGTCACCGCTGCCACCAGACATTCTTTCAGCTTTTTACCTATTGCCCAGATTGATTTCCTTTTTTTACCAGAATAAGAAACCATCAGTTTCTCACAGACTAAGCCTTGCACCCAACCCAAAACATTTTGCAGGTGATCTTTGGTTTGGGAACACTAACACTGGGAATGTTACAGAAAACTGCAGTGTGACTGCACCTGCAGCGTAAACCCTGCCCAGATACAGGTTTTTTTTTACCTCTGAAGTCCTTCTTCTCAGGGTCAGAGCCTTCCTCAGACTTCTCATCTTCCTCCTCTTTGCCAGTGGCCAGTGGGCTGACGCCCGCCTGAGACAGCAGATTCTTCAGCTGGCTACAGAGCAGATCCAGCAGAGACTGCACCACCTTGGGGCTCAGTTTGTCGGCATACGTCCTGCACCACAACAGAGAGGAGAAGGTACAATCAATACAGCACAGCACTCCAAGAAGAGGAGACAGCAGCACATTCTTAGTCCAGAGAAAGCAACTCTCATACACATTCATGATTAACCCCTGAGAGTGGTCAAAACTCTGTGAAAGGGAGTGACACACGCATTCACAAACACACTCAAAATTAACATGTGAGAAAAATTTATGGCCAAATTTATTTAACAGTCTGTGAATGGAAGACACTGACACACACACACACACACACACACACACACACACACACACACACACACATTCACGAGTACCACCGAGAAAAAGGGACAACAGCACACGCACTCATGACTAATGTACACCGCTATTTTAGCCCGGCCAGTATGAGGCACGCAAGGAGTGTTCAAAAAAAAAAAAAAAAAAAAAAACAAGGTTTGGAAATTTTTCTGCAGTTTTCCCTGCAGTGTGCCGGGTGCGGCGCAAGAAAGAGGGACATTCTGCTGCAGTACTACACGTGCTCACCCAGTGCTGATGGCCAGGATCTGCAGCAGGCGGGTGCTGGCCACCTTGAGGGCGGTGCTGAGCTGGGACACCCCGGGTTTCTGCAGCAGCTGCAGGGGCTGGCCCAGCATGGTGTCCGTGCCACACAGCTGCGACAGCACGTTCAGCAGCCCGCTGGAGATGGCCAGCGACACGTCGACCGGCTGGTAGCGCACGCTCAGCGCAAACACGGTCACCAGCAGGAGGCGCTGTTGGGCTTCTGAGAAAAATGACAGAAAACAGATGTGTCATTTTAACTATAAATTTCACTTCGATCTCAGTTTACTCAAAGCTGGTCCTGGCTTTCTAATACCCAGAAGCTGTTCCAGGTGTCTTTAAACAAAAAACACTGCCAAAACTTCTGGAAAAAAAGATAAATTAGTTCCATCAAGTAAATGACTAACTGTATTTGGTGTTAAAGTGCTTGGCTGGAACAAAGCCTACAAACTCTTGTGGTCCCTCCAGAACCGGGCTCCTGTAGTGCTAATCATTAATCATGGATACAGAGGCTTGACTAACCTGGAAGTCTCTGTGTGTGTTTAAGTGAATGAAGGTGCTTGTCCTGTCTAATTGAGGGCGCCCGTATGACCCTATGGGGGGTCCCACTCTATGAGGGGGTAGGAATCATTCTATAGAGGGGTGTACCCTGCTGTAAGGGGGCGTGTGTCCAACTCTGTGGAGGGGCATGCAGAGGTTGTTTGAATTTCTCACCTGAGTGATGCTGATTGGCTTGCAGTGCCCTTTCCAGGGTCACAGATAGCTGTTGGTAGATCTTATGCACTGCAGTTTGTATGTCCATCTGGAGGTTCCTCTTGGCAGCTCTGATCCCATCCTGGGTCAAAAAAACAGACGAAAACAAAACACTTCAGCATCTGCTCCCTTTATCTTCTGCTCCAACATTTGGCGATCACATGCTAATAGCACAGCTCTGATTTATACTGTTCGGGTGAACAAGTCACCCCCTCACCGGATTAGCCGTCTTACCTCTTAAACCGCTAATATAACCTGATGGAAGACAGAATGTCTAACCAAAGTACCATAGGCAACAGAGCACTGAAACCACAAAGAATGTCCTGTCCAGCAGAGGACCTTTAGCTGAGTGACCATGTCTGCCTGGGAGTGATGTTGCATTGCTAAGACCCACACACATACATCATCACTAAGAGCACCAACCCCTCTCTACCTGGTAGTGGTGGAGCTGCACGCTCTCCCCTTTGGTGCCGCCGGTGCCCACGGTTCCCAGGCCGAAACAGCCGGCCAGGAACTGCAGCCGGACGGAGGTGAGCAGGGAGGAGGACTGGAAGGGCGGGCTGGAGCGTCCCACGCCTGCGGCCTGGCTGCTCTTCTCCTCCATCCCGGAGAGCAGCACCACCATCTGGTGCAGGGCCTCCAGACGCAGCTGCAGCGGCACACGCAAACCGTTACCACGGCTACCTCACGATGACACAGAGTCATTCAATAAGGCCCGAGCGGCCCGAAATTGTATCGAATTACGTGTATCATACAAAAACCAAAGCGGTATTTTGTCTGTAGTCTGCACTCCGTCTGTAGTTAGGGTTTTTCTAACATGAGGCAAAGAAGAGGTGAAGAAGTGAAACTGCTGGATATTTTGCTCCATACAGCAGGGGTGGGGACACTAAGCTCCTGAAGGGTCATAAGGGCCTGCTTGCTTTTCCATGGTGCAAAAGACTCAAATGATTTTTCTGGAGTAGAGTCACAACACCTCCTGGTCCGAATGTAAATCGGACATTGACTGTGTCGCCTACTAGCAGCTACTGGTTGACTCCTAGAAACCAACTGGGCTGTTTACATCCAATTATTGATCTAATTAAATCTATTACGTGCTGAGGTCCAACAAAAACAAGCAGACCCATCAGTCCTGGCACACGGAAAATGGGCAAATGATTTGTGCTTAGCTTAACTAGCCACGGTTGATTATTAGAAGTGGCCAAATGTACATTTGCAGTGGATCCTGGGTGGGGCGGGCGGTGGGGTGAGGTTGGCGAACGCTCCGTACCTCCGCCCGACTCTGCTGCTGCTCCATGGCGATGATAACACCTTGGGGACTGGTGGACATCCCCTCCTCGGGCTCCTTGAAGGCAGGCGTGTTGCCCACGTCTCCACTGACGAAGCTCACCATGTTCTCGATCAGGGCGTGTACCCCCAGCGACCTGTTCAGGTCCAGGTCGGACTCCTCGTAGAAATGGACGGAGCTGTAGAGGCGGTCCCGTCCATGCTTGACCCGGAACCAGGAGTCGGCCAAGGCATCCGGAGAGCTGTGCAGTAATCCTGGGGGGGTGGGGAA
The DNA here is from genome assembly GCA_019176425.1 of Megalops atlanticus. Lineage (NCBI taxonomy): Eukaryota > Metazoa > Chordata > Actinopteri > Elopiformes > Megalopidae > Megalops > Megalops atlanticus. The sequence goes on from CM032881.1 coordinate 8,304,682, forward strand.
GAGGCCAGACAGCTTTTCAGAAATAACCCGCACACCGAGGAATCTGTGCTGTGCATCTGAGTGGAGATCTATGGGGTGGTTCTGAAAGTCCATGCGATATGGTTGCCCTGATCAGAATGCATACTTCATTCCTTTTTTAAAACAAAACAAAAAAAAACAAACAAAACAAATATAATTTGTTGCAGCAGTCAAAATCAAAAGGAACAAATGAAAATCGGAAAAAAAAGGACACTGAGGAGGGAATGAATCCGAAAGCAGAGAACGAGCAGACGCAGTGCCTGGAAAGTCCACTTGATGACAGCCCAGCTAGCGGGAGCTAAAAACACACGGAGAAAGGCATTCCGCATATCTCTCAGACACCTGTGAAAAACCTGTCTCTGCCTGGCTCAAAGCACCACTGCGCAAGAACACACATTCAGAAAGGAAAAAAGTAAGGGGAAAAAAAAACGCAAAGAGCTGCTGGCGGCTCAGATGCACATGAGCTTGGTTTATGAGACACACCTTAAAAATGGCTACTTCATTTTGCCTAGCCCTCCTTTCATGCTCACTTCCCAATACAGGGAGCAGGCCAGAGTACTGCCAAAAGACTACCAGGCATTGCCACTACCCTACACCCAACCTTATCAAACAGAACACCAATGGTTTCAGAAGCACATGTTCCCAAATTCTGTTTTCCATATTTATGGCTGACTATTACGTTAACTCTTTCACTGGAATCTGCACAAAACAAGTATGCTGATGAGATTTTGCCATTTCCAGCATAATCTTATAGACTTACATTATTGTCATTTAGTAGACACTGTTACCATGTTATGTTACCCATTTTTTCACTGTTACCATGTTACGTTACCCATTTTTTCAGCTGACGCAGTTCTGGCATAAGTAACTTGCTCAAGGGTACAGTAGCAGTGGCCCAGTGGGCAATTGAACCTGAAACCTTTTGGTTACAAGCTGTGCTCCTTACCACTATGCCACACTGCTGCCCTATGAACCTGTAAATCTATAAAATGTGAATCTACAAACCTGTAGACATCCAAACAAAAGCAAAGCTGAGAAGGAACCAATAACTGCACACTACCACCAAGATTATAGAGCATTACAAGCAGTGAACTGAAAACCTGCTGATGCAGCTGCAAATCATTTACCCACGAAAACCTTAAAGAAGTCAAACTCAGGCGTGCACTGCTTTCTCACTGCTACCTCTTTTAACCTCAGATTTGTTATAGTCCAGAACTACAGGGAAAAAATGTACTCAGTGCACAGTGCTGTAGCATAACGGCCAACTATTATTACTTCAATATTAACTGTCATTAATCCAAACCAACTGAAAATGCAGTGATGCAAAATTGCCAAAAACATCGAAACACTCAACACTTAAGACCAACCCAATTAGTATGATCAGTGCATTGGGAATTGAGCATGGCACATCGGGGGTCAAGTCATTTAAGTCTGTTGAGAGGAATGAATGTGTGGTAGCGGCATTACAGTCATGGATATTTGTGCTGGCTTTAAGAAAGAAGAATAAGATTGAACATGCCATCGTGTACTTGCTTGGAGCTCTTCTTGTTTTTGGGGCTCAACTGGCCAAAAAGGAGTAAACACACTATCGCACAAGAATCAGAAAACAGAAGGAAACGATTTACAAAGCAGCCAGCCATCATATTGTTGAAAGTCCCAAGAGTCTGAAGCAGCCCTCTCAGTACATCATGCATCTAGACATATAAACAATACTTCTCAAAGGGCTAAAAGGCCAACTGAAATGATTATCAAACAACCCTACGTTGTTTACCCTGGTTAAATTTTCAAAGGCTTATTGTTTCTGTTTGGAGAGGTCTAAAAAGTAATTAAGACATAAATTTCATTTGAAGAGCAGGATCTTGAACATTACTTTTTTCAAAGAACAATCCTAGCTATCTTTGAGTTATGCTCTAATTATACCTCTACTATTGACTAACCAAACCCCTTCCATTAACAGACATAGGTATTAGGATTCTTTGTGTTTGTAATTATGAGACTAAATTAATATTAGCATCAACTAAAACGACTCTTTTAATCCAAATATCACTTTTGTACTTTTCATATTAATATCATGTTCAGATTTGATTTCAGCACAACCTGATCAAGTAACAAACTGATCAACTAATTGTTCTACAGAAAACATGACTACAAACATGATATAACCATGGAATTGAATCAACCATAAGACCAAATAAGTAAAACAAAAAAGTACAAATCTTCTACTAAGTTGCATTATTCAGTCATCAGAAGGCAATCGACTTATGCCTCATCAAGACTATCTGGACCACATTTATCAACAAAATATAAGATAACCGTTTTAATTAAGACTGGCCTTTAGTTTACACAGTTTCGTCAAAAGCTGCCACTTGATTACAACTCACCTCTCCTTTTGTGAGATGAGGCCAAGTCCAAGTCAACATTTCTCCTTCCGCTCTAAAAGGAACGACAAAAACTGCATCAGCCACAACCAAAGAAAACACATTTTCTCTGATGAAGTCATACAGCTTGCCGGTTACACTTCAGAGAGAAGGAGAGAAAGGCCTTTGTACTGATTCCATAAACTGAGAACAGCGCTGTCTCCACGCAGGGGGAACTGCGCAGGCCAGCAGCCCGGGGACTCACCAGCGCGTAGCCCTCCTCATCAGACTCAGGCTGTGACAGGTCTGACTCACTCCTGGATTTGATGAGTCTGTAGCTGGGGCTGGCCTGGACGGAGTGGCTCTCAGCTGTCAGGCTCTCACTCCTGCACCGCACAGACAATGCACAGCACCCAGGTTAGATGCGTTTCTGTTACGCGTCTAATTGAATGCCACTTCAAGCAATATCACCCTGCTTAAGATAAAACGGTTAACAGCGACTGGGTAGGGAGAGGGACAGATAAGGGGAAGTTGAACGCTAATACAAAGACAATGCAGAACTACAAAGCATATGACAAAGTACTGCAAAAAGGGAATATGCTGAAGCTTCCTAAATGGGTCACTGTTTAAGTCAAACTTGCTGAAACAAGTTACAAGGATGCTATCTGGGGCCTGTGCTCTCTGAGATCTCAAATTCCAGGGCTTCAGTCAACATGTCTGAGACTGAGATAATGCTGCAGGCAACCCACCCTGTGGGAAATCTCAATAATGCAACTTCTGCTGTTTTCTAACTGGCCACATCTGCGGCCACCGCATATACAGAGCCAAACCGATAGAGAGAGGAAACGCAGACTGGGATTTCCACAACAAGACTAACATACTAAGGCATTTTGTTTTAGATGTGGTGTTTTCATGTACTGCGGATACCAAACAGAGCATGTGTGTTAAAGCCCACAGATGGCCATGCTCCTGAACCACCTCTAGAGGGCCTGTAGAGTTTTTTTTTTTTTTTTTTGATGACAGTACGTTGATGCAGTCCAGACAAGTTCCAACAAGAAAGATTAACATGAAATGAAATGAAATGATACTATTCAACCCTCTGATGTATCATTTACATCACTACGTGCAGAAACAGAAATCAATGGCAGTAATTTTATGGCAACTGGGTGCATTACGTGAGAAAGGCTGTCTTTGTTTGCAAAAAGGCTGCTACCTATTTCACAATCTGTTCCTACTTCCTGTTAAACCCCTTTTCGTCTTCCTGTCTTCCTGTCTGTTTATCAGAGGCACTACAATGTACACGGCATGCAAATATGAGTTTTGGTTGACTGTTTTTGCTGAACTGATATAACAACGCTACATGTGTAGCCTTTTCCAAACTAAAAACAAGCTCCGTATTCCAATGTAAAAACCCACAAATGTTTTATTGAACTAATTTTACTAATGCAACTGCAAGCGAAAGGGAAGAGAGAGAAGAGGTAGGACATGCAGTGAGCCACGACCAAGGGGTCGAGCTGATGTGGGGGATTAGCAAAACGTGCTTCACCTGGTCATGAAGCCCATGCCCTCCTGGGTTCCCCCACTGGCTGGCTGGGTAGGGCCCTCCTCCTGCTGCTGCTGTTTGAGCAGGTCCCCCTGCACCTGACTGACCCCCAGCACCAGCAGGGCGCAGCGGTGGATCACCGAGTTGCACGCTGCCGTGTACAGGTCCTGTCCCTCCGGCAGGCCCGTGCTGTCCCGCCTGTCCTCCTGCAACTGCGGGGGCTCCTCCTCTCCCCCCCGCGGGCCGGACGAAGAGCCCAGCCCAGCGGCGCTACTGGCCCGCTCCCTCTCCCGGCTGCGGGCCGCTTCCCGCGCTGAGAGGAAACATTGAAAGATTTCTGTACCGTGCGACACAAGAGACACAGAGCCGGGGTTAGACATGCCGCTTGCCAAGCCGCCACACCTGCCCAAGTTCATGGGTTTCAAACACAGGGGCTACATCCCAACCGGGCCTAACCCTCTGTGGGAAACACTGACACAGTATTAGTTATAACAAACACATTATGAGTTAATGATCTCCACAAACAGTCACATTCAGATTAATACAATGACTTGATTTGAGTTTCTAAAAGTATGGTGATGCCTTTTAGTACAACGTTCTAACATTAGTCATTTTTATAATTTTCTGTTAGTTATTGACTGGATGCAATATGAACACCAGAGTCATTCAAACAATGTAAGTATAGCTGAACTACATTACAGCCTACACTTATATATTACATTTCATAATCACATAAGCCATTTATCAGGGACTGACTAGGGCATGCAATATGCATTTGCAATGCACAGCTGCCATGTGCAAAAACTATAAAATCAGACAGCTACTTTCACTGGTATCTGTATGTGATCTCACAAACATCACCATGCACAAGAAAACAGGCATTTTCTCAATGTGGGTGGGGGAAAAAGGCCTTGCAAAGCAAAATAAGACCTGAAATGTTTGCACGGAATTTTCCAAACTGTAGACCAAATTGAAACCACTAAGTGCTGCTCTCTTCTTTTTCCCCTGGCTCCAAAAGCAGGCATCGCATAAGCCTTAATATGGAGCAGGAGGCAACACGGACATGAAGCCAAACAGCCTCTGTCCAGCTCTGGTGTGTGAGTGTGCATGTGTGTGCATGCATGCAAGTGAGTGTGTGTATACATGCGAGTGAGTGTGAGTGTGCCTGTATCAGTGAGCATGTGTGTGTGAGAGAGAGAGAGAGAGAGAGAGAGAGAGAGAGATAGAGAGAGAGAGTGTGTGTGTGTGTGTGTGTGTGTGTGTGTGTGTGTTAGTGTGCCTGTGTCAGTGAGTGAGTGTGTGTGTGTGTGTGTGTGCACGCACGCGTGCGAGCGTGTGTGAGTGTGCCTGTGTCAGTGAGTGAGTGTGTGCGCGCGTGTGTGTGTGTGTGTGTGTGTGTGTGTGTGTGTCTTTATCAAGGAGTGTATGTGTGTACTCACTCCCTGCAGTCATGACCTCGTGTTCCCTCTCGTCCTCTTCATCGTCCTGCTCCGGGTGCCCCTCTTCCCGTTCGCGGTCTGCCCTCTCCTCCAGCTCTGCCTCCTCATCAATGGTGCGTGTAAAGGAGTGCTCCTGAGGGTCCATGTCCAGGGAGTCCTGGTTATCCGAAACCTGAAACACCAGTCCAGTCTGAGACTCTGCCCTTTACGGTAAGACGAGTCTCAGACACTGCTCTGTACAGCCAGATGAGTCTCAGACCCCACTCTCTACAGCCAGACAAGTCTGAGACACCACACTGTACAGCTAGATGAGTCTCAGTCAGTGCTCTGTACAGCCAGATGAGTCTCAGACTCCACTCTCAATAGCCAGACAAGTCTCAGATACCGCTCAGTACAGCCAGATGAGTCTCACATCCTTCTGTGAAGCCAGACAAGTCTCAGACAGAACTCTGTATGGTCAGATAAGCCTCAGACACCACTCTGAGGAGCCAGATGAGTCTTCAGACACGCACATAAACACAGATCTACCCAACCTGCATCATCTCTCAGATTAGCTCCACAAACCTACCCGTCTCTCCCTGGAGGATGACCGAGTCTGAATGAGCTCCATGTTCTTGCAGGCCAGCAGGCGGTTCCGAACCTTGTACACACTGCGGTAAACCTCAGCTAGGGCCTTACAGGGTTGGTACCTGCCGAAGGGGAGAGAATGTGATTGGTCGAGACCTGAGTTCTGAGACCTGCCAATGGCTATCTGTTAACTTCCTAAATCTGACCCAATCTGCTGACCACTTAACATCAGAGCACCAAACAAACACGTCCAAACATTACACCAGACAGGACGATTATAGCCAATAAACAAATATCACAGTAGATCTTGATGACTGTGTCACTGAAGACACTGAAATAAACACTGGGCATTTCTTGAGCACGCCTGGCTCTTTCGGTTCTCGGGGAATTCAAAGCCAAGTCATTCTGCATTGAGATTAACGATGTGGCAAAGAACACTGCATTCCCACACAACCACCGGAAGGGCCAGACAAAGTGACAGCCCTGAGGCTGCAGCGCTAGCGTACCTCCCCTCTCCGCAGGCTTGGCTCAGCAGGCCCGTGTGCTTCAGCAGGGCTGCCAGGACAAATCTCGACACCGTGTCCAGCAGGGACTCGCTGCTGAGGGTGGCATTGTCCCAGTCTACAGAGAGAGAGAGAGAGAGTGAGAGAGGAATGAACACTCACAGGAAGAGGCGGCAGGGACGCAGTCAAAGACGCCCCCGGTGCAAGCGGCAGCACGCCTGTACCTTTGCTGATGGCGTAGTCCTGCATGTTGATCCACAGGCTGTTGGCGGGCTCCTTGGTAGATCCCAGGGCCAGATCTACTAACATGGTCATGTCGGGACGCAAGGCGCACTCGAAGGGTTTCTGTTCCTCGTTCCCTGACAGGGCCACTTCCAGCAAGGAGCTGATGCAGTTATCTGTAAAATAAACACAAATTCACATATATCAACAGACAGCCTCTGGCTGAAAGATACTCAGTCTTATTTTTTCTAAAGTTAAGACTTATGTGTTTTTTTTTTTAAATAAATCAACCTGATAAGGGCCAGTGTGCTTAATACACTCAACTAATCACTTTCCCTTTAGCAAAGGTCAAATAACTGACTACATTTTTCCCGGAAAATGTATTTTCTTTTCACACTCACAAACTCCAGATAGACATACACGCTGAATGCAGATGGGTGGGAAGGAAACACCCGATTGGCTCAGAGCAGCACTGGGTGTCGCGTCTACCACAAGAGTAAAGAAGTGCTCACTGAAGAGGCACACGTACCCAGCTGGGGGATGTCCATCTCCAGTCCGTTGCTGAAGAGCGGGGTCTTGAGCCAGTAGCTGGTGTCCAACTCCTCCGGGGAGGCGGGCGCGCCCTGTAGCATCCCCCCTAGACAGCGTCCCACCAGCAGGGCCACGGTGCGCTCCAGATCCACCAGCCACACCCACGACTGGGCCGGCTGAGGGAGGGGCAGGCCCGCCGGGTCCACAGAGTCTGGGGTTCCTGTGGAGGCAGAGCATGTCAACGCTGAGAGTGAACGGGTGCCCTGATATTCTCCTCATCTGCGGGGCTTCATATCTGGCTGAGGTATTACTTTTCCGTTTTCAAAAGACTCAGTGATTGCATTTTAATAATTGATTGCCTTTAATGAATAGGACAGAATGGGCCTTATAAAAAGACATGAACTCACAGGAAGCAGACGTGCTACGGTATGGCACTTTGTCCTCAACTTCAAGGAGCACAGTTAAGCAAGAGTTACGTATTTTACAATGCTTGCAAATTATTATACAAGCATAAAGCTAAAAGAATTACAAAAATAGTAAATATTAAATGTAATATACAAATATAAGATACAAGTCCTACAGACATGCAAATCATTGTCTCACAAAGTCCAGCTGTGAGTCTTTTTGAGCAGAAGCTGAATCAGGAAGAGAAGATAAGAAAGCAGGTTTGCTGTGTCTGGAATATGCCCTGGCAGGAGAGGACCAGAGAGGGGGCAGTTGGGTGGGCAGCAGTGTAGCATAGTGGTTAGGAATCAGGACTTGTAACCTAAAAGTTGCCGGTTCGACTCCCCACGGAGGCACTGCCGCTGGACCCTTGGGCAAGTTACTTAACCCACAATTGCCTCAGTAAATATTCAGCTGTATGAATGGATAACAATGTAAAAACCTGCAACTGATGTAGTCGTTCTGGATAAGAACGTCTGCTAAATGCCTGTAATGTAATGTAACATAATGTGCCAGGTGTCTCTCACCATGCAGGGGCCACTGCAGTTCCTGGTCCTCCAGCAAGGTGGCAGCAGGGAGCAGCCTGTTGAGGCGGTCCAGCGGAGGCAGCAGGTCCAGCAGGAAGCCCAGCAGCGGGCGTGCCACTGACACAGGCAGCAGCAGCAGGGAGTTGATGATCTGACACAGCATGCTGCCGGCCGCCGACACGTAGACCACATCTGAGACAGCGCCGCCAGGAGAAGAGGCATTTTAGAGATGTAATAGATGTAAAGGCTGCACAAACGATTGCCACCGGCTTCACAGGCTCTGACAGATTCATGTGTCAGTATTTCACGTCCCAGGTGAAACTGTTAATTATGAAAGGAATGTGGCTGGAGGGCAGGAGGTAAACTGGGCTGTGAGAGATCTCATCTAAATAAAAGGTATTATATAAATAAAAGGCGATATTAATGGAAATGTATTCAAAATTAAAATATCTTATGGCTCCCAAGATTACTTATTAATATAAAGAAACCCTGCTCCCCCCCCCCCAAAGCATTGTGTAATACCCAGGTTCTGTCCAGTAATGACTCACTGCAAAGACATCACTGTATTTACATTTCCAGGCAGGAGGATGAATGGAATCAGGAAATTAGATATTTTAAGCCAGCTCTTCTTCATGAATATTGATACTCTCCTTCAAGAATAAATGTGGATTTTTCTTCATTTACTGTTAATCAACAAGTTCCAAACCACCAGTGATCTCGTGTTTGACTGTTTGAATAACTGACCATTACTGTTCCACAGTAAGGAAAAGGTTAGTCTATCCTACGAGGAGCGTGAATCCTCTAGGGGGCACCGTACCTCTGAGCTTCTCCCTGACGCTGCCATTCCCCGAGCTCTCCTTCAGCAGGGTGGCAGAGCGGGAAAAGATGTCTGTGGCGTGGGGAAGCAGGAGCTGCAGGTGCTTATGCAGCAGAGCCACACTGCTGGAGTTCTGGTGCGAGTCAAAACGGGAGGCAAAGCACAACCAGCGATGATTAACTACACAAAATCACCAAAAAACACCACCACAAACACAGATCCTCATTCCACATACCGATGTACTCTGTCCCTGATTTAAAAAAAGGCGATAGATAAATACCTATGAACTTGTCTAATCTGCTTTTTTTGGGTCGAACGTAGTGACTGACACACGTGCGGACGTGGGTGGTGGGTGATGTGGTACGTGATGGTCCTCGGCGTCCCTCACCTCTGTGACACTGTTGATGTGGCAGTAGGCCAGGAGCTGTTTCTGCAGCGAGCAGAGCAGCTCGTGCAGGTGGGCGGGCTGGCTGCTGTCCGAGGGGGAGGTGCCTTGCAAGAGCTTGTCGCTGTTTTTCTCCAGCTCTCCGAACGCCTGATCCTGACGACCAAGAACGGGGCGTTTCAGGACATTTAAAGCAAGAGAAATGCCAGCCAGCATGCACTAATGAGAACAGTATGAATATCTGGGAGAAAGATTTGAATAGAAAAACCCTGTCGGATTGAACACTCCCTTTTTTTATGATTCATAGCACCGAGATTGAATAAAATAAGGCATTCCATCCTATTTTGGTGGAAACAAATCAGAGGCATTCTTCATTATTTTTACTTCTTATCAATTTGGCAGGTGCTTTTACCCAGGGAGACCTATGAGGTTACAATGACACGGCACACTTAACGCATATCACAGAACAGTCCGAATTTTCTCCATGCATGTTCCCTGGCGTGATTCTACTGTTCGCTTGCTGCATGTGTGTATCACCGTGGGAGTGTGAACGTGCGCGTGTCTTTGCAGAAGCAGTGCGCTTTGATGAGTCCTCCAGCACAGAGAGGAGCTGTAATAAGCACAGGATTATCGATGACTCATTCTCCGCTCTCTCCCTCCCACACACACACACACACACACACACGCGGGCCCCCGGCTGCACCGCCGTCTCTCACCGTGTAGAAGCCCAGGTTCCTCAGCAATGTCTTCATCAGAATCTCGGCCAGGTGTGTGTCGGGGTGGGTGCCGGGCGAGCCGTAGGTGGGGTCCAGAGGGACGCCGAAGGACAGGCCAGCAGGGGGCGCCTCTGGGGCATCGGGAGGAGAGCTGTACCCAAGCAGCGAGGCTACGTGGGTGTGGTCCTGCAGGCTGGTCAGGATAATGTCCAACTGCATCCTCTGAAAACACACACACACACACCCGCAGACCTGTCAGCACCCTGGGAGGCCAGGAAACACACCCTCAGACCCCTCAGCACCACCAGGCCAGGAAACAGCTGCCTTTTCGCTGTCAAGACTCATCGAGGGCATGTGCAACTTCAGCAGAACTCTGAGTTTTCAGGTTTTTTTTACAGGCCCAGAGGGATCTTCTCTTAGACCTGCGAGTCACCTGGCTTGTAAAATGGTAGGGGAAACACTGCCGTAAGTAGGACAAAAAATTATGCTGTGAGGTGTGGTAAGCTACTTTCTAGCATAGAAATGTATGGTCAAATGTGAAACATACAGTATGAACGAGCAGTAATAACAAAAAATAAATGATGACAAAGCACTGCCTTCTGCAATAAATTTCAACATTCCAAAAAGTACTAGAGTGAAAAAATTCTAACTGCAATGCAGGACATTTGACATTAAAAAAAGGAAGACCCTCATGTCTATTCCAGCGGTTTCCTGTTCACAGCTGTCCTTCTGACAATAGAGAGGCAATGGGTCACACAGTGCAGATGAACAATAGCTTTCAACACCTTGTTACTGTGGACAAGTGAAAGTTTGCTACAAACTGAAGCACTGACAGTTCAGAATTCACATCACACCCCAACCAACATGGACTACATCACTGAGAAGATGGGGGGAAAAAAAACTACACTGTGATAATTCCTTCAGATCTTTAGCCAGTACACTGTAGATCACAGGGCTGATTGCTTCCTCAAGGACATTAAGATAAAAATACATCTCTCTACAGGTGATTGTATGCCATACTTAGAACGCCAGCGGGAAGACGTGGGTAGAACAACAACCATCGCTTTCTGTTTTTTTTTTTTTATCCCAGCTGTAGCATGAATGTATGTAATTCCATTAGCCGAGGCGGAACACAGTGACAGCGTGTGGTACCTGTCCTTTGGATAAGCTCTCCCATCTGTCAGGCCCCTGGGGGAGCAGGGAGTGCAGCAGCTCCATTCGTTCTCGCAAGGGGGGCAGCAGCATGGTAGCTCCCACCGACAGCGTCTCTATAACGGCCTAAAACAACAACCGCACAATGGTGCCAGCGGGTGCAAATCAGTGCTAGGCGTTCCTCTCTGGAGATCAACAGCAGCTGCATTTGAAACGCACCTCATTGCATTCTCTGCAAAATGCTAGACCTTACTGTTGTTTAACAGATAGCTAATTGGGTACTTCACAGTACTTGTTAGCTCTCTGTCAAAAAAGGAAATAAGCACTTGAAAATTAATCATTTTTGTGGTATAGTACCCGGCGCACACCATTTGGATGGCCCTTACAAAAAGGAGTGACAAATGTGCCAAACCAAAAATATTCCCAGCATTAATGCATTTCAGAGAATCAGTCTAGGTGCCTCTAAGCACAATTTCCACTGACACTTGAGTTCATGCAAGGGTTACATGTTAGCCTCAACATAGCTGTAATGAGAACAGCAACAGATGGGGAGGCCCCTTCATGTAGACCCACCTCTTGGATCTCGTCTGGCACAGAGGAGTCCATGAGGCGGAAAAGCAGGTTTCTCAGAGGCCTCGCCTGGCGACCCAGGATGCTGGTGGCCACGCCTCCGGCGAGGGCCAGAGCCAGGTGATTGGACAGGAGTTTCAGACACAGCTTCAGGAAGTTATGATGCTCCCTGCATAAACACAGAAGATGATCAAAATGAGCCTCATACAATATTCACCTGTAGTATAAAGCCAACTATTGATTCAACTAAACAGAAAGCAATGGTTGATGTGGTGAATCTTTTTTTCCCCCCACACATGAAGAGACTCAGAGATGATGCTTCCCGAAGAAGAAGCAGTACGGTTACCAAGGTGATGTGGAAATTGACAGGCCATCACTCAAAAGGTCACCTGGCTCAGGCCTACCTTGATGAGGGGAAGGGGAGAGGGGGCACCTCACTATTGATGCCATCGCAGTACCGTTCCAGGAAGGAGCGAAGGTGCGAGAAAGTGCTTTCTTCTAAATCCACACAGTAGGGACGATGCCACGCTACGACTTGCCTTTTGAAGGAAGGAAACAGTACAGGTCTGGAACCTCTCTTTGAAAGTATAAACACAGCATGCATTGCCTTCTGTGTCTGGTAAACGCAACGTCTGTTCAAAAAAGAGCCAAGCACTTTTACTCTGAAAAACCGCCTAACCTTTTAAGCAACAACAACAGTTGTCACAACTGTTGACAGCACTCGGAGAGGTATTTAAAGACGACTGTTTCCATGTTGTTTTTAACTGTTGCAGTTTGTGCTGCCTAGCAAACATACATTTTACATCTCATGCCCCACAGTTCAGTTATGCAGCTGGGTTTTCAGTCCAGCTGATAAAGTGCCTCCCTTAAACAGCAGTACAACAGCAGTGCCTCTAGCAGTACTAGGTCTCCTCAATGCCCTCACCCACCCTGACCCCTTTAAACCCCCCAGGGTCCAAATTCCATCATTCACCTGTCCCGGGGCAGGGCGGTCCAGGCCAGGCTGTGGGACGTGCCTGCAGAGATCTGCTGGATGGCAACCCCATCCAGGCCAATGACCTTCTTGGGTTTGGTGATGGGTCCGGTGGAATTACCCTGGCCGCACTGCCCCATGGAGTTGTTACCCCAGGCGTACACCTCGTTGTCTGCAGGCAAACAAGAAAGGTCACATTTCCGATAACCAGTGACAGGAATGTCAAACATCTCCTCTACAATTTAACCAAACAAGCTCATCCAGGTCCTTCGGACGAACAGGCCCCAAAGAACCAGTTGCATTGTGGCTTTCATCTGAGTGTGAGATTCATGGATTTGGCAGCCCTTTGAAACAAGGAGGTGACAGAAATCAGTACTCCTTGGTCCTTTGTGTGTGATGGCTGAATAGCTGGATGGTGGGACTTACCATGTGACAGAGCCAGGCAGTGGCTGTCTCCAATGGAGATATCCACCACTCTTGTGGTAGCCAGTTCTTCTATCAGCTTTGGTCTGAGTGCAGTGGCTTCAGAGGAGCCACATCCGAGGCATGCCCCACAGCCCCATGCGTAAACCTGCAGTGAGGACAGCACAACATGGGCATCCTTCACCGCACACCTCACCACATCCTACAGCAACAGCCTGCTTCACAATACAGAGCCAGCCAGCTGAACAAAATCATTCACGACACAAAGCAGCTGATACGACTGGCAGCTCTTACTTTTACACACAAAACACAAAAGGCTACACATTTAAAACTGTAATTTATGAATTCCAAATGTGGCTAAAACATGTAGCTTGTGGGGGGGCATTCCTGCAAGACATTTAGAAAGGAATTCCTCCCTGCCCGGGCTGGTGGAAAGGGAGTTCTGGTAACCAGATGATTAGAGGCAGACAGGAAGTTGCACGCCCCCAAGTCTTTCTCCAAATCCCTCTCTCCAGTTCTGTCTCCCAGGAGATAAGGCACAGCCGCAGAGCCTACCAGCTCAGCAGCAATGTCACATGTAGTAGCAGGTGAATACGCTCTGACAGAGCTCTACACTAGCACAGCTCTGGCAGCAGACCTCAGAGGGCTAATGAGTGGTTCCCTCACTATTATGCAATTGTTTCTTTCCATTCCAAGTTTTGTTTTTGTTAGATACATTCATAATGTACTCCACACTTGGGGTAATATTAAACATCACACAGTATACCGTGATGTATAAAGGCATCACACAACCAGGTTTCTGCATGTATCTGTCCAAAACATACTAAAAATATAACATAACAATAAGATATAAACCTATAACAGAACTACATAAGACAATGGAACAAGTGGACCAAGACTTTGTTTCCCCATACTGTCAGCTGTTGAAATGTCACTAGTAGTTTGATTTGAAGCTACTGCGCAAGTTCAGTTGACAATTCTTTTCATTCAGAAGATGCCTCACACTTTCCAACACATATGTGACCTGCAGGATCTGGGTTCAATCCAGGTGTGTCATCAGACACCAATTAAGCAATAAAAATCCCAGGAAAGAAATGGACCCTAAACTGACTAAAATACATTTTAAGTGATTACCTTGTAATAAAAAAGTTATATATGATATTGTACCACATTCATAATCATGATATTGTATGGGAGAATCATCACATACTGATAACTAATTATCATACTGTTTCACCCCTACTCTAAATACGTGGTGACGGTACGACAACGGCTCTTGATAAGCCCAACAACTTGAAAATCTTGATCAGCAAAGCAGCGTTTCTGGTTTGAGCTGGTTTGTAACTCAGACTTTGACGGTTTCTCCACCCAGAGCAAAGCGACCATACCTGTCCTGTGGACGTGAGCGCCAGGGAGGACTGGCTCCCTGCGCACACCTTACGGATGAACATGCCCTGCAAGGCCTCCACAACTTTGGGCTTGTACACTCTGTTTGTGTCCCCGTGGCCAAGCTTCCCTGGGGGGGTTAAATAGAGGAAAATGCATTATGGCTCACACCCCATTCCTGATTCAGTCTAACCACTGTGCTTAATCCTCAACTTTGAATGTGCACATTGAACAGCCAGTGGTCACTAAAATAAACAAAAAATGAAACGGGAAAAACAACCATTTTTCTTAAACTAATTTACTTAGTTGTGAGCAAAGCGCGTTTGTTTTGCGTCTAGACTGAGTAGTTAATGCTAACAGTACAGTACAGTACTTTCCAGTGGAAAATCATTATTAGGGCAAATTTGCCGCCTGCTCACCATTGTCTCCTCCACCAAAGGACCAAACAGTGCGGCCATCTTTCGACAGGGCAATGGTGTGGGAGCTCCCGCAAGACACCTCTCCAACGTTGCTGATGTCTTTCACCAGAGTAGGAATGTTTCTGCTGTTGCTGTCTCCGTGACCTACGCATCGGCAGAGGCATCGTTACATCGGGGTATCCCAGACACCCAGAAAACACAGACATGTTACATCGAGCGTCCCTGGTGCAGCTCTACTTTCAGAGACAAATGTCAATCTACCCACGGGGGCTTGCAGAAAGTATTCGGATGTGACAGATGAAAGAGGCTGAAATTACCTAGTCTTCCGAAATCTCCCTCCCCCCACGTGTAGAGCTCTCCGTCCTCGCTGACAGCGGCACTGTGCCTGTACCCCGCAGACACGCACACCACCACCTGTACAGCACAGCGGCACAGCCGTAACCACAAGCACACAACACAGAACGAACAGCTGCAAGTGAGCAACACAGGAAAACTGTGCAGAGCATCTGCACTGCACGTTCATTAGAGGGGAAAAAAAAAAATTAAACCGCCAACAAACCGCTACCAAGAGAAGCTTGAGAAAACAATGAAGAGTAAATAAAACCGGTTTGAAATTCATATTTTCCCTCACATATTCCACACACTATAGTATGCAGAGTGTTTACATTCTTAATGTCTCTTCTGCAGTTAAAGCCACTTAGAGAGTCAGAAGTCTTGCAAACTACGCAAAGCTTCAAAGCAAAGAGATCAGCAGTATTATTCTGGTTGTCAGGGACGCACCTTTCCTTGCAGGGGGCCTTGGATGAGTTTGGGGTATTTCTGCGTGGAGCTGTTCCCGTGGCCCAGCTTGCCGTAGTCCCCATCGCCCCAGCTGAACACCTCGCCCTCGGTCGTGAAGGCCAGGGTGTGGCCATCTGAGCCCTTGGAGGATGACACTTTCTTGATGGCTCGGTGGGGTTCAAAGGTCAGCTTCTTCAGAGTGGACTGGTTGTTGGAGTCGCCCAAACCTAGCCTCCCGTAGCTTCCCTTTCCACAGGCCCGGACCGACCCGTCAGAGGAGATGACGAAGGTGCAGTACTGCCCGGCCTCAATCTGACGGGTGCAAAAGCCAGGGATGAGCAGCGGTCAGCGGCAACCAATCAGACAGCTGCAGCCCTTTTCAATCCCATTTAACAGAAATGATTCAGCATAGCCAGAGTTAGCAAGTTGTAAACTACAGTGTGGTGCGTTTAAAAATAACTTCATCGGTTTATGCAAGCCCAGTTTGCCATGAAAGAGTCAGCACAATGCATGGCATAGTCCGCGGAGACAGCAGAAGGGCTGCAGCAATGCATTATTCACGCCCTTGCCATTATCAACAAAGATCAACACGATTGTGTAACGGGGGAAAACCAGCCTGAACAGCCGTCCACATGGCCTGCTGGGGTAGAGGCTGACCGCGACAGAAGAGCAGGTTAACATTTCATTGCAGAAAAGATTGTGTTTTATTTTCTCATGATCTACATTTTAAGGCAGAGAAAAATACTCTGCGCACATTTTACATTTCCCATATGTCCCAACATGTCTCCTACTTCATCAGCCCATGCTTGGATTGTTATTTTGTTTGTCAGAAGCCCCTGTGCAGGGTGACTTACAGGGCATTGCTTTTATTAGTATAAAAACTGACCAATCATAGTAAGCTGCTTCCCCTTACCGTCTGGGCATCGGCGAAGCTTGGTGCCAATTTTGGCTGCAGGATCTTTTCCTGAGTGCCCTCCACCAGCTGATGGCTGCTGTTGCTGCCCCAGACATAGACCTCGCATGTCTCCGACACCATGGGCGCCTCTCCTGTTTGGATGCTATCCGGACTGGCACAGGTTCTGGAGTAGTCTGATGCCATTCTGCAAACCTTTTTAGCCCACCACCCAAAACGGACGTTTTAGTACAGGTCTGACACACATACATTTGCAATAGGATGTAATAATGGAATTGGTCCGCATCAAAAGCGATATCTGCATCCATTTCTATGACTACAGTCCAGACACAAGAGTGTATACATTAGACTAAGGGTTTATTGACGCTGTTTATTGATGTGGGAATAGTGTACTACCTCTTCAAACAGGCAGAGTGCAGCTTCATACAGTGAGCAGAGCCCATCAGCCGTCCGTTTGGGTTCTCTCCACTGACTCCGGTCCGCTGAGGACCCCTGGGGAACAAGAAAGAGACGACAGGCAGGTTCAAAATAACGACAGAGACTGCAGAAGATCAGACCCATCAGCTTCCGTGCTTCTGTCACAAAGGGGCATCGGAAGAATCAGCTTCATTATAATTTCATCACAGCATTTTAACAGCATCACAGATGCTCAGAGTCTGTGGCTCTCACTTAAAGCAACCAACGGGAAACGGATCAAGCGTGCCAAACGCCAGAACTCAATTATAAATGACATGCAGGATGCTCCTTAAAATAATTACCAGGGAGCGGCGCATCTGCATTAAGATATTCATGAAGCAGTCGTAGCCGATGAGCCCCTCCTGGTTCAGGGGCGTCTTGCTCTTCTCCATGGCGCTGACGACTGCCGACGCGGCCAGAGCCATCTCTATCCACTCCAGGAGGTAGCGCAGCGAGCCCCTCTGAGCGGCCAGGCCCAGGAGCAGCTCAGACGCCAGCCTCCGCCCGAGGATGTCCGCCCCGGAGTTTGGCATGGTCACGCCCTTCAGAAAGGTGGTCACCTGAGCCAGGCAGTCCAAGCCCATGGGGGGGATCTTGCTCTCGTTGGCCAGCGACAGGGGCGGCAGGGAGCTGACCACATCTATGGCAGTGTGGATGACGTCGTTGCACAGGTTGAGGCCCGGCCCCGGGGGCGGCATCATCCAGCTCTGACGCAGGAGGGCGAAGAGCAGGCTGAGGCCCGTGCGCACGCCCATCTCGATCAGCGCGTCGGTGCTGGAGCGTGGCCTCTCGCTCACCGAGTGCAGGTCGGCCGAGCCCGAGTTGTTTTCCGGAGAGTGCTGCTGCTGCTTCACCTTGCCCTTGTCGTGGTACTTGTTGGACAGCGCGTAGAAGATGCGCTGCAGCACCAGCAGCCTCTTGCGCAGGGCGGCGGCGAAGGGCGAGTCGGAGCACACCATCTTGGCCAGGGCCAGCTGGCTGCCCAGGAGGGCGTCCAGGTAGTGCTCCTGCTCATCGCTGGAGAGGGACTCGCGCTCAAAGTCTGGCAGCTGGGGGCCCTTGAGGCACAGCACCTGCTGGGGCAGCAGCACCACCTCTTTGTTGGCCAGCAGTTTGGAGTGGAGCACAGACACGCCCTCCCGCGTGGCGATGGACTCGCTGTCCTCTGTGATCCACGAGCTGTTGAGGTGCTCCAGCCATTTAAGCTTCACTGGGGGGATCATCAGGGCCATGGCACGTCACACAGGCGCCATCAGTCCTGGGGAGAGAACAGGGGCGGGATGCTTTACTATGAAACCACACAGTTAAACAGTGAAGGTAAAGATGGGGGGGAAAAAAAAAACTCAAATGCAATCGGTACATGTGCCGGGTAACAAAATAACTAAAATAGAGGCGAAAAAAGATAATATTGTAGCCACGTACTGCTTTCAAGCTCCCGAGTGTTTCACTGCAAAAAAGAACGTTTTGACCTACATGGTATTTGTCAAGTTGAAACATTCATTTTTGCAATAAACCGCTCGGCAACATTTTAAGCACTGTGGGGTACAATTTTTCTGTGCAGCAAGTAAGGAAATGCACCTTAGAGATTCAAAACCTTGGCTGAACTGAACAGCTGTACATCTGCTTTACATATCTTTTTCGGGTCAGTAAATAACAAACTTTTTTTTTTTTTTTTTAAACACACCTCCAGCACCATACTGGTCTAACATGAGTTTGTATCCTGTCCTACAGAGCAAGGACATAATTTTCATGCAGGTTGCTGTGTGTTACCAGCAAACAGGTTGCTCTCAATAATCTGTGGCCGGTGCACAGTTTCCCCTCTGTAAGGCACTGTCCATATCAGACGACACATAATAGTGGTCCCTTAATTTGGAGGCTAATTACAACCACCGCAACAACAAATAGACTCGCATGTCTACAACTAAAGCTTAAAGACTCAAGAGACATTTGGACAGGGCTGAAAACAGTTTTTGTACCTGCCTTTTCAGAACCACTATTTTCTAACCCTTTACACTTTGCCAACAGCATCCTGGGCCTTCCGTAATCAATCTAAAATAAAATGATGACTACCTTAAAGAGGCAAAGGGGCAATCTACACGTGAAACAGAACCACCGAGTGGGGCCAAGACTACAAACCAAGATTCAGCCTTACTGTGAGATAGGTATATGCACACTGGAAAAAAAAATCTTTCAAAACATTCAAAGTACTGGATACATCAAGTGGATACTTGCTGCTTGTTGAGTCTAGTCCAGGCCTTTACTGACTTTCACACTGAGTGAGATGTTATTTTATGCTGTAGAGTTGCATGCCACTGTTCATAAGGGAAAAACAATCTAGAAAATGAAGGCTTCATTAAAGCTTTATCTACAAAACATTATTTTGCCACAATACCCAGCTGAATAATTCTGAATGCAAAGGAAAAAGAACAGATTAAAATTGCTATTTCACCAATTTTTGTGCCCCCATTCACAGAATTTATATTCATATCAATTTCAATTTTCCCATGGTGAGGTCTCCCACTATTTTTGGCAGCTCATTAACGGAGCATAGCTGACCAGGTTACACAGAACATTTAGGTTGATCCTCAGTATCTGGTATTTTGGAAATCATAAACTATTGGATTGCAACAAGTAAATATATGTAGTGTAGTGGGTGAGATTCTTAAACCCAACTTCATCAATAGTTTGATAACATTTTCTTGTTATACTTGTACCGACTGAGACTTAAAGGTTACAGAGAGTTGGGCTATTAAATATTAATTCAAGTGTTCTTTGGCTGATAGGAGAAGGTGAACTTGCGTGACACAGATGCAGTAGGTTAGTCACAACAAAATCTTTTCCGCTTTGGTCAGATTATATATGCATCATATTGTGTGGTGAAGCAAGTAGAAAAAAGGGCTGAACAGGCCCTCTTCAAATTGGCTTTGACTCCTCCCCTGCGGTTTTCGCCCTCTAGGGCGTCTAATAGCAAAATGTCATTGTTGCAGTGGCCACTCATTCAGTCCGTCACTCTGTCTGTGCAGTACACTGTCGATTCTGGGGCTGGAACCCTTAGAAGAACCAAAAAAAAAAATGCGTAGTTGCTTTATATTCTACCGATGCCCGGTATAAACCCCCTACACGTAAGACCAAATAAAATCACAAAGACTACAGGCTACAGGGAAAAAGAAAACCTCACATTTTACAATTCACATTGTTACAGCTATAAGGGCATCCAGGTCATTGGTTCAATTGACAGTGTCAAGGATGCAATAGAAACATTCTTCAAAATCTGCTCAAAATCATGACACAGCTCAGTAAATGCACATTAAAACAGAAATCGAAAAAATGAAGTGAATTAAAAAAAAGAGAGGGAAAGGCAGTTTTCAAATTAAGTTTCACTACTGACCTAGTTATGTAACCACTGCAACTAACAGGTTTTCAAGCTACTTCTCCTTTTAAGCAAATTTTACAGGGATCACAGGTTTAACCATTTTATATGTATCGTAGCAGCTACATAAACTCGGCACAATGATAAATAGACAATAACGCAGATGAAACAGATGTGACTACCTTGCATCATGTTCAGCCTCTTCTGCCAAAGGATTTGGTTTAATGAAACCCACCAGACCCTGGACACCTAGACATGAACGTTCCAAACAAACCCAAGAGGTTTCTGTGCTCTTTTCTTGAGTATTACTCAAACAGACTATCACCTATGTTAAAGAAGGTTCTTGAACCAATAAGCATTTCCCCTACTTGGTATGGTACAGGTTCTGAAAGACAGGCGTGATTACATCATCACTGTACTGTTAAATATTAACATGAATGTTCAAACCTGATTATTCACCTGTTTTATCTACTTGACACAGTTTTAGCTACCCAGGTCTTCTCTTGCAATTCCAGTATTAAGACCTATGAATCGAAACCATTGTTTCACCATTCATTCAAGTATAAAACAGTATCTTTATTCAGACCTGAAATTAACTCTAGGCATGAGGGTAATATTAAAATATTTAAATTTGTGGTGATAGATTTTTTTTACCACAGCAAATTAAGTATCAATACAGAAAAATGTACATTTATGCTTTTCAACACAGAACAGACAAATTTTATTTATTTTTTACCCAGTACCTTCAAACAGCTATTTCATAACTTATTTCACTGACATTTCATTGCAGCAATGCACTGCAACTATTCAGGGACAAAGAATTGTGTGAGAAAAATCCTCATCAGAATTTAATCCGGACAAAGTTCATAATGTATTCTAGTTAACAAGTTACACAACTATTTCATTTGTGTTATTTGCACTAATTTTCTCTCCTTTAAGGGGCTAAGAAGGGCAAATTATGGATGATCACACTACATTGACGATTAAGGTATCTGTAAATGATTCTACGTTATCGTCTGCATTCAAAACAGGCATCTGGCTAGACATTTACATTCACAAACGAATTTACTTGGTTTTTCTGTTCTCACTTGGTTCAACATAAAAACCTCCTCACCTGGAAATTAAAAATAACGGGGTGTTTTCGCTTCAGTAAGCGAAATAATAACGTCTTTCGCTTTTCTCTGCCATGCGACTACAAGACCCCGTCGATGAACTCGCCATTGTGAGACATTCTGTTAGCAGTCAAGTTACCTAGGTAGTTAGCGTGTTAGCTAGCTATTTTACACGCAGTGTTATAGTTAGACATTTTTATCATTAAGCTTCAAATTGAACAGATCCCACCAGCCCGGCAGAATGGCAGAATAGAGCTAGTACCAAGCCCAACAGCACCGTCACCCCGCAGTGATGTTAGTTAAGGGTAACTAGATAACTACAATCTTTAGTTAGCAGTTTGCGTAACATCATTGCTCTCTACGCTGAGCAACATTGTTGCAGGCTGGGGTGGGAACCGTCTGTAGCTGACACTACAACTAGCCAACAATTAGGGTAGACAGGCAGGGGTACGACATTCGCACATTTAATAGCGATACATCTACAAGGAAACCCCAGTTTCTGCATTTCAACTGTTTCCCTGACATCAAGACAGCCCTGTTCTAAACGTTTGTATTAAACAGTCAAATAAACACCCCTTACCAGCTAGCTGACGCATACTGATACTACGGTCATGCATGCCCCACTGCAAAAGCAATGAATTTAAGTAGCTAGTTAACGTTAGATAACTAATTAGCTGAACCGATAACAATACTGATCATGACGCATAAAAAACATGAGTGACCGCTAAACGCTGGCTAGATGACTGGCTTGCTTGCTAACGTTGGCTAACGTTACGTCAGTGAGCTAGTTATATTTTGATTCAACATAAAATACTGTTGGCCAACGAGCGAATTATGCCAACATACAACTGGCTGTCATGTAGGTAAACTGATTAACAAGCTATAGTTTGCTGTTAGTACTAACCAGTAAACGTAACGGACGAAATCCTACATACCTACCCAGCTAGCAAGCTCTCACAAGGTTAGCTAGCCAACTATCGTTGACTAAACTGGCTAGCTAGCACAAACTCCCTACTTCTATTTGTCTAGATAGCAACCTAGTATTTTTTAGACAGGTGTCACATGTAGCTTACGGTATCTACTGTAACAATGTCCTGTAACTAACATTTGCTAAAAAGATTAGAGACAACTAAATATCAGAGCTAACCAACCTGCAAGTTCGGGACGGCTGATTGCTAGCTGACGTGAGCTATGTCATTATCACAAAGAATCTCCCACTGCAGACACAGCAATCTAGTTAGCTAGCGTTAGCTAGCTACTGTCTGTGGCTAGCTGCTTAGCTAGTTAAGAGGCTACGGCATGCTAACGAAACCGAAAATATTCTCCTGCGACCGTAGCCAGCAATGCTGGGCGGACCACCTCTGTCACCCTGCGAAACATAGGTAAAAGTAATAGAGGGACGGCGCGATAATTATTCTAGACTGGGGATGGAAGGCCTAGCGTTAGCCACCTAGCTACAGCCGTTCAACGATACAGCATAGATTCAGAGAAGAGAGCAGCCAGACTTACCATCAACTGTCAATGGCCTCCGCCGTACCTATACGCAATTGGACTTCAGTTCAAATTGCAAATGCTGATGCACCTGCATGTTTACCAGCACCGTTTTTTTAAATATTTGCTGTGCTTCGTTAAAGATAACAGGAGTATTTCTGTCCACCCGTTTTTTTGGAACGAGATCCTGTAAATGTCAGCAACGGTTCCCCATGCTCCCTCCCTTCTGCTCCTGCTAACTTCCACCGCAGTCAAACTGGAGTCCCTGCCCCTACCCGAGCCCCAGCCCCAGCCCTACGGAGGGCGCGGTGACGTCTGCCTGTGTGTTTATTCTGTAAAAGTCTGTTCAGGTAAGCAGTGCAGCTGAAAAAGCGTGCTACTCACCGAAAGCCTCAGGTTGCAGCAATTGTGTTCTTAACAAAACACTGTAGCACTCTCTAGAATGTGTTTTGATTATGGTGAGGATGATGATGATTATCGTTGTTAGTGGTGGTGTGTTTGGTACGATATCAATTTGTTTTGACCGTCAAAGTACAACGATAGTCAGGTCAGATGTTTTTAAGACTGACAGTTCTTGAGCAAATGATGCACTGTTTGCAAGTTTTGTACTAATTAGGCGGGTCTAAATTATTACTGTCGTTAGATCAAAGAAAAAAAAAATAAAGGTGGGTGGAATTCCACCCTTACAAAAGAAAACAAAAATAGATTCATCACACATACTCATCTGAAGTAAGTTGTTATCAAAATGAAAAAAGATAAATATAAGGGCTGCGATTGCGATCTTCTGCTCATTGTGGTAGAGAACGTTCGCTGCTGATGTTATGTATGTGCAGTGAAGCAAGGCGGTGAGTCAATCAGAAAGTGACAGTGTGAGATTTGCTGCACCACAGCCAATGAAAAGCCTATTTCTGCCCCACTGTAATAGTTGAAACGCAAAACACACGGGATGGCTTAGTCAGAGTGAAGCTGAGTTGTGCCGTTTTGCTTTTGTTTGTTATTATCAGTGTTCTGAATATTGCTTGTGTGTGATTGCTTGCTTGTCTTTCTTGGTATTTGTGGTAGCGGTTTATAGCGTTCCTCTTTGATCTGAAAAGATGACTAATCTCCATTCTTACGTTTATGTACTGTAAACTTTTGACAGTTATAAATTAAACGCAGATGAAACCTGAGACGTGGAAATGTTTACTGCCTCTTTCTGTTTGTCCAACCGCAGTACCATGCAAATGCTTAGAAAAACATAGGTTCTCTGAAATTCAGGCGCTATTGTAAATTAAATTTGGATTTGAACCAGTTATTGGTCACTTAATGAATGAGTAACTCCTCTGAAATGTTGAAATTATCTTATCCCTTATCCTGTCATATCCTGTCTTATTATTAATACCTCCTGAAGCCTTTAAAAGTGAAAGGGATAATTCCAGGGATTTCTTTTGAATGTTTCCTGCCACTGAACACAGAATATAGCACATCATACAGTATGTTTCATAAACAGACCAATCTAATTGAGTGTGAAGTTGTGACGAACACCAGTTTCCTTGTACAGCAGACAAACAGCTTTGTGCTTATCTGAAATAAGCAACAACAGGGCAACAGACCCTGAGACCTCTCTGACAGAGGGGGAGAGAGATCAGAGCTGTCTGGGACACTGAAATGAGCACAGTGAGGTTAGGCAGCTGAGGAAATTTACAAAACAGAATGACAAAAAGTATGTTTTTAACTCAGCTAACTTTTTGACAGGTCTAATGCATAAAGCCTCAGTCTTACATAGACCACTGAGCTCTGGTCATTTATAATAATGTTACATGTCTGTTATTATAGTATGAAATGCATCATATGAAGGGGCACCAGTATAATGGTAGTAGCAAGAAGGAGGTCTTGTGGCCCAAAGGTTTCCAGTTTGATTCTCACAAGGGGGAAATGCTGAACCTTTGAGCAAGGTATTTAAATGACTCAGTAAATATCAGTTTAAATGGATTAAATAAAAAAAACAAACTGTAAGCCACTGTATGTAAGTAACTCTGGATAAGCAAATGTAATGTTATTATGTGTAAAATATAGCATATCAAAATAATTTATGCCTAGCATAAAAGGGTTGTACAGGCTGGTCAAATTTATAAAATAATTACTTGAAAACAATCTATATGGGTACAACTAAAGGATATGAAACAGAGGTATTCAAACACTTACCAAGAAGTAGATGCAGAAACTTCTTTAAATATGTTGTTGTTTTCCTTCTTGTTTATTTGCCACAAGACAATATTACCAGGATGTGTCTCAAATTTCCCAGTGGGTAGAAGACTGATGTTTCATGGTAGAAAGCATTACATTGTTGACTCATTTCTAATAATCCTTGTAAATGTAGCACACCGATTGTTACTCCCACAGAAGCTTGGCAAACACACAGGGCCAATACAACGCTTGCCTCCTGGTTACTGAACCCAGAAATTGATTTCCTGACATCAACATAACATTGATTTAGTAATTCTGCTATTTAAAATGGTAAAACATTTATGTTGCAACTTTTAACAAGATTGTTGAACTCAAGTGTAAAATGTGTTGGATTTCTCTAGATATATGTTTTTGCACATGAAACTGATAGCAGTATATAATCCAACGCTATCAATGCATTGTGGGATTATGGAGTTATTGTATTGTACTGTGTATGCTGCCCCCTGTAGGATTAAAAGTCCAACTGTTTCTTAACAGGATGACTTCAATTTATATAACTGATTTTATGGTGTTTTTAAATATACTTGGGGTTTTAATTATTATATATATAACTCAAACAATCCATAATACATCATGTCAGGACAAGGCAATACAGGTCATATATCTACAAGACAAGCTTTGTCAACAGTAGCTGTGCATGCATTGGAGAGCTATGCAAAGGATTTCTGAATCCAAACACCAGGGGGAGCTTTTGTGTCATAAAAGATCAATCTGAAAACCTAGGATTCATGTTGCAATAGCAGATATGAGCTGTAGAGCAAAGATGGAAAAATAATCACAGGACAGTCAATAACTACATTCATGCACACTTCCCAAACCACATACCAGAAATGCCACACACTGAAGTTAGTCCATGTGTGGTTTAAAAGCCTGTGTGATGCGTTGTTGTCTTCATATTGTTACATGAGTGAAAGAATAAAAAGCATAATGTAAGCACAAAAGCCAGGTAAATTGGTGAGTTTCACACTAGCTTGGTTCTGGAGTTGTGTCAGGAGGGCTGGACAGTCATGAGGGGTACAGTATTAGTGAACATCTTACTAATAAATATTGATGATGTGTGCTTAATAGGATACATGAATGTGTTCTGTCTAAAGTGACTTGCTGTGCAGTGCAAGGTTTTGCCATGACAGAAAAGCTGAATAGATGTTGAAAAAATGTTTTCAAAACACATATGTATGCAGTTTTTATCATGTCCATCATTCACTTAGAATCATAAAACAAGACAGGAATGTTTGACTCAAGAGAAAAGTAACCGGCTCAGCAAATAGTGATGCTCTGATCAGCTGGGTCATTCAGTGTGCAGGAATGAGATCATGCTTGTTCACTGTTCCCCTGTGATGTCTTCTGTTGCCCCACTTCTTTTGGGATCTGACCCTTGCCTCTTCAATAAAGGGGTATTACATGTTCTGTAGGGTAATTTATTAGTTTTCTGTGTCTGACAATTACTACAAGGGCTACTGGTAATGACTTATGAATGATGAAAAAATAATAGGCACTTGTCTGCTTGCAGCAAGCCAGGTATGAAATGGGATAGCACTGAGTTTGGTACATGTAAAAATGAGTGAATATTCTGTTTATCAAAGTCAATTTCAAATTAGAGAACCAGTACCCTGAGTATGAGATCTACCTCCCTTTCTCTGCTCCTTGCCAGCACAAAGGTCATGTTGAACCTAAATGTGCACATGGAAAGGACTGTCAGTTCCATACATGACCTCATCGCTCACTGTGCAGACAACAGTGTGCGACCAGAACTTTGACAACACAGCTCTGGGAAATGGCCAGTCTGCATTCCGAGCTATGGTTGTGGCCCTAAGAGACTGCCAGCTCTTTAAAATATATTGCAGTAGGGTTACCATACACCCAGGCTCTTACAACGATACATCAAAGAACAGGCAACTGCAACTCAAGCTAATGTCAGACTGCCTGGGTAGCACCTAGGGCAAATCCCTCTGCATATATCCAACAATGCTGACAGCCTGCTGGCACGAACCAGTCAGTGATCAGGTCAGCCAGGAAGGGTTAGTACAGCATATTGATATCAGAACATTTCCACGTAACAGTATAAGTAAGAGGAATCGCTTAATGCCTGCAAGTTACCAAAGAATCCCAGCACTACATAGACATTGAGGGTGAAGATCAATATCTATGGAGGGTGAAAAACCAGCGATAGAAAGGTCAAGGGACAGGCCTAGCTTCAGAAGGATAGAAGAAGGAGCATCAAACATAAAAATGGCATGTTTATCCCTCCACAGTGCAACAGTGTGGTGTCCAGCCAAAAATGCTATACCAAAAACGAGGGACACATTCACCACTCAGAGCCATGAAAGACTCTCTCTCTCTCTCTCTCTCTCACTGGAAAAAATAATGCACTAAAACCAACTAGAGTGATATGGCACTTTTCCCAAAAAGAACTCCTTTGACTAATTCAGTGTTGCTCATAAGAAATACCGATTTAATTTCAAATGCTAAATGGTTGTGACTTATACAAAACTTACATCTGAATACCTTTTTTTTTTTTAAACTAACTTTGCCTTAAACTCAGATGCGGCTGAAAACACTGTATGCTTCTGCTTTTCCTCTTTAGATTCTCTCTCCCTCTCTCTCACACACAGAAGACCCACGCTGGACAGTAAAGTTTGTGGTTCTGAGCAGAAGGCTTTGTATTTACTCCCATGCACAAAACCAACTGCAAATGAGGATTGAGGCCTCAAAGATTTATGACAAAGGATAATAGAGGATTAGAGGAGTATGTGGGCTAAGTAGCTGAAAAAAGAACATACAAAATACAACAGACATATTGACAAGATTCAGCTCTTCAAAAAAAAAATCTACCAAGAGCATCAGGCACTGTCCTGTTTAGCCTGGGTCAGTTTTATTGTTTGGACTCCATTGTATTAGATGACAGAGGCTTTGCTGTCGCTAAGCTATCCATTACAGGAACAAGACTGCAGAGAACTTAGCAACGTACAGAACATGAAACTGACACTGATCGGTAATCCACATGTGTCTCAGAAAGGGCATTTCAGCTAAAACCATGCATAGTATCCAGATAAGCACAGGAAACAATAATTAAGTATATAAAAAAGTGTGAAAATAACGTTATTCCATGCACACAAAAAATGTTGCACATTGAAGGGACAGTAAACATTTTGAGATAGTCTGCTCTTCACAAGAATAGAATTCTTTCATGTAAAAAGAAAGTATGCATAGATTAAAAATACTCTTACAAAAACATTTTCAAAACACATATGTATATAGTTTTTTTCATGTCCATCATTAACGTCATTCACAGCACTGGCATCGTTATGTTTCTGGTCTTCTTTTGAAAGAATCAGAAAATAAGACAGGGATGATTGACTCAAGAGAAAAGTAACCTGCTCAGCAAATAACAATGCTCTAATTAGCTGTGTCATTCAGTGTGCAAGAACTGAGATCATGCTTTTTCAGTTTCCCCTCTGTCGTCTTTTGTAGCCCTCATCTTCAGCTAGCCAGCTCTGTCTGTCCAGCTTTCTCCCCCTAATTGCTTTCAGCTCAGTAGAGCTGAAATAAAAGTTGCCTTGCCCAAGCATTTAATTGTCTGACCACTGTGGCAAAAATCACTCATCCTAAAAAAAATGAATAACTTGAAACCACTGCACCTGCTCACAGATAGTGAAAATTATTATTTATTTACATGTATTGGAGTTTTGCCAGCACATTTACCATTAGGCAGTTTGCTGTTTTATTCAATCTTCATGTACATTCTGAACTGACAGTCCATTATCCAAGTGTTCAGAGCCCTGAACTATCCACTATCACAGCATAGGAAATGTAATTGAACAATATTCATCACGTAAGGTTTCTCTTTTCCCACATGCTGAAGTAATATGTATTTTTGTATTTCATGAAATCCTTAAAATAAAAGAAAATAAATGCAGTTTTTAAATCATTTGACCAAACTGTGAACTCAGAAAAAGAAATAAAAATCATGATACATAAGTCATTAGATTTTTAATGAATAAAGTGCTGTAAATCACAGTGAAAATATTATTGAATATGGAAGGTATACAAAAGTATACACTTACAGTATGGCCAGATTACCCATGCATCAAGTCATTCATTTATTTGTAACCACATGTAATCATCAACAAATTTCACTATTTATGATGCACTATGGAATACTGTGATTATTACCATAGCCCATGTAAGGTCACATCTTCAACAAAAACACTTTATGAATTATTGCTGCTTTCAACAAATTGCATTCAATTCACACAAACAGCAAAGTGCAAATACATCCATCAATTATGTTTAATTGCATTTTAATAGAAATAGATCCATGCAAAATTAAAATAAAATGTTTGCCACAAAGATTGAAACATTTGAAGTTATTACTTTGATTAAAGATGTGTATGTGAGGTTTTAAGTTCTGTTTATGTTTAGATGTAAAATGTACAGTTTTGCAAAAGTTGGCTTTGTACATTTTGCTGTTTTATTGTATGTTTGTATATTTTTCAACAGTATACAACAATATTGAACAATTCCAAAAACTCGTTTTGGCAATTGAAAAATGGAAATGTAAAATTTATATTAAAAACTGTACGTAAAAAGAAACTTTAAAAGATCAGCAAAACAAGCAACATGTCAAGAAAAAAACAAAACCGAAGAGAATCTGCATGTCAGAGGCTGTTGCATGCTTGATGTAACAGAACATACACATAAACAGTAAACAGGAAACGGCATGAGCCAATTTACCCTCACAAGGCCTCGGGAACAAGAGCAGAGGCATTAAATGTATGGACGTGCATAATAAACAACACAGAACATAGCGACACTGGGAGAACACTGATGAACTGGCACACTGACAGCACGCAGACATAAATGTAAACACCGCCATTCCTCTCAGCATTTTCTTCATTTTCCATTAAAACATGTGCTCTCCTGGAACTGAAATACAAGATGTGAAATAAAAACACAATGCAGCAGATGTTCGCAATATCGTGATGATTATACTCCACTAAACAAATTTCAAAGGACCTGGGAAAATGAGTGGGATAGAGCCTCAGATTTGCAAAGGGGAGTTTTACTTTAAGCAGAGGTTAAAGTGCAACAAGCTATCTTGGGCCTCAAGAAGCACAGAAACTGCTGACACTGAATCAAATATGTTCATACATAAATCATATAATAATGTCCAGGCATGTCAGGAAAGATTGCTGCTAAATCCACATGTATTAGGTTAAAGAGAATCCTTCAGAGAAATTTGTAAAGATTACCTATCATCAAGCTGTCAGTAAAAGGAATGAGAACGGTGGTGAAAAAATGTGCGACAGGTCATGGTGGGCCTTGAACATGGCACTCGGCTGAAATGAGAGTAAACATCCAAGTTCCTCAATACAAAGCCAAGGCTTTCAAAAAATTGTGGGCTGACTGACCCACACCCCAAACCCCTCCTGACCCCAAACCCCCCCCCCCGCCCCCGGCTCCCCGCCCTCCCTCGAGTTTCAGTGACCTCTTCCAGTAAATCCATGCTCCTCACGTGCAGTAGCAGAAATACACATGCATTCCAGGAGGAAGAGTGTCAGCATGTTTCCTTCTTGAGTGGAAACACAAACAGACTGAAGTGCTTCAGCAGACGCATGACTTGGTCGGTGTTGTCCTTATCTCTCATGCTCACTCCATCGTGTGGCTGCAGAGCTGGGAGGTGACTGGGAGGAGGGCTCCTCTAAGGGGAAACTGCACTTATCTGTTTACTGCTCTGCTCACCGCCCCCCGTTTTCAGGCCATGGTAATTACATGTCCTTAACCGTTCCATTCCAACATACAAGAAAACAAAGTTAGTCTAACACTCCTTTTACTCACAGTAATGAAAAGGAGAGGGAAAGGACTATCAATGCACATGTATTTGAAATACACAGTTCATAGTATAGCCCTTAGTATATCTCCTTTCAGTGGCTGGAGTCACTGTCCTAGCGCGCCCTGACTTTATCCACTACAAAACTGGATGATATTGAAATGGAAAATAAAAATAAAAGGCTGTGATAAGTCTATATGTACATGAGAATAAAATGCAGTGCTTCAGCACGTGTTCAGATAGACCCACATATACAGTACAGTAACTTTTAACACAAAATCCAAAACAATATTGACTATTCAACTTTCTTAAGAATAATTGAAGAACCTCTAGGCAAGATACCATTTCTGCTGACAAGATGGTTAGAATTTTTTCTCTATTTACAAGTATGTTTACATTTATTTGAAAAATAAAAGCACTACTGTATTGCCAAAATATCTTCCCATACCCTGTTGACTGTACAGATACATTCCTGCTTTAAAAGCAAATCGATACTCTTTACAAATCTTCCTCACTATTAGTCTTTTTTACCCAACAATGATTTTTAAAATTATTTATATGCCCTCTTTTCCCCTCTTTATGCAACAATATTTTTGTAATCATCAATGGTATGTTTATCTCATCTCATGCAGCTCATCACACCACGACTGCATCTACATTTGCACAGAAGTGCTAAAGCGAGACAAATGCAATCCTCCGATATACTTCCGTGCAGCTAACAACTGTTTTTTTACACTGCTAGTAACACACTGCACTACAGTGGAATGAACGCTCTGGTGCTACACAGGCATTTGGCGTGGCATAAGGTGCCTGGAAATGGTGAGACGAGGGGATCCTGTCTGAAGTACACAACCCTGTCTGCACCGGAATTAAGGCAATTTGCTCCAATGCTGTGGGCTCCTGGTCATCATCAGCCGATGTCATGGCTAGGATCTCAGTAATAATTATTACCCGTGAAGACTTTTTTTTTTTTGTTTTTCAGACCACAACATGGATGTCAAAGACCCTTTTGTGTTTTGGTAAACATGACAGGGTAGTGGACAGAGGGCAAGGACCACTGGAGCTGTCATTTTGCTCATTCTCAGAAACCTGTGCTGCGGAATGTGTGGGACACTTCACTATGTGGCAGCTCATCTCTTCTGTTCACACGCAGCTTGTTTGTTTTTCTTGTTCTAACACGCTGTCACTTGTCTGTCTGTGGTCAGACTCAGAGGAGGTGCTCAGGAGGTGCTGCTCCTCTTTCTAGTCCTGGGCCTCTTCTTCACAGGGTCCTCCTCCTGGTCACTCGCACAGTCCCTCTGGAAGGAGCACACAGGGTTTATGGCACTCTGCACAGGTGTCAAACTTTCCACTGAAAGAGGTCTCAGCCCTTTATTAGTCACCGTAGGTCATGTTCCCACATGCTGGTTTCTTGTCTATGGTAAATTCTGTATGTACAACAACCCACCGTTTGCTTTGGAGAGGAAGTGGGGCAATTTGCTTTGATGCAGAAGATTGAATAAAATTAGACTGCAACCACAGCAAACCTCCCAAGGTAACGGGGGTAAACAGGGGTGCCAGGCCTTCCACCGAAACATGCAGCACTTCCTGTCATTACCCATGTTCATGTACAAGTTAGTGAAATGGGCATATGGCTAGGCTCCCATTTTATGTGAAGCACAGGCTGGTCTTGCCCGCAAAAGGGATTCTGAGGCATACGGAGCATGAACAGGCATGAACTCCCGACCGGACGATAACAGGATTATGCTCCAGCAACCCATGACTTTTGAGTTTTTATCAAATTAGCTGATCTGCTGATATGAGGGGCTGGGTGAAGCTAAGTGACAGCGAGCAGTGTTCTGTAAACAGAGAGTGCCTCCTAATGTTGAGTTTCAGGAAGTGCGGCTGCTTACCAGCTCATCCTCGGGTTTGGGTTGGCCTTTCTTCATCATACGTGTCAGGTGATTGCACAGGGCTACAATTCTGAAGGACAGCTACAGGAAGTGGGAGGAGAGGAGTCAGTTAAGATACCAGATGTGTCATAAGTGTCCCTCACAACAGAAACTCCAACGGCTCTGTTACTGTACCTTCCATCTCCGTCGGGCGTACTGCCTCTTGAAGTTCTCCAGATTGATGATAGACTGCCGTCGGACCAAGGCTTGCCTGGGATTTGCAGGCTACAAGAAAAAGACACAGACCTCAGATCATTGCAAGCAAATGACCATGTGGACAACAATGACAGAGAACATCATTTACAGTTTACACGAGTGAAAAAGCCAATGAAAGAACTGTTTTTTGTACATAAAATGAGAAATGTTGACTTGAACACTGCAAGGAGCAGCTTATTGTGAGGAAAATAAATGAGGAGGTAGAGCACAAGTCACAAATTTAGGTGAAAGAAATCTGCTCCTGAGTAAAGGTACAGTGTGTCCCGTGGGTTTTGGGTGAAAAGCTGTGTTTGCTCTCTTTCCTCTCCATACACTGATTTCTCTCTGGGATCTCACTCTGAGTCGCTGTTTAGTGTACTGTAATTGGATTGTGTAGTGGATGGCTATTATTGAAAACATGACAATAGTATAATATTTATTTTAACTGGTGTTTTTTCTGCCAAATCAAACTTCAAAAATGACGCCACGAGTACAGCAAAGAACAGAGACACAGATATTAAATCAAAGTGTATTTTATAACACAAGTAGATTAAAATTAGTGTCCTTTCTTTGTTCGAAATACAAAAAGTTAAAGTAAAAAAAGAGTTACTGATATTATACTACTTAGGTTTTATGTTATTTTAAGCAATGTTTTATATCATGATTTACTGTGTAGTAAAAACTCCAAAGGCAAAAATCAAAAGTACCATCTGTATTACTGTTTTGAATTGTCTTACAAAATCATCTTTCAGGCATCCAAAATAAAGGTGACTGTATCATACACAGATATAATACACAGAAGTGATGAAAGAGACCAGTATAAAAGTAGCAAATATTCATTCATACAAATTAATTTTTGTATGAATTCATACAACTCCTATTCTGTTTCATGTATAAGGCACACAGGCAAATATGTCATTGATGTGCAATTAATTCATAAAATCCATTAAATATATGCAAAACATTTAAAGCCATCACAACACCTTACAGAAATGAATGAATGAAGGTACTATGGATACTATAGACAATAAAAGTCTGGGTCAGCCACATCTTAAACATCAAAAACAATGTCATCCTTTTACATAACCCTCAAGTTTTGTACCTAATATTCAGAGATACATATTGTATAAGCAACAGAGATTTATTGAAAAAGACTTTGGAATGGAAGTACAATACATTCCAGTATAGCATACTGACATTTTGAACAACTGTTGCAAATGTCTCTCTTTTAATACAGTGAATTGAAAAAATCTGCTTTAGCTGTTTTGATTAAAAAAAGAAGCACCCGGTCAAGCCATTTTATTTTCCCAAAGTGCTTCAGTATAATAACAGCTTCCTCTGCCGCTACTGAAAAGCTCTAATTTTAGTTTAATTTTACAGAGTGCTTCTGAAACAAGTGCTTTACACAAACTTTGTTTCATCACATGTATCTGCTCAAAAACCAAAAAAAACACTATCTCCCAGGACCTATACAAAATGTGTTCAGGTGCAAGAAAACAACTTTTTTTGACTGGGACTGAAAAAAAAATCAAACAAAATACATTTTGATAATACAAAATTATTTAACAAAATGTTCACTTTATTGGATTACTTTAGGTATGAATTGAGTTGATGTGTACATCATAATAATACTTAAAGATTATCTTAATAAATTGTCTTTCCATAATAGTATCATTCATGAAAAGCACGACACATCATCTTTGAGTTTTCATGTATAGTAGCACATATATTTAACCAAGGGTAACAGTGTAATATGAACTTTAATTGAACACTAATATCACAATAAAAGGGGTGCACCAGACAGACACAGTAATGCAAACCTACAGCCTAATTCTTATTCCGTTTCCCTTATCCTGAAATTATCTCTGCTGGCTGGAATCTGTGATCTCCAGATTGATTCCCGAGAGCAGTTCTCCACCACAGGATCGGTTGAGGAGCTCCTTCAATGCCTCGTTGACATCATTGTTGAAGACGGTTGAGAAGTTGTTGTTGGAGAAACCCCCGTTGCCAACGTCAACCTGGAAGGAGCTAACAACATCTTGGACCCACTTGAGCTCGGATGAGAGCTCCTGTCTCAGGGCATCCAGGTGAGACTTCCTCTCCAGGTAGCGGGTGCTGACGTTTTTCAGGCTGGCGTCCACCGCCCTCATGTCATCCTGCAGGTGCTTCTTCATGGCCTCCACCTTGCGGAACTCGTAGCGGATCTGCGACAGCTCGTGCCTCACGCTCTCGCTCTCCTCCTTGTACCAGGACTCCTTCTCGTTGTAGATGGACACCAAAGCGTCGATGTCATCCTGGAGGGAGGTGTGCACCCCGGTGATGTTGCCGAAGCAGGTCTCCATGAGGGCGATGTCCTCCACCACCTGGGCAAAGCGCTCGGAGTTGGCGTAGGTGTTGTTGGGCGGCATGCTGGAGTGGGACTTTATGGTGTACTCCTTCAGCCGTTTGGTCTTCAGCTGACGGCGCTCTGCTTTCTTCCTGGTTTCGGGGGCTTTGGTTTCCTCCTTGTGCTCGTTGGACTTTGGACACAAGAATGGAGGATTACTCAGGAAGAGCTCGTGCCAGAGGGACGTGCAACATGGACATGCGTGCAGACACAGTAGCCAGAACTGGGACGGTGTACAGCATGGCAGGGGTTAGTCCAGACCACAGACATGGCATGTGATATTAGAGGTAATGCAAAAAAATGCACTCCGCACTCCATGCGGTAATTTTTTTCTTCTTTCTTTCCGTTTGGCTCATGCTGCTTTCCAAATGTGATGGGGTTTCCCAGTTAAAACAAGCATCCAAACACATGCCAGTCAATCGGTGCGGAATATGCAATAGCATCAGCTCCAGGTTTTATTTAAAAAAAAAAAACTGCTCCAAAGGCAGCAGGATGTTTTGAAGCTGTCCGGTGATGAATCTTTTCTTTAGGTGCATGCTAGTCAAAAGGTTAGTCCTGTCCGAATCTCCTATTTCCTGTTTAAAAATGGCTTCTTTGGGATCTTCCTGTGAAATCATGCCAAAATTTCATGGAGGGAAAAAGGCAAGGCATTTCCTGCTGGCAGGCAACTTTCCATATGTTGTATAAGAAATGAACTGGACTTCTTAAACTGAATTGCAATAGAGGTGCACTGACATAATACTCGACCAAAAATAATGGCAACCCTCATGCTGACATCCACTCAATGGAATTAAAACTAAAAGCCACTAACTCTACACCAGAAAGACAATTCTCCGTTTTACAATGCCTGGCGTAATGCCACACTGCCATAAGTACAGTACAGGACCTCCATGGTCACGTACTTCTTGCTCAATCACAAAACCTCACTGACAGATGTGAATTGCACAAGCTGGATTTAGTACCCTTAGTGTTTGTGCACAACCCTTAAAAATTTCCCACAATGCACTGGGGTGGGTGAGTGGCTCGTGCAAATCTGATATCAACATTAACACCCAACAACACAGTGTGTAAATAGACTGTTAAATACACATATAAGAACAGTGAAAGGATGACTCATTGTGTCTTCTACTAATTCACTTAAATGAGTTGTTTATGTGAGTTCACATTAAAAGTGATTTGCAATAAGTGCTTTTTAACAAAAATACAACATCATAGTTACCTTAATCCAGGGATGGTTGAGAGCATCCTGAATAGTCAGTCGCTTCCTGCAATGCAAACACTCCATAAAACCTCAGCACAGCTCTCAGCATGGAATCTCAGAGAGATCTGAGATTGTGTCACAGACTAAACAACAAGTTTTGTCTGGCTTTACAGGGAAAGCCTGAGGAGGGTAATCTGAAGAAACACCCGGTGTGACAGAGTGCCGTCACTACAGTTGAGTATGCACTATGACTGCCATACCAAAGAGCCTGGCTCTTTGGCGTTGTGGTCAAGCTGCAGGATTGGTACCCCGTAGACCCGGGTTCAAGGCTGGGTGGGGTGACTGTTCTCTCCCTTCGCTACAAATGGTGTGAGATTGGGAGAGAGGCGTGCCCAGTGTGTGAGCTGTATGAGGGACCCCCAGGTTAGGTTGACCCCAGTGTGAGGGATCCCAGAGATGGGTGAAGCACTAGTGAGTGGGGCACCTTGGGATGGGAGAAGTACGGTGGGGGAATGCGTGAGGGACGCCTCTGTGCGTGAAGCGCATGGGCACGCTTCCCGAAGGGGAGGGCAGTGTGACAGGGTGCCGTCACTATGGTTGAGTATGCGCTCTGACTGCCATACCAATGAGCCTGGCTCTTTGGCATTGTGGTCAAGCTGCAGGATTGGTACCCCGTAGACCCGGGTTCGGGGCTGGGTGGGGTGACTGCTCTCTCCCTTCGCTACACCCGGTCAGATTTTGTCCTCTTTCTCCTTAGTGCACACTGACACACCTGAAATCCAACACCCCACATCTCAGCCAGAGACCTCCAGGAACAAGAAAGCACAATAGACAAAATGTTCCTAGAAAGCCCATTCCTCAAATAGGCTACAACATTAAAATTCCTTAGATTCTATGTGCCTCTTAATGAGAAAAGCTAAGTTCTCTAAAATTCCGCCAAGCAGTTTTTTCATCTGGAATCTCTTTCTCTAAAAAAAGCCCCTTGTCACATGGTCTCCTCTGTGGCCATGACCTCTCACCTTTTATCTTTCTCCAGCAGCTGTCTGATGAAGCTCTTGGCCAACTCGCTGGTGCGACTGAAGAATTCCTCATCGAACTCGTAGTTCATGGCCGAGATGTTCCCAAGCGTCTCCTGTTTAGACTCGCCAAGGAAAGGTGAAGCACCACTCAATCTGGAAAAAGCCAGACACCAGGAGCTAACATTAGACAGATAAGAGCATGCATAATAACACTTCCCATTTAGAGACCCAGAGGGTTGACAGTGTTCCCTGTTTTAACTTACAGGATATAGGTGATGACTCCTATGCTCCTAGGGAAGAAGACGGGAAAGGAGCATGAAGCGTATTAAGGTTTTCAGTGTTTTTAATGCACAGCATAAAACATGTAGACAGTGAATGATGTGGTCTTACCACATATCCGCCTCCAGTCCCAGTGGTTCATAGTTTACGATCTCTGGAGCTGAAAGCAGAGCAAATTGGAGCATCCCTGCAGTCTCATACAAATGCTGTCAGCAACACCCAGGCATTATCATTTTTCTTGTCATCGGTGCATGCAAAAATCAGTCTGTTTTGTGAGGAACCATTCTTTCCTTTTTACAGTACATTGCACAATACAAACAAATGCTTATAAATGTCATACTACCTCCAGCCAATATTTTTTAGCTCACCAGACAAACTTACTAGTGTATGCTTTATTCAAACCAACTTACCGACAAATTCAGGAGTTCCAAAAATGTTTTTGAACTCAGCCCCATCCTCAATTTTGTGAGCCAAACCAAAATCGATCAGTTTGATGCGGGGCAGAGGGAAATTCTTATCCAGTAGCATTATGTTCTCAGGCTGCAAACAAACACACAGACAAAGCAAACAAATTACTGATTGAAGCATCGCAAATCACATATTGTGCAACCATGCAAATCTTCATGTGTTAACTTGTAACTGTTATAACTGTTATACACAAATCTCTGGTTCAATAGGAAAATTAACCCTTAGCCTGATTTTCAATGAATATAAAACAGTACTTTCCACACAAAACAGCAATATATCATGTTTCCTATTATA
This sequence comes from Megalops atlanticus, assembly GCA_019176425.1. NCBI lineage: Eukaryota > Metazoa > Chordata > Actinopteri > Elopiformes > Megalopidae > Megalops > Megalops atlanticus. The sequence goes on from CM032881.1 coordinate 8,343,625, forward strand.
GTATAAGTATATCACACTTCAAGACCAAGGACTTTCAAATGACTCCAGCAGCTTTCTCCAGCAAAATATGTGAAAAGGAACAATGGACAGGTATTGAAAACTGCAGACAAATCTCATGAAATTTCTCATCAGAGTCAACAAACCCTCTTCTCAGTGCCCCAAACCCCTTAAAGACATAACCAGCAATTCAATAAACAACCTCCCGCCCCAAACAATTTTATAGAAATGAACACAATGCTCCAAGGATCTCTTGGAGGAAATTGCTTTCTTACCCTCAGAAATCAACTCATATTGCTCCTGCTGAATGACACAGAGTAATAGGCAGCTCAATTCATAAGACTGATTCCAACTACTAGTACAATGGGACAGTTTACAAGGATTCCTACTAGAGACTCTTAATATGACCAGGGTTGAAAAAGTCAGTTACATACTAGGCTGTTGGCAGATGTCAAGCACAGATGGACTGACTGGCCTGTCCTTATCATTTAACTTCTTATGTATATTCTAATGTGCCATGATTCACACCTCATTGTCACTCTAAACTGGGATTTGTGGCTGCCTGGCTGCACTCGTCAACCTACAGGCAAAAACATCTTCAAACAGGACTTAGACAAAGCATGATCACAGAGTGCCAAAGGTGACATCATTCTGGTGCGGGGATAGGAATCTGGCAGGTCTGTTGTGGCTTGTATGTGCCAGTCTGGGTCCAGGCCAGCAAGCACAGAGAAGAAAAGCACATCTGAATGCAAACAACTAATGTTTAAACAGTGACCTTCTAAAAAAGCACAGCCCCTTCAATTAAGTTTATCCATAGCTCAGTCATTTGCCTCCACCTCCAAAAACATTTTTAAAGTATTTTGACTTCAGTGGGACATTAACTAACAACACCATCTGCTCCCACAGGACAAGTGTAGACACCCGTCTGTGACCATGACCTTCGACCCAACAGAGACACTAGTCAGGAAATTTCCTCAAGTGTGGACAGTATAGTAGATAATAGTACTTAATCTGTAATCTGAACATACAGTGATGCACATTACAGAGGGAAGACTGCTCCTCACTGCCACAGTCTGAACAGGCTTGGAATGTACAGACTGTGACGGCAGAGTCCAGTTCAGCCAAGACCAGCCAGGCCCAGGTCAATGTTCCTGTTATTTAGGCAGGGGAGTCCTTGCCATGGGCTCTGCCTTCCTCTCCCATTTCCTTTGGACCAGCGGTGACTCCTTCAACGCAAACCTGAACTAGCACCTGGCCCCTGAGCGAGAAACCGAAAGCTGTCAGAGTGACGAAGTCCTCCTGACCCCCCCCCCCAGGTGCTGCGAAACAGACTTCCTCGCACATGCAACGGCGCGCCCCCCTACACCGCGGCCACACCCCCAAAAGGCCTTCCTCCCTTAGCCCCCTGAGTAGGACCCTCTGTCATCACCAGGACTGCGCCCGTTGCTGTGGTGGACTCCTCCATCTGGCGTAGCACTGCTCTGAGCCTTTGCCCATGTGCCCTGCTCACCAGTGCTCCACTCTTATGCAAGACCTACCCTGCAGAGCAAACCGAGGCCTATGCAAAAAGCACGCCCCCAGCTGGATATTTGAGCAAATGTCTTTGTTCCTCACAAGAGAGGGCAAAGAGAGAGAGAGAGCAGTTTTTATTTGGATGCAAGCTCTGTTTAATGACACATAATAAATACCTATACTAGTATCTTCCACAGCTACTTCAGTTCCATGGAAGAAACTGAATTGTACTGAGCTGCAGCAATCACTGAGGCTTGATTGTACCCCCATAAAATGCACTGTAGCAATCAGTTCAAATGCGCAGTCCTCAGGTTACAGCAATCATTTGTTACCGTGGCAACTTTGCCTGCTCCTCTCCTCTCTCTCACCACAGGCCTAGCGCAAAACAAAGCAAGCGCGAACTGTGCTGGAGGGACCAAAGCAGTCGCCCCCTTCCCTGACAAAGACCACTAAAGCAGGAAAACAAAGACAGACACAAGTAAAACAAACACAAGCGAAGCCGGAGCACCTTCAGATCGAAGTGTGCAATCTTCCTGGAGTGGAGGTAATGCACGCCCTCGAGGATCTGCTTTATGAACTGTGTCGCCTCCTCCTCGCTCAGGGACTCTTTCTGGGCGAGGAAGTCGAAGAGCTCGCCTCCAGACACCCTGCAACACAGACAATCACCTGAGTACCCCTGTGGAGACAAATATTGCTCCAGCACACAGCCATCCCACCCACACAGGACCCTTACTAAGCTACTTCCACATGAAGAAAATGTGTCATCAGGCCTGTCTCTGACATTCAAACCACTCAACTCAGAAAGAAAGAAAGAAAAAAAAAAAACTTTTAAAAAGTCACATCCTCTTTTTTGATAATTGCGGTGCGCAGAATCCAATGCGCAACATTCTTTCCTCACCACTCGAAATAGAGGCAAGTGCATAATTTAATGACCAGAGGAATGACTCTCCCTGAAACAGTCCTAAGCATTCTGAGCCCACACAGTGAAGCTGCTGGTAGCAACCGCACTTCACTGGGTGTGCTGACGGAACTGGGGCGTGCAATTAGCCCTAATTGGGCCTTCATGCCCCTTGCCACTTGATCAAACACACAGAGAGGGCCTTTGCTCATGCCTACTGACTCCGAACAGAGAAACAGTTTAGATCACTTTCTCTTGTGTGGCTGAGACACACAGTGAATGTTGCTTCGGGGACTACTGCACGCTCAAACTTAAACATACAGGCCTCATATACACTAGCCATAGAAGAAAGTCAGCAGCTGATTGGCCTGACAGCAGTCCACATTTTTTTTAAAGAGAGAGGGGTAGTATCAACTAGTATGACTACACGCTGTGAAGGCTATTGTCTGATAACTTCTCTAGTTTGCATGGACACCTACACAAATAAATACACTGATGAGGCAGAATTGAGGAAGCTACATTTGCCAATTTCCCTATGCTGATCAACACAAAGGTGAAGCTCTATAAATCTATCCCCTCTTTATGCCTGTACAATCACAACCTGTATTTATAAGCCATTGCTTTTCATTCATAATCCATTATTTTTACATGACTTAATCTGTATACATGGAAATGAGCCGATTTGAATGAGCGCAAACGGGGGTGGGGGGGTTGGGAGGGGGCGCGTGTGATTGGTGGATGACGGCGGGTGACGACGACAGTCACTCACAGCTCCAGGATGAGCACCACGTCGGTGCGGTTCTCGTAGACGTCGTGCAGCGTGACGATGTTGGGGTGCTGGATCTGCTGCAGGATGTTGACCTCGCGCTCGATCTCCTCCCGCTGCACCCCGCGCCGACTCGCCCGGCTCTGCCGCTTCTTGATGAACTTGGCGGCGTACTCCAGCCCCGTGCTCTTCTCCCGGCAACGCTTCACGATGGCGAACTGCCCGCTGTAGCCCGTGGCGATTGGGGTGATGGGGGCAGACACAAAGCACAAAGGGATGTGTGATTGAGGAACACACAGTTACATCTCAGCCTCAACACACCCCACAGGCAAAGCCTCGGGAAAGATTATTCTGGCATTTGGAGAGGTACGTAACCCAAAAAACAGCACTCCACATTCTAAACTGCCCTACAGTGCCCTGTACTAGTTACAGTCAATCTCCTTGCAATTTAAACACACCTGTACAGTCTGTTCTGGAAAAAGAGTGATTACATAATTACCGTCCAACTTTATTTATAAAAAGTACTGTCCAACTTCACTTTTTACTGCTTTGTGGTAATTTTCAAACTGGCTTAAGTTGAAATGATTGACATTTAAATGTCCCCCATACTGATGACAAGTACACAGCAAAACACATCTTAAACATAATTGCCTACTTAAGGGAAGCAGAGGTCTCCTGCTAACTTTCCATTGCTAGGATACCTCTGCTGAAATAGCTGAGTGGCATTTCCTAAAAGACCAAGGAGAACAGAAGGCTGCCATCAGAATGTCTGTGCTGACCACACCGCTGACAGGCGACTTCTCTGAACATGTGAGAACAGTTTGTCTGACAAAGCACGGCTGCAGGCAAGTGAGACAACATGACTAATGTACTGACAACTCAAGAAATGCCAATGTCTGTCCTGTAGGTTGATATATGTGCGGGACATCCAATTACATTTTGGAACAGCAGTAAGTATGGCTACTGGGGGTAAGGTGCATTGGGAATAGTTTAAAGAAAACAGGGAAGGTAGAAAAAAAGGGAAAGCTGCCCTATTATATCAGCATTTAAACCACTCAGCTGCTAAATAAATGATGAAGTCAGCTGTGCTGGGTCTCTGGAGCCAGAGGATGGGGCTGTTCTGGGTGGAACCGGCCTCCGCACAATAACGCTTTAGGGCCTGCAAGGTCAGGACACTGTGCAACGAACCTCAGTGCCTCGCCGTTGGTCACGCCCTCGCAGGAAGACCAGGTCGCTGCTCTCTGACATCACAGAATGCCATGCACTTTAGGAAAAGAACAGGATGCCACAGCCAGGGCCACCCTCTCATAGCTCTTAATGACCGTTGGTTTACTGGTGTGGGGACACACCATGTTATAGGCAATTTATTAGTTTTTTTTTTTTTGGAAAACATGTATGAAACACAAATTCAGTTTTTGACCCCCCCTTTTCCCTGGAACTGTTTTTACAACTGCTACTTGTAATAAATTAGGCTTATTTCACCATGAGAGCCCCTGCACTCACATAGAACCACATGGTGAGGTGAAGGCAATTTTTTTGATCACGCAAGCAAATGCGGTTTTTCGCGCTACAACTTCCACGGTGCATTACAGTAACATGGCTGCTAATTTGAGGATAGGTACAACTCCGCTGACATCATCCAATCAACTTGCAGGCACCTGGCAAGTGAAGGGGTCCCTGGCCATCCTTGCTACACCTATTCTTGGCAGGATGAAGTCAAACTGTTCCACTGTGAGCTCCTGGTCATTTTTATCATGCAGCCAGGTTTCAAGTTTCAAGTTTTGGCCTGCACTCAAGATAAGTATTAATTTTATTAATAAAACTGCATACCTAAAAGCAGAAATAATCCATATATTCTCCAACATATGTAAAACATTTCACACATACATGACGATGGATTGCTTACATTTAACTGGTATTCCTTATGTTTAACTTAATATTTTAACACGTTATTTTAATCCGGTACAGCCAGAGCACATGGATAAAACCATGCACGATACACTGGCACTCTCATCCGCCCACCGATAATAATGTCATCTGTGACTGAGTTTCACATTGGGCAGAGCCTTCTGCTGGCGTGCGAGAGCTGTGGGCTAGAGGCAGAGGATGGATATTACGTTCACAGCTGTGTGTATGCATGCCAAAAAGAGGTAGAAAGCCCAGCTCACTTCCAACTACAGTGACAATGGTGTCAAAGATCAGGATCTTGATCCTCCGCATCCAGTTCTTGGCAGTATTCCCGAACCTTACATATAGACACCCACAGGAAGATATTTTCGCTCTGAGCACAAGGATTACATTTCAGTGTTTTCATTTTTCTCAGCTTGCGAAAGATCAGCATGCTTCAGTGTTTAGCCAGTTCAATTAAGCATTTCAGGCCAGTGACGTGCTGGATTATTTTAAAAACTCAGGTCTTAGCTGTTTCACTCACTCAGCTGCACAACATGGGCACACTTACTGGACTCGGATATATGAAAACATTTTGTGCCATTATTCCTGACCCTTAGATACAACACCTCCCTCTTTAGACTTATTTCCAGAACTGCTCTGAACATGATCTTTTTGCTGCCTTGTCAAGCAGACACGGGTGCTCTTCGATTCACAATGGTGAATCAGCCATTTTTTTTAAGAGCTAGACCAAGAAAGAAGCTGAGAGGCTACTCAGCACCTTCTCTCTGTCGCTTAATCTAAATGCAGCATATGAGCGAGCGATGCTATTTTGGGGGTGCTTATTCAAGCTCCCTTTGAGGGAGGTAATAAACGTGCTAGGATAGTCTCGCTACTTTTAAAAGCACCAGCTAGCTACTTTTGAGGTTTGACTCACACACCCCTGTCAAGGTCGCGCTGACCACTGCCTCCTCTGACTGGTGAGAACGGGGAGCAATGGTACTGAAAGTGTGTTACATCATCACTTACCTCACAATGCCAGACAGATGGAGGGTGCAAAGGAGCGGTGGGCAGAGACAGACTGAGGTTTATGGTGGTTGCACCCCCTCTTCTGTTACCCTGTCCACCGGTATACTGTTGGTGAGTAAACCTACATACCACTTCCTCACAGTGAGCAGCTCCTGATTAGATATACAGAGCCCCTAAAGATAGAAGCTGTCTTTAACTGGGTATGTGAGGAATGCTCGCCAGTCGACTTGAACGGTGCTTTGCCATACTGGGCCCTGGAACGGAGGGTGATATTCAGGGGTTCATTATCCTTTCAGTAGTTAATCACAAGCTCATTAACTGCCACTAAGCCAAGGGCTGGCAACAGGACTGACACTTGTGTGGCAAAGAGGCAAATCTCATCATAAAATTTGCCGAGGGTTTTTCCTAATCTAAATTTTAATTTTATTTTTTAAAATTTTGATTATTGTTAAAATTATAACCATGGTTATTCAAAGGAGATGATTTGGAATGATTTTCAAATCAATAAGTAATTTAAGATGACACCCTGGGAAAGTGTTTTGTCTGCCATGTGAAGCACGCAGGCATCAACAATGCTATCTTTTAATGTTCAACACATCCAACCACACTTTTTCCTGAATTTTCTTTATTACACAGAACCATCCTAAATGTCCTTTACTGCATTGTAACAATGCATTTTGGTGAAAATGTAAAAGGCTTGGAGCAACCCATATGTGTCTTGGTGCTTTGAAGCACATTTCTCTGATAACAGAGATGTGACAAGACCTTTCATAAATATAGTGATAGGGGCAGTCTCCAAACACTCAAGAAATGCTGGCCTGAAATATAACACACGGCTTGCATTTATGGTTCCGTATTTAGAGATGGCTAAGTCTGTCAGCACTCATGCACACACACGCACATGCATATTCACCATTTAAAGTTAAAGACAATGACCTATGAACTCACATTGAAAGTCATAAAGTCATATATATATATATATACACACACACACACACACACACACACACACACACACACACATATATATGATGGAAATATATATACACATATAGATAACATGTCGTGTCCACTCTCTTAAGACCACAAAACCCAACAAAAAAAAGCCACACTTTTGGTTCAAAGTTTAAATGTTGAACGGCAGCAGTACTCTGATGTTCACTAGACATGGCTGAACTACAGAGGACATAAGAGAGGATGGAGGGTTTTTTTTTTTTCCTGTGTTCCACAAGTGCTCCCACAGAGGAGAGAAAATTCCACGGCTTGTCCGCCGGGGCCGGCCGCATTGGTCCTGTGCTATCTGGACTATCACAGGGCTAATATTAGTCTCTGTCTGGCTGCTTCTTCCACCTGTCAGGTCCCCAGGGTTTAACTACGGTGCGGGAGGGGGTAAGGGGGCGGCTGGATTCAGTCTGTCCCCTGGAAGTGTCAGACACACCAGCAAATTCCTCCACTCTCTCTCCCCCCCAAGGGGTGCACAACTACATTCTGGGGCAATCAGGGGCCTCAGCATTTGTTCATGTCAAGGAAACCCCTCTAAGGACCCGTTTAAGACTACTCTATTAGGAATCCTCCAGTTATTGTTTTCAATACTATTTCTTTCACAGCTAAGAAAGATTAAGTTTGCTGTTCTTTATGCAGGCTTTCTCGAGCTTGCCCCAGCTCCAGCAGAAACCATGCATGCTGTTTTCCATTTAAATATAGGCTTTGTGGATAACATCTTGGAATCCCATTTTCCCATCCACATCCCATCCACATCCCATTTTCAAAATAAGACAAAAACATAAGAGAAGCATTACGTTACAGCTCTGAACTCAATTCCGAAGAAGTGGATATACAACAAATTCCATCTAAACATATATGACAGTTGTTTACGACTACATGAACTGACGTTTGCAATGCCAATTGCTAGAGTTTAGAAATGTACAAGGCTCCATCTGGCAATAAGGGGCGTCAACCCAGGGGAAGATCTGGTTTAACTCTGTCCTGCAGCTTGAAACAGAGAGATAAGTGACTCTCAGGAAGACAAAACAATCTGGAGTGGACGGATTTGCTGGACCAGATGCCTGCCTTCCCTAATATCCTAGAAAGCACTATCCTACAGAGAACACTAACCTTCACAGAGCCCAAACATGTAGAGAACGCAACCCTGCAGTGAATGCAAGAGTGTACATACAGACCTGAACGGCTGACTGCTTCTGCTTCATGTGTTTGTTCCACCTGCAATTTCAGTAGGACATTGTGCCCCTGCAGACACCACTGACTGGCTCTTTGGGATGTCCCAGATGAAAATCCACAGAAAACCCAAGCCTTGGGAGAGCAACATGTGAGTCAGATTGGGTCTGAATGGATTCCTTGTGTGACTACTGCTTTCAGCTGACCTACAGCATCCCAAAGAGACCAAGTTTTAAGTACACCATGTCCTAGGTTTGAATTTTTTACATTTCTGAGGTAAAGGCAGGGAGCACAATGAGATCATCACGCTGTACTTTTTCTGAAAATAACAAGTTATGTATTTAATTAATTCAATTGAGTTTGTAAAGAGAAGATAAAGAACCAATCTGTTATACAAGCCGAACGTCTACGGTGAGGAAGGGCTGGAACTAGCACTGAGTCGGGGCTCGGGTTTGCACAAACGTTACTGTGGCTTGCAGTGCCAGATGCCGTGCAGAATGCAGGCATCGGCTCTCGTTGTCTGCATTCTCTATATGGGATCGGGCACCGTGTTCCTTCATCTCTCCCCTCAGCTGCCTGTGGGCCTGACAGGCCACAGCCCTGGCAGAGTTTCCACCGACGACAGCTGAGGGTCATCACACAAGCCGCAGGGTGGCCGCGGTGCTGTGCTGGGACAAACGGCATCTCTACAACAGTCCGGAGTCCGCGATCCATGCCGGAAGCACAAGTCCAGGTCCCATGCTTGATAAAACCGCAACAGCACATCCCCGCGTCTCCGGGACAAAGTCGTCTGTGCACAAGGGACCCATTTTGTGTGCCACATGTTGATATAAATGGGAGATCAGCGGCGGAATGCACTTTCATCTTCCTGACCTGAGAGGACATGAGATCGACTGTACTGTACTTGCATGAAATTACCAATGTGGAATTCACATGGAAGGCCCAATGGGTGAGGGGGGCTTTGAGGGGGAAGCAAACACTTGCCCACGGATAAACAGTGTCCTGGTGTGCACCAAGAGATGCACTGCGTCTGGAAGTTTTGCACCCGAAACAACACAATAGAGGTCAATATCTGCGCAGAGCTGCAGTGTTTGCTGATGGCTGCGCGGCATGTCTGCTCTGCTATAAATACATCAAACAAGCCGACAAAATCCCCAGATAAGTGTGTCAGGGGTCTTCGCACCAGTGGGATCAGTGGGCACCAGCCTGACATTTCAACCGGCCAGCAATCCCAGGCACCTACGCATTCCGCGTCACGCGAGAGTAGCATGGATTACCTTTAATCCTGTGGCATTTTAAATTAATTCGAATTACAAGCTACAGCTTGGCAGGGCAGGAGGATAATAATAATAATAATAATAAAAAAAATTCAGTACTGTACATGAGTGACACTGTGAAGAACGTATTGGAAGCTTCCCAATCATTTCCTCTTTCAGAGATCTGCCACGGATGCCATTCTGCATCAGCTTCTGCAAATGCGGGCTAATCGCCTCCTGCCGCATGCTTTACCGTTTGACTTCTTCCACAAAGCTAACATTATACCTCACTGTGGTGTAAGTCAAACTGCACTACACAGCGCTGACTTTGCTTATGTAGGGGGTACCCAGAGCCCAGCATAATTTTTTTGGTGAATATATTTTTATTTGGAATTTAACAAAACATTCATACATAAAAACAGCACAATGACACATCCGCACAAATATTGACATTGGGGGCGGGGAACCCAGCATAATTTGTAAAATAAATGTACAACTACAGTGGCCTCTTCACATGCAACCCAAACTTCCTTAATTCTTTAAAATTGCATCATGCAGACATTATTTCAGTTCCCATTCTCAACTCGGTGGTGTTGTGTCGAAGTACATTTGCAAAAAATACCTAATTATGTGTGCGGGGTATGATCAGACAGAAGGGAAGGAGATTAAGAATCAGGCTTGTACCCTCTGGCAGACACAGCATGTGAAACTAAAGAGCCACATGAGAAAAAAAAACAGAAAAGCAGAGACATGCTTTTCTCAAGTGCCTCAGTCAGACCAAGCTGGGCCAAAACTCTGCTGTGCCTGTCACCACATTTATCCAATGTGATTAAGGTATGCACATTAACTAGCAGTATCACACACACACACACACACACACACAGACACACACAGACACACACACACACACACAAAGCATGCAGGTGCTGCACCTTTGTCCTGTGTACCAATCACAGTGCTTTCGCACAGGCAAGTCTATGCTTACACTCTGACAAGCAGCTGTTCACTTGTGCGGGTGTTTATAGGATGTGGCTAATTTCACGATGACTGCTCAGATGGATATCTAAGCTGTCAAGGCCTGCAGGCCCTATGTGAGAACTGTGTAGATGCACAACTGTTTGGTGCGGGCAGTATGTTTCACAGCTCTGACTGTCAAACCTTGTATAGGAAGCCACTTTTACAGAACACGCATTCCGCATTAATGCAGAACTACTTCAACAGTGTTGATGAATTTCAAGCAGGGGACACCGAGATGTCACAGATGTGTATTTACCGTTCTGCCCAAATAAGGGATTGCGTGAGCAGTCCCATATTGTTTCAGTGCAATGATAACAGTTGCATAAACTGACATGGTTTGCTTTGCTCTTTACTTTTTGCAATGTCAGTCTCCCCATTCCTTTCTTTCAGACATTCCTGTAACGAATTGATAAATTGTTTAGTTTTTTCTGTCTTTTGAGGTTCACTGACAGCCTCCCTCTACATAGGAAATCTATTTCCAAATCAATTTCCTCTGTTCAATAAGTAACAATTCCTCATACCTCAAGACCAGGAACCCCACAGCATCTGCCAGACAGAACAATGGTGCAGCTAATACCTGATCAATATGATCAATTCAGAGGCAGATGTGGAATCGCCAAAAGTTTACCTTATTTTCCATGGCATGGAGGTTGTTTGAACACCTATTTATCAACAGAGTTCATTATAATTTGCATCAGAAAAAAAAGAAATCCACGCTTGGGCATTATATGACCTGTGTAGTATTTAAAAAGAACCTACAGTGCAGTTTTCGAATGACTTATTTAATAAATGAGAGTTTTGTGACTCATCAGGTTCTGCCCCAATCATCCAGCCTATCTAGAAGATGACCTTCACTTTGAATGGTTCTATAACTCTAAGCAGAGAGTTATTGCAAATCAAAGGCATTCCTGACATCCCAGCTTGGAGCACTGTCTCCTGCTTGCTGCTGCCCAAGGGAAGGATTGTGCAAGAGCAAAAGGACCACACAGCCCACAGCCTTGATTTGAAGGCTGTGATCAATGTCAGTCACTCATGAGCTGGGGTGACAGATAGCCCCCCCCCCCCCCAACCTCCAGACCCCTACGGTCATAGAAAAACTCTTCCCTGTCTGAGGGGGAAAACTCTCCCTCATAAGGACGGAGATGTTTTTTTTCATTAGCAGCAGCTTCTTCATCTCTCTCACTCTGTGATGAGCATGTGTCACTTGTGAAGTGACAGGGCCCATGTCACTGACTTCCTTGTTACCATGGGCTGGGGAGTTTCCCTTTCACCCTGTCTACTGTGAAATGTCTTTGACTGTCCGCCACGGAAGTACTTCACTGTTTCCATCATGCATCTCAGCACTTAAGAATGGAACCACAGGTACAGAGGAGAGGGTCAGTAAGGAAGGCCCACACATTTACTGACGATACAGCAGATGGGTCAGCCTTGATTACGGGACATATTGAGGGTTGGCTGTCATGAATAACACTATAGAAACGGACGTGAATCAGCCGACCCAGAATGACTGCTGAACCAACAATCTTGCAAACACTCCTTAAGCTATATAAGCCTTAGTTTGACTGTACACAGCTGTGGAACAGATAATCTTTCTCTGAATGAATGGCAGGTGCATCACTCAAATTGAATATGAGTGATGGACCAAGAACAGGCCCTTGTACGTTAGTCTGGCAGGAAGGACATGCCACAGGTTTTGACTTGTAACATTTCCAAATGGATCGTTTGGAAATCAACCATAACACATCAATCACTTTTGAACAGATCAACACCCAACCTTTCCCAGTGCCACCACATCAGTCACTTCACTTTCTCGCGTTCTTTCAGACCAGGTTTATAACTTCCTCACAGTGAAATCATATTTCCTATCCGCATTTCTTCTCAATCTGACCTTCGGCATCTTCATGAGAGCTGGGCTTGCCCACAGGGGCACTTTAGGGGAGTTTGATTTGTAAGAGAAAACACAAGATGACTCATGAACCAATATTCCCAGCCAAGAATATTGGACACACAGCCATTTGTGATTTCTCCACTGAAAAGACTGTGTGAAAACAGAGCCCTAAATTGTTTATTCAAACCAGAAAAGATTAATTCAGTTATAAAGATGAACTGCCAAAGGGATGTTAGGTTGAGCGGAAACTCTGTAGAGAATGACCCCTCAAAGAATGTCACAGCATCAAACAGGAGAAATACACTAATGAATTTTGGAAAAATATTGGGCCATGAATATGAGTTTCATTCACATGTTGGCTTTATTACTGCCCTCAGAGAAATATGTCCTCTTTTATCAAAAGCTTGTAAAGTCTGTACATTTTGAATTATGGGATAGGAAGGGTCCCACATGGTTCAAGCTCAACAGCTGAAACTTCCAAGCCCCCAAAAAGAGAGCATGTAGGGGCCGAGAAGTACTCGGCTAACATCTCTGTAGGCGTATTGTGGACCACCAAAGAACTGGAAAAGTAATTGCAGCATAACAGAGCTGGATTGTGAAATTATGATTTTTGAAGAGTCGGGTCATGCTTGGTGCTGACCGAATTCCAGTGTTTAAGCATATGTGGTTTCTCTGTGCCCATACACTGTGCTCTTAATTCATTCTTCATTGTGACTGCAAACTTTCACCCACTAAACCATCATCCCTGTCCTTAACTGGCCCGCTTTGTAATGTACACTGCTGTTCCTTGAAGCAGATTCAGAAGGAAACTCAGTCTTAACAATTCAGTATGCAAGATAACAGCCTGCATGTAGTGATCTCTGCCCCAAGACAGCTCTAACTTATATTAAAAAATCTGTCAAAAAGTCACACGTGGTGCATTTTTACATCACTGGAGACAGGAGACTGGAGACCCTTCATCAGCGATAACACTGAATTTACATCTACTCCCTAAACAACTGGACACACTCACCTTCCCAGCTCCTCGCCAATTTCATAGAAGTCCTCCACTTTTTGTTGCTTGAACACAGCCATGCCTGTCGTCCTCATCGACGTCGGTTATTTCCTGTAGGCGTCTGACACATTTACCGTGGTCTGGCTCTCTCTCTTCCCATCATACGCTGCCCCTGCCGTGCGAGAACAGAAGGGAGCACCCCTGTCGCAGGACTACAGAGACGGACGCTTTTTCTCCCCACAAGTTTCAGCAGGCTGCTCCGCATTCTATAAGAAAACAAGAGATGAGGTGGGGCTCTGATAACTCTCTTCGTAGCGTGAGGTCATGCAGAAACACTTCAAGACCCCTGCTTTGCTGAGGGTGTGATGTCAGACCACGGTGATAAACAGGGATGCACTTGGTGTGTCATGCTCAAGTACAGCAAACTATATTTAGGGAACACAATCACCAAGTTTTTAAGAAAGCAAGGCAAGGGTAAAGAGGAAAATAGTCATCATTGGATAACTTACATAGCATTGCCTTATACATAGTAAACATTTTATTTTAAATTGACTTGTGGTAGAGTTACAGTTATTTTATGAAATTGTACGTGCTTATTTGTGGAAAATAGATGTTTTTTCCCCTTTAACTCGTGAACAACAATACTGTAATCTCGATAATGACCTGGCCATGATTTGCTTTACCGAACTAGAGATTACACGTTTTGCCCAACACACTAATAAAACATTTTATCAACACCGCAACTACACTTCAAGAATCAACGAGCGGGACAAGGTCTCCATGTGTCCAGCCGGTTAGCGCGGTCTGAACTTTGCAAGAAGTTGCGTTTTCCCTGTCTTTGAACGCAAATAAAACGTTATGGTCTTTCCCAAGGAAAGTAAGTGCCAATGATGTACAACTAAATGGATGACATTAATGAGTACTGTGTTAGTGCATGAGGACATGCGTTAATGCCCGGTAAAGGATACTGCGGCAATAAATACCGCGACGTATTAAAGGCAGTTTCAAGGCGAGCATATAACAGTTCAATAATTGACATGTCAGCGTTAGTTGTGCCACACAATAACGTGAATGATGCAAAACCGCACAATTAATTTGACTGAAGCAACACAATCGCGCTTTGCATCGACAAATAATATTCAAGTCGACTGCGTGTGTATGTATATGTGAAAGTAAGTATGTAAAGGACGAGTGTGTATGGAAAGGAAATCTAAAAAAGTTAAGTTCATAATCCTCACCGTATCAAAATGTGTGCCAGGGCTTCTTTTACCACCTCATTGTCCTCGTGTAGAAAAGTGTCTGTGGCAGTCCTAACTACTCAGTCTCTCTCGTCCAGCGCCGGTGCGCGTTCCTAGCGGTGGACCCACTTGCGCGCTCGCGTGTCTGAAACAGACGCCACCTGTTGTCTATTCAAGGGTGTAGTCCTTTTAGGTCCACACGGACAAGGGGCGTAAGATCCAACCGCTCTGGTGCTTTGTCCTTAAGTTTAAGCATGTTTTTGCAAACATATATTTTTTATTCTTTATAATCACCTTGATTTTGGTTGTAATTTAAAACGAAAGATGTCAAAGCGAGCTAAAAAGCCTATAACATGCGCTCATTGCTCAAAGTTAAGGACGAAGGCCCACAGTTTCATCCTACAGTACTATTCAAAACGTTCTGGAGAAAATCATGTGCTTGTACTAAACAATGACTAGTAGTTTAAATTTCACATCTGGTTATTTCTGTTTCATATTTTTAAAAGAATGTGTACGCAGACCATTAATGGCTCTTAAGTCGAATAACAGAGTGTTTATACTATACAAACTCGATATACATATATATATGATGCAGATTTCAAACAAACATTTAAAATGCACAGGGGTCTAATGAGCAAAAGGATCTCTGGCTGCTACAATTGCCCTATAGCCATCATTTAATTCTGGGGTTGGTGAAGGTCAGTGCCCACAGCCAAGTCTGAAGCCCTGTTTTTCATGTAGGTAGCCAAAACACTCAGAGCGAATTCTCACCACAACATTGCTACTTTCAGCTGGTGACATGACTGAGGTCATTATCAGTATGCTGTGAGATTTTTCAATTCAGCAATCTCACCGAAACCATAACAATGCCCAGAGGACAAAGTTTACATAAGAAACACGACCCCATTGAAAAACCATAGGCGTCATACTTTAATACATTAAACACATATATGAAAATGCAGAAAGTTGTTGATAAACATTATCTGTATCACAGGCTCCGTCACGGAGAGTTAAGAGGATTAAATCTGTTTATTGGTTTATACATCAAGGGACATCAGATACCTCCAGGGTCTGCATGTGCCAGAGAGTCTGCTTGTCCATTCAGGAATTTAGGATAGCTTCTGCGGATTGTGGGTGTGCAGGGGTCTACCCAAAGAATGTAACAAAGGTCCTGCACCTCCATTTTCTGTTAATGACACCACTATGATAAATATAAAAGCTAATGCAAGAACAGCTTTCTGGTCCATGTCTATTTTTCATTCATGGTGACTTTATTTGATCTAATTCAAACTTTCAGTTTGAAGGAGGTGCCCTGATGTGGAGTCTGCAAAATGTATAATTCTACATCGGGTATCACTCCCTTCCTTTTTTATGGTTCACAGCCATGGTCCAGAACCCTGGGGGAACCCCTGGGTGGGTTAGTTAACGTGCTGTAAGCGAACGGGCAACCACGCAAACTCCCGACATAACAGGGACCAGATGGGATTCAAGTTAGGATTGGACCCAGTTCAGTGACCCGAGAAGAGAGAAAGCAGACAACTCCTGCCCACCTCTGCCTGTTTCTTTTTGCTGCCAATAAGCAGAGGAGATATTCTAGTGGATGAGCACAGGGTGGGTCCCTCTCTGTGCTCAAGGTCCTGGAAACTGTAGGACACTGCTGTGTGTCCCCCCACCCACTCTGTACTCTGGTCAGAATTGGCAAGGCCCCCAGTCTCTGGGGAATGAAGTCACCAACTCAATGGGAGGAGTGTACTTGTGCTGAACAAGAGTGCATACAGGACAGTAACACAGTGCAGGACACAGGCCTCTTCAGCTGCTGTCAGATACAATATATGAGATGACCTGTTCAAAGTTCAAAATGTAAGGTGATAACTGCAATACAGTACAATATGAATTAGATTTTCATTACTTCTCATTCTCTCTCTATTTCTCTCTCTGCCATTGTTCCTATTTCTGTTTTGTTTCGTACATTTGTATCCTTTCCTGATCAGGCATGAACCACTATTTCATGATGATAAAACAGCTCTGGAGGACCTCAGGTGACTGCTGTCCAGCCACCTATAGGCTGGCTAAGATCTTAGGGTCAAAGGTTGAGTTAAGCCCCCAGCAGTGAGCATTAGAGACCATCCCATGAAAGAATCATGGTCTGCCATCATTAGGGACTTCCCCCCAGGCTGCTGCTGCCTGAGAGGATATATCACCGTGGCTCCTTCTCAAATCAATCTCACTTGTGTCTCGGTGGTCTTAGAAGTCTTTAGGGCCATGAGTGCTTTGCTTTGTGTTAATTTCATTAGTTATAGTAACAAGAACAAGAACAACAACAACAATAATAATAATAATAACAGTGATGTATGTGATGTTATAATAATGATGACAATGATCTTCAGTGAGAGCAGGTGACTCAGCTCAAGCATCCCTACTGTGTATCAGTCATCAGATTCCTGCCTGGAATTCGAGAGACTCACCACACATTCAATGAGGAATAGAGGGGCTGTCATTTACTTAGCAGACTGATCTGAGGATGATGAGACAGCCAGACTGAGAGAGCCATACTGAAGCCTTGGTCCGGAAACCAGCAAACACCCCTACTCTTTGATAGGCACTTCCAGATATTTCATTACAATGGTGAGCCACAGCCCACCGCTCCCATCACTTCACTGTTGTATCAGTTTTCTACTCTGTCTAGTGGCATGACTGCCCTCTGCTGGTTGTTAAGCAGCACACTGCATTGACGTCTTTTTTTCGCAGAATGTCTCTCAAGTCCCAGCCAAGTTTACACTGCTTATCAGTAGCTAAAGCCATTTAGCAAGAGAAGCTGAAAGGATCCAGGTATTGCTACACCCTAAGGGCTTGAATGAAAGGCCAGGGATTTGTGGGGAATAATTATGAATGGTACAACACTGCCACCAACCACAATGAAAGTAATCAGAGTGGTTATAGACAGATCAGAGCAGGTATATGTAGAGATAGTGCTCTGTCAGCATACCCCTCACTGTTGCCCTAGAACGGGCCATGTGACAGGGTGAGGGAGGACAGACATCCCCCTGTGACACTCAATGCTCCCAACCTTATCTCAAAAGTACACTCTGCTATCCCTAATCACGCATGCTGGCTCTGTGCCCAAACTCCCACCGAACTCCTTTCAACCTTAGACCTTCCACTTCAAAAGAGCTCCATTATTTACCCCCCAAAAGACACGCAAACAATGGTGCTTCAAATGGAGAGTCAAGGATGCTCTTTTCACTGTTACGGACCATGCTTTTCAATAAATTTCAGGGTAACTAGCACTGCTTTGTCATCTTCCAGTCCAATTCAGCATTAATCATAGCCTCAACCAAATGGAACAAACGTGCTAAGAGCAGTGCTAATCCATGCTAGGGATGTTGTGTGCTTAGTTTCCTTTTGATGAGGCACTGCTGCCATCTACTGGTAAAAAATAAACAATACATACAGGAATCTTTTACTGCCATGGGTAATTTAATGAGTGCTGGTTTCTAATAGCGCTGGTGTGATGACCTCACTATATAATTGGGTAAATAATGGCATGGTTAATGCCATTATTTCTGGTCTTACCTTCCAGGAAACATTACAGCACAAAATGATTCACAGACTTCCTTGAATTTCCATCGGACAGATGTGAACATTCCCTCACTGATACTTTACAGCGAGTGCATGCATGGATGTGATCATTTTACTTACAGGTTAATTTATTTTATCACTCAATTTCTTACGAAGAATGTGCAGCCCTGATGTCAGATGTCAGAGCTGCAAAAAAAGGAAGACCTTCAGTGATTGTACTTTTGAACACATCGACTCGTGTTTGGTTTACAAAGTAAGACCAGGTGTTTAAGTGCTACTCCATCAGCCAATGTCAGCCACAGATACTAGGTTACAGTAAATATTGCGCTGACCCAGTGATGACATCATAACATGGCATGCTCCCTGAACTCACTTCTAAACACTACACTTCCTGTTCAGATTCTTAGGAGACTCAGCTGCAGTGTCAGGGGTAACTTGTTACCACACTGGTTCCATCATGACTGTTCCTCCTCCCCAGCTGTCTGTGTCTTTCTTGAGCCTTCATTTCCCCATCACACTATTGCTGAGCAGGCACAGTGTATACTGTAGATAAGCTAGAGTGTAGCTTATCATTTCATGCTAGAGTGTAGCATATCTACAGTATATATGGACGGCAGTGCAGCATAGTGGTAAGGAGCAAGGCTCATACCCAAAAGGTTGCTGGCACTGCTGCTGTATCCTTGGGCAAGGTACTTAACCCAGAATTGCCTAAGTAAATATCCTGCTGTAAAAATTGTAACAACTGTAACCTATGTAAGTCGCTCTGGATAAGATCTGGTAAAAGACAATAATGTAGTATAATGTAAAGATAAGACACAAGAATGACTTAACAGGCTGAGATGTAACTTTGTCCTTTAAACCAGCTGGAGTGCTGGAGCTCTTTGCTGGGAAAAAATATCCACTGTTCTTCCTGGCTTTGGGAAGACATGCATTTTTAGAGAGAGAGTGTAGCATAGTGGTAAGGAGCAGGGCTTGTAACCAAAACGTTGCTGGTTTGACTCCCAGCAGGGACATTGCTGCTGTACCATTGGGCAAGGTACTTAACCCAGAATTACCTCAGTAAATATCCAGCTGTATGGACAGACAACATGTAAAAATTTTAACTGATAAATGTTATTTTCGGAAATGAAATACAGCAATGAAGGAGCACTCCAGTCACACATTAAAATTTGCAAATTTAGGTTTCTCAGGTTTTATGACATCCATGAAGTACTTACATGCCTGAGCATCCCAAACTGCAGTCTGTAAATCTAGAATGTAACCATCCTCTTCCAGTTGCTCTCTGCTAGTCAGAGCCAGAGTCAGCTGATGTAATGCACAAAGTCCCATCAAAAAGATTTAGAGATTTTTTCATTGATACCTCTCTGACCACATCAAAGATTTGTGAGATGCACGTGTGTTATGAGTGTGTTTCGTGTGGGGTGACAATTTCACTCTTTACAAACTAAGTGAAAAGAAAGGTCTGTCCTTTCAGAAAGTTATCCTCCATTAAAACGATACGAGTCATCTCCAGAATCATTTTAGTTTTAAACAATGGTGCATGTGTGGCAGTGCTGAAGTGTGTAGCTCGTGTGAGCCCTGCGTAAAAGCCTCGGTAGCGGGTAGCAGGTAGACGAGTGGTTGCAGCGGTTACGTCACTCCCTGAGACCTGGTCAACTAGCGTTGGTCAACTGGCAACAACACTGGCCATAGGGGGTTGGCAGCGAGCAGTGAGAACCCCGGTTCGAAACTCGCTCGCTCGCTGACCCTCGTAACATCTCATTGAACACAACGCAGATCCCACCCATTACACGTGCAAGCGCTTATGTAGATACAGTACACATGGTAAAGCAGCAGATTTTACTTGTTCTCCAGAACAAGGGCTTGTACAAACTGCAGCTTTGAAACGTGGCTTTCCCTCGGATACAGCAAAGCAATGGGCAGCTGAACTCCACGGCCCTTGAGCAGCTTTGCACTTACACTACTGCCTGATCACATTCCCATGTGTAAAGAAGTATGACTCTTTCCATAAACAGTCCCCTCACTCACATGCCTTACTAACAACACACAAACCACAGATGTCCTAACCTTTGGTTCAAAGCACTGAAATAAAGGAAAAACAATTAGAAATTTTTGAAAATTCACATTCCACCCTTTCATATTTCACAGTACGAACACAAGAATAGGAAGCCAAAGAAGACGTGAACATGGTCAGCTACAACAGAGTTTATTGAATAGTCATGCCTTCGATACAAAATATTAATATAGAATGATTATACTGTGATAATACTACAGAGGTCCCATAACATTCAGAATAACATGTGACATTTGGGACAATTTATGGAGGTTTCAGAACAGGAAAAAGTGCCCATCAGTGTTAATGCTGAATCTCCAGAACACAGCATTTGTGGAAGTGTGCAATACATTTGGTGAGGAAAAATAAAGGGAATTCCCCACTACAGCTTATTGAATTCAAGAGCAAAAAGCAGAACATCCCGTGAGCCTAACATTAACTTGTCTGAATGAATATTTTGAATATTTTTGTGCGATCGTGTAACATACAAAGCACTTCATGTGGAGTTGTGAGAAATGATATGGTGAGACAAATATTTCAGCTGAATTTTTTTGGAAAAATAAAAACACATCTACATGAAATGAAGAAAAGAAAAAAAGAGGAATATTCTGACTCCATAAGAGTCTAGGTCATAATTTTTCTGTACACAGTTGGCCACAGTATTCATGTGAAAAAATATTGCAAATGGCCTATAGATACAAAAACTACTTTTCTACTAATACAGCATGGTAAACAATATTCAGAAGGTTAGAGGGAACTTTTGTAAATATTTGGCCTTCTTTAAATGTTTGCTCTGTGGTATTGTCATGGAATACAAGCTATATCAACATATCTTCCCAATCTATGTAAATGCGGGAAAAAGACATTTTTTTTTAAATTTAAAAAAGTAAAATGTGTCATCAAAAGGGGACAAACTAAAAACATCTGGTCACAAGAGAGACCTGCTCTCAAAAGAAGACTCACAGAAGTTTCACAGTACTTTCTGATTGAAAATTCTTCAGTTTTACATTTGGACTACAAAGTATAATTCTGATATCATGCTATTACACTAAGATAAGTCTTTAGAAAAGTGCCAATACAATTCTGAGTAAGGAATAGAGGTGAATACAGGGTTGCAATGGCAGTATCCTTACGATAAAACAAAACATTATTCATTCATGTATAATAACATTTGTAAGGTATGTCTAAGAGTGAATGCAATGAAATATGAAAAAGGCCCATTAATATCCTGCTGTCTAAGTGGGTAATGGACCTGCAATACTTTGAATTTAAAGTGTTCCAAGTGCCACAATAACAGAAGAATATAAGGAGGGTACATCTATACTGTCTGGATGGACGAGGAATGCAATCTGCTAAAATGTCATCATAACAAAATACTTTAAGATCAGTAAACAAACCCTAGCAACAGCAAATTGGTCCGTGAAGATCTGTAGAAGCCAGCAAAGTTATCCACAGATCTTACTTGGGTACAACACTTATTTTAACACATGAACATCTTCAACACTGTTATTCCTTTATATCTGTATATTCAGCTGATTTTTCAACCAATGCATTTATGCTAAAATAAAAACAATTAAAATGTAAAGCAGGACCAAAATATTTTTGTCAGCAAAACTGCTGATTTAGATCTTTCCAAGGGCCAGTTTGGCTAGAAAAATATACTACCCTCATGGCTTTGAAATGTTCTTTTTGGTAATCCCCAACCATTCATTTCAAAACTCCCCAGCATAAAAAAGCCAGCAAGCAAAACAAACATACAAAGAGAATGGCAGTCACAGTGGATGGGTAGAATACTGGTAAACACTATGGTTTGCGGTTTTTCTGCATTCTCTACACCTCCGCTGATCAAAAGGGGAATGTTTCCAGCTCACATACATATCACAGATCACATAATAGGACATGTCCAGCATACCTGTATCTCTCCAAGCAAGGACATTGCTGGATTATGAAAAGAATGCAACACAGGCCCAAGTGAGATGAATACCATCCATCAACTGGCCAGTCTGCGAGACAGATTGGTTGATCGCTACTCGTTGTCTTCCTCGTCGTCACTGATGAGAGTCCTGCCGTCGGGGTCGGTCTCTCTCTCCCTAAGGAAGGTCTGCCGAATCGCCTCCAGCTCGGTGAGCTCCAGACGGACCCGCTCCAGGTGGAAGGTCCGACGGTTCTGGATCTGCCTGAGGGGAAAAGGGTTCATGTCCACGAAGGCCATGTTCATCAACTTCCTGCAGGGGGAGACAAAGTTCAGCTTTTAGCCCTTTTTTCAAAACTGCCTATGCATTGTTATTCATTGTCTCTGTAACAGAAAACAGATGGTGAATAAAGACACACCTATGGTGGTTCTATGAGGAACTAAAACCTATGGAAAGTGTTTTGTTCTACATATTAAGTATTAATGAATATGCCTTGTTAGAGCTCCTGCCTTGGTGTGCCCTTGATACATTCAACTTTCAAATGCCTAATGACTTATTTCCAGACCACTTACATTTAGGCTTCAGATATATACAAATATTGAATGTCTGTAAGATAAAATACTGATAACTGTTCCAGAAAACAGTCCGAGCTTCCCCTCTAATCTCTATTGCAGAGTGACCTACTGCACCTTGTGGACAAATTCTTATGGAGAAAAAGTTGCCTTAAATAATTTTCTCCAACTGTTAATATTCTTAACTGTATTAAATTCACATCAATCAGGAAAGAAAATGCTGTGATCCATTTCTACCTGGCATCAAGGATTGTACGTGTGAAGTAGCGGAGGTACTTGAAAATGGCCATGGAGTCCTGCAGTTTGAGAAACTCCTCCTCTTTGTATTTGAAGAGGGCAAGGGCAAAGCGAAATATGATCTGAGGGGAAAACAAGGGAAATCACATCCATCGTCCACCACACATTTAAGGTACAGAGCAACTAAGTCCCATTAAAGTCATATAAAGGTTATAGCTTTCCTTTTCATTTTAAAATGATTTTTAATGTAGCAGATGTGCTTGGCAGATGTAATTGAAAGATTTTGACAGTGAATATCCAGGTGGGGGTGGGCTGCATAAAATCACATTTCACAGGGTAGGTTCTGCAGCACACATTCCAGTCCTCAAGTTACAATAAAGTTTGTTATCCACACAGTAAATCCAAAAGTTTCCAAAGCTTATTCCGTGACTTTTTCACGCTTTTGGATGTCACTTTACCTTGGGCCCCTCGTACAGGAAGGCATCCCAAATCTTGAAGAGGATGTCACTGACTACGCTGTCCACGAACACCACCAGGAACCAGTTGAAGGTGATGAGGGAGAAGTCCACTTTGTAGAGCTCGAAGTGAGCATGGAGACGAGGCAG
The DNA here is from genome assembly GCA_019176425.1 of Megalops atlanticus. Classification (NCBI taxonomy): domain Eukaryota; kingdom Metazoa; phylum Chordata; class Actinopteri; order Elopiformes; family Megalopidae; genus Megalops; species Megalops atlanticus. The sequence continues at coordinate 8,367,241 of CM032881.1, forward strand.
CTTCTCGCTCATCAGGTCCTTGAACACACGCTGGTCAACCTGAAGATCAGCCACACTTAGCCTTCATTCATCCACCTTCAGAGCCTTACTGCCTGTACCAGTCCCTGCACTTTATAAATATTTCTTTTCATAAATACAGGCTCTGTTGAAGAATTCAAAAGATTCATGTCCAGACACAGCCAATAAAAAAATACATGTCCAAAAAAATAACATGCTGATGATAATGGACAAAATCAGATTTTGTTTTTTGTCGGTGTACAACATTCCAAAGACAAGTGCAATCTCACAATTAAATTTATGTGTTTATCTTTCACAAAACATGTCCAATTTCACAACTGCCGGTTTGAAAACCCTCATGATTGCAAAATGAAGCACCTATGGTTAAGACACTAATATATTACTTAACATGCAATGTTTGAGTAAGAGCAAACACAGGGGATAGTACAGTTTCAGTTCCATGGAGGAGGGCTAAGAGTGGAACACAGTCGCAGTTGTAAATCACTGAAATTTCAGCTGTTGGGTTTGTTTGTGGGACGGTTGCTTGTTTGTGGGAACAGCACAGTCAAAGTCACTAATATCATGACTCTCATCGTCTGAACAACATAATCCATCAAATGATGGTGACATCATCATTGTGTCATATTGATATTAGCTGTTATTCAGAAAAAAAGGCCCACAGTTGTGTTGATGCCAGCTCCTCAGGTGGGTAGATGGGCTTTTTACCTGTGACCCAAGCAGTGTCTTGGTGTAATAGTCTCGTGGCATGAAGACCTCTATAATGGCAACGAGGCACCAGAATGCGTCCTCCTGGTCCAGATAGAGCAGGGCTATAGCCGCCAGCCTGAGAAACAGGGAGACAACAGACAGTAAAATCAGTAATGACAGCCCAACTGAATAAAGAAGCAATCTATAAGAGACCCAACCGACTACCAGGACACAAATGCAAATGTAAAAGTAGACTTGATACATTATTCACCAGGAATATGCAACACGATCCTCACTAGCCAATGGTACAGAACCAAAAGTGTTTTAAATGATGACACCAGTTTTAAATGGTGCTGTTTTTAAGCCAGTAAAAGGCCAATAACTGAGAATGGCTGCAATATAATATGATACTATAAATGTAAAAGTAGACTTGATTCATTATTCACCAGGAATATACAACACGCTCCTCACTAGGTACAGGACAGTGATACAGGACCAATAGTATTAGACCAGTTTTAAAAAAAGTTGTTTTGACGTTAGAAGCAAGTCAAGAACTGACAGAGATGGCTGCACTACCTGTTGAGGCCCTGGCAGTATCCGATGTCCGGGTTCCTCCAGGAGAATGCCAACAGCACGTTCCTCAGCTTGTTGATGCCGGGGGACTCCGGTGAGGCGTAGTGCTTGTTGTTGGGCAGGGTGCGCAGCAGGTCCAGCTCGATCTGCTTGGAGGCGGGGTTCTGTTTCTCCCGGGCCACGGCCAGCAGGCTCTCGTAGTAGTCAGGCGGCACGTTCTCACGCAGCTTCTTGACGTGGAAGGCCACGCACCAACGCCACACCTTCGAGCGGTGCTCGTGGGGCACGCCACTACGCACCAGGGCCTTCAGCTCCGGGGAGCGGGTCATCTCCCTGTTCATCGTCCCCGCCAAGTAGTTCTCCCACTTCACCCCCACCGACACCTCCTGGTCCGTCAGGGAAAGGGACTTCAGGTCTAGGGCCCTCACCTTCGCCTCCAGCCTCTCCTCCTCCTCCTCATCCTCAGGTACCGTTTTAAATCCGTACACATCATACTCGCTGCAGGGGAAAGAAGACTGCAGATAAATCATGTATACTACACAAAAAGCAAGCAATAATGCAAAACGTATTAAGCAGCAGACATGTGGGTAGCAGTGTGGCATGGTGGTAAGGAACAGGGCTTGTAACCAAAAGGTTTCTGGTTCAATTCCCCTCTACAGCATTGCTGCTGTACCCTTGGGCAAGGTACTTAACTCAGAGTTGCATCAGTACATATCCAGCTGTGTAAATGGATAACAATGTTAAAAAAACTGTAACTGATATAAGTCGCTCTGGATAAGAGCGTCTGCTAAATGCCAATGATGAAATGTAATGTAGTGTAATGTCAGCTCCCCTCTGGAACTGATAGCATGTAAAAATTGTATACTATGTAAGCTGCTTTGGATAAGAGCATCTACTAAATGACAGTAATATAATGTAATATAATGTGACATCAAATGACTGATAGTGTACGATGAGTGCAAGTGTGACTGAGCTGTGATGAAATGCCCTCCAGATTCAGAAGCGGATAACGAAAATTGATGACAGATAATGCAAGACGGAGGAAGCGGCCGTTAGCGGTAGGTGTGGCTCCACCGCAGGACAGTCACGCGGTACCTGACAGGGTGGGGCTTGAAGATATGCTGCTCCTGCTGGTCGGTGCTGTCCACCTGCAGGGCATCCTCCAGCAGCCTGGATATGACCTCCCGCGCCGGGCTCTGCTCTGAGGAGCACACTGGGTTCTTCACCTCCTGCAGGAGTACCAGGTACTTACTCTCCACCTGGCACAGCTTCGCCTCCAGAGCCGTGTACTGCCAACACACAAGGAACGCAGAGTTAATACAGCACTGGCATACTGACTGATGGAGTACACGTTACATTATTGTCATTTAGCAAACTCTCTTATCCAGAGTGACTTACGTATGTTGCAGTTTTATCCATTTAATACAGCTGGATATTTAATGAGTCACTTCTGGGTTCAGTACTTTGCCTAAGGGTACAGCAGCAGTGCCCCAGTGGGGAATTGAACCGGCAACCTTTTGGTTACGAGCCCTACTCCTTACCACTGCACTCTACCGCTGTACACATAGATAATAAAGTGGGGTGGTAGACATAAAGTAGACACAGTAAACACAATTTACTGTCGTAAACTTCCGAAGAAGTTGCTCAAACAATCATCAGCTCTTCATAAGAATTATGATTGTGTTCATTTGCACAGATATGCGCGCGCCCACACACACACACACACACACACACACACACACACACACACACACACACACAGAGCTTCCCTTATCTGCGGTGCACACTTCCTGTGTCCAGCCCAGACACTGTCTTTAAGAGGAAGTTGATGTTACCTTGGCCTCCATAGCCTTCTCTCTGCCCTCGGCATTCCGTCGCAGAACTGTCAGCTCCAGAATCTCTTTATTCAGGAACTTGTTCTGGTTTTTGTAGGCCTGGAGACTGTCCTAAAATGGCGTGTAAACATAGCATACTAAATTTTGATTGCAAAAATTACATATATCATATATTATCCTGAGAGAGTACAGACAAATATATGGATGAGATACATTCTAAAGAAAACAGACAAAGCGGGGGAAAGAAAAATACTAGTTCAATAAAGTTCAGTGTAGAACCACAAATGACTGAACTCTGCGAGAGTGAAACCTGAGATTCAACACAACTTCAGATTGCCTGCACATGCAAGAACGAATTTCATATCCATTTAATCGTTCAAGACTATCATGGGATTGTTATATATTGCAGGAACAATCCTATATTGTTCTATACATATATTAAATGGAAATGAATGGCTCATAGGTGGCTAAAGTGGTTAAGGAGATCCTTTTGTTTTGTAAGGCATACAGCTCATACAGCAGTTGCAGTCTGAGCTGAGTCATGTGCCAACAATGACCAGAGGGACGTGACTGGCTTCCTCCCTGTGGGATAGGGTGCCTTTTGCTGGCAATGGCCTGCTCACCACTGTTGCAGTGGAGGCTCTTTTGGCTCTCCTAGAGCCTGCAAGTACCTTGGCCAACATCAGTGGATGTCAGTCACTTCTTTACTTTGCTGAAGCCCAGAGGGGGACTTGCAGCATGAAAAAAGCCCCTGGCTGAGTTCTAGTGTTCTGTCATGGATTGCCATCTGTTGTTTCACTTCAGAACTCCTGTACAAGCAAAGGGGGTGTGTAAAGAGTTGAGCATACAGCAGTATGACTGGCAATTCTAGCTTGGGTGGAAAAATGGAAAAAAACAGAAAATACTACAAAAATAGCAATTAATATTACTGTACAATAACAAATGCAATTACTAGCATTTAAGCAGTTTCCCTTTTGTGTCCTGAGGCCCGTCCCCACTAATCACCACAATGCCGTTGTTGCCAGGGTTACCCAGTTTCTAAAGAATCGTCAATGAAACTGCTTCCTCAAAACCTCCCACTGTGTGCAACAGATTCTGAGAATTATTAAAGGATTCTATGCACTCATGCCCATTTCCTCTTTCATCCATATTTTTACGAAATTACACTCTTGTAAGGGTAGTTTGTGACAAAATGTTTGTGACAATTTTGTGCTACTGGTCCCTGCTTCTTCTTGGAAACTGAAGTTGAGCATGGAGAAATCTGAAAGTAATAAAGTGAACTTAAAGCACTGACAATACTGAGATTCAACGGAAAGGGATTCAGAAAGAGTTCGCCCCTTTACAGTTCACATGACAGAGGAGGAGTACATAATGCTATTTTTGTAAGGGAAAGCACCTTTTTTTAGAAATGCTGATTTGCATTCAGACATCATTTCACAAATGATCACCAGAAAACATGCTTGCCTCCAGTGATATTAATGTTGCAATCTGGCCTTTGAATGCAACTTTTAATTTTCCAGATCATTATTCCCTTCTTATTGTCGAATTCTTTTCTTCATTTTGGTTTTACTCCCAATCTAAAATTTTGTACTGCTGATATCCTGATATGATAAATATTGTAGTTGACAGCAGACATATTGTTATGAGAAAACCCTGATTGTTGACACTGCTCGGTGGCAACAGCTTGCCAAATGAACAGTAACACTCCACAGCGAGAGTACTGTGCATGTCCGTCCAAGAGCAGAGGGTGTGCCTCTAGACAAAAGAGTATGTGGTTTACACAGTAGCACAGATATAGCAATATGTGACAATGTGCTGTAGAGTCACACAGACAGAGCAACACAAAAATGTGTGGTATGTGTGGTGTGCACACTGGCTAAGAATTAGATCTATGAGTGTGTGGTGCACACAGCAGCTCAGAAGGAAAGTACTGACAGGGTGTGTTGTTTATACAGTAGCTCTGCAGAGAGAGAGAGAGAGAGAGCATTGTAAAGAGAAGCTGAGAACTGGACCTACATGAGTGTGCAGTATGTAAGCCAGTTACTACCTTCAGTTTGTCCAGCTCCTGTAGCTCCCTGCTTGCGGAGGAGGGTGAGCTACATTCATTAGGGCTGGTTGACCCGTCGCCGCCCGCCCCGCCTTGCTGAGAGAGCTTGATGATGACCTCGTCCTTGGCCTGGATGGTCTCCATCAGCATGCCCAGCTGCTCGTTCATCTCCCCAACCTTGATCTTCAGGGTCTTCAGCTCCTGCTGCAGGTTCTCCTTCTCCAGGGCCAGCTTCTCCATGTGGCCGCAGAGGGCCTGTATCTGGCCGTCCCTCTCCCGCAGCAGGGGGGACGCGTCCTGGGTCCCCTCGGGCCCACCCGCCCCCCGCCTCTCGCACTGGGAGCTCCGCAGCGTCTGCTGCAGAAGCCTCACTAGCTCCTAGGAGACGAAGCAGACAGGCAGGTGTCACACAGCGCCCCCAGTGGTGACCCCTCACTACTACTCTCCTACCCACACAATAACACAAATGGGGGGTGAAATGACTTGTACAAAAAAATGGTCCGATTGCCCATGGGGGAACTGCTGCTGTACCCTTGGGCAAGGTCCTTAACCCAGAATTGCCTCAGTAAATATCCAGCTGTACAAATGGATAAAACTGTTACATATGCAAGTCACTTTGGATAAGAATGTCTGTGAAATGTCAGTAACGTAATGTAATGTAATGTTAACATAGACCCCCCTGGCTTTACACCTCTCGCCTGCTCCCTCTTCTCAAGCAGCTCAACTCATGAGTCAGATTAAACTCATCAAAGCCTCATCTCTGCTCTGAGGTGGGTTCTTTAATGCTAATGTATGTCCCATGAAGTGAAGGGCCACTTCAGGTAAGAGTGGGCTTTCATGGTGCAACCAGCTTCGATCTCTGCTAATTAAATCAAGCTCCCTGAGTGTTTACACTGAGCAGAAACAGCACTTGACATCATCACTGCTGTTTACGACAACAGAAAGTCAGAACCAGACCCATACTTTCAGGTATCTCCTCTCCCAACAGTCAGAGTAGATCTGTGCACCAGGACTGCATAGTAAACACACTCAAAAGCATTCCACCTGACAGGTATGGCGATTTGTCCTTGAACTCAGACTCAGAAATTGAAGTATTACATTATCTCACCCACTGTACAGTTTTTTATTCATTTCAGAGACCATAAAATTTTCCAGGATGGGAAAAAGGAAACACTTGCTTAAATTCTAAACTCAGAGCACCGTGGTGGTTAGACTGCACACCTCCTTTTATTTCTCTAAGGACACACTTTTGTTTGTTCCAAGGTAAGCAACTCTGCTGATCTGTTTGTTTGTGAGGTGAATACATTTCAGTGGAAAACATCAAGATGTGGCCAAGACAAGCAATCTGTGCACGCGGAGGTTGAATGCTTTCCATGGAGCTTAGCTGTTGGCTGATTAATTTCCTCCACTGACTCTGAGTTGGAAAAAAAAAAATACCAACAACATCAGTCAGATGAGAGGAAACATTCAGCGTAATTCGGTGTAATTCCCAACTCAAGCACAATCAGGGCTCGCCAGCTTATTCTGCTCATCCCTCTTTAATTCCATCTAATTGCATTTTGTGTGCATTAGATCTAATTCCCCTACAGTCAGCTGGAGTCAAGAGTGGCTCTCATGAAGGTAACTGAATAAAGCCAGGGAGTTTTATAGTTTTTGCAGCATGGTTCACGTTGCCAACAAAAAGGGGCATGAGGCACAGACATAAGGCGGCAGATCTTTGCCGGCATTCCTCTCTTTGTCCAAAAGGCCTCATTTAACCAGCTGCACCTACTTATCCAACTGCTGAACTAGGATTTAATATGACCACTACCCATTTCATATCCTTATAGGTTAGTTCCCACTTTAAAACAGTGTGACTGTGATTATTTCGCGTTTATAGTAAACAAGTGATTCCACGGCCACAAACAGCCATACCACCACCTGATGTCATTACATTCGCTCTGAAAGAAACTTCCTGTTTTTAAGTTGACGCTTGTGTTGAGCTTACAAGCATTCAGAGTATTTAGACAGTAATTTGTAAACAAATCTGTACATTTTGTGCGTATTAAAAGTTTGTCTCATCTCGCTTTGTACTGCTCCTGCATCTGAGCACCATGGCTGAATGAAATGCCAAGAAGTGAGAAATGAAATGTCACAAGATAATTTGAGAGTGAAACGTCTCGCTCTTTGATTTCTATTTTTAGAAGGACAATGAAACGGAGCATGCAAGAAGTGAGACTGCCCTGTAAACATGCAGCCGGGGGTAACACACACGGGAACCTTTTAATAAAACAGAAAGTCACAAGATGAAGTAGCAGCCGGTGTTAGACGCACAGGGGGAACCTTTAAATAAAACGGAAAGTCACAAGGTGGAAACCTGCAAGGTCATGCAAAAGCACCCTCTCATTCTCCGCAGCTCTCATGTGACCCGGGGGAGGACCATGTGGCCTGCCGCGAGAAGTGGTGTGGTAGCGCTAGAGGAACTGGACAGGTTCAGCTCTCAGGTGGGGCACAGGGGTGCGTTACTCCTGGTACTTCCCCCAATTCCCTTTCAGTAAATTTCCAGACTTATAAATGGAGAACATGTCAAAAAAATATATAAGCAATGCAAGTCTTAAAACTGGCGCTCATCAGTTAAGTGATGTGACACAGTGTAACACCATGGGAATGTGGTAAGCACCTCTGACAGCCCTACAGCGCACAGTACAGCACCGGTCCCAGACACCTCAACTCAGAGCAGTGGACGGTTTGAACAAACATGGTGTCCGTGGAAAATGCTGAGAAGAGAGAGAGTGAGCACACAGTAACTCCATATGGGCAGCATATGGACACTGAGCAGAGGTGGGCAGCAGCGTGCTTGCATAGTCAGGGAAACGGGAGTTGTGACTGGTTAAAAACCTGTGTGGGGCTCTGCTGTCACACCAGTCAGAAAGGCACTTAACTTGAACCATTCCCTGAATAACTACACATAGTATGACCAATGAAAGGCATGCAAGTCAAGCCTGGGTAGGGGTATCTGCTAAGAAAATAAATAAATAAATAATTGAACTGGGAATGGAGCAGCTGATTGATAAGATAGAGCCGCCGGGGGGTTGGGGGGGAGTGACACGTTGCTAGTTCCTCCTTTCTTGTCAGCTGTGCCTGGGTGACTGACTGCCATCAGTAGCCAGCGCTGCCAGTAGAGGAAGGGAGAGAGAAAGATGGAGTAACAGGAAACCCCCCATCTCAGAGCTGAGCAATACTAATGAGGCTGTCAGCCATGGACGACACAGCAGCTCTGGGAGACAGACAGCCCTCTCACTCTTGCCTTAATCACCCTGGGTGATGTGAGGCTGACTCTCCCGGTGATGTATATCCCATGGCCTACTCCTTCACTCCTGGAGACCTGATCTATGCACGCCGACTGGGTGGGTGGGGGAGTACCCATGATGCCTTGCGGCGGTGGTTGCCGTACCGCACCTTCTGATTGGCCAGCTCCTCGCGGAACCTCTCCAGCTCCTCCTGTTGGCTCTGCACCCGGAGCTGCAACTCCGAGGGCTTGCTCCCGTTACACTCCGCCGCGGGTGTGTCCGCGCTCCGGGTTAGCCTCCCCGAGCCCATCGTGTCCCGCAGGAAGGGCCTCTTGGAGCGTGAGGAGGTCCGCCCGAAATCGAAGGTGAACGCAGAGCCGATGGAATCTGCGGAAAGGGCAAACCACAGGGATGAGATTAAATATCTGCTTGTCCATTCGAACGGACACATCCACTCCACTACACCCAATGAAAAAAAAAAAGACTAAAATATAGAGGAATAGCTCTATTTAACAAGGCGATTGTCACTTTGTTTTTACTGTAGATGAAAGTATATTTAGCAACGATGCACAAGACTTTCACTTCCTCAAAAAATTTAGATTGATGGTATACAGCTGTCAGGCTGAGGTTGCCAGACTTGTACATTTTTTAGCTCAGCTGTCTGTAAATAAGGGAGGGGTCTTGCATAACAAACATTACAATTTCCTTCTACAGCATTATTCAGCTTTTCTGCGGTATTCAGTAATCATGCTGAATTGCTTTTTCACGTGAAAGAGGAAAATAAACATTACTCTACATTGTCATTCACTGCTTTGACAGCAGTATAAACAAAAGAAATGAATAAAAAACACACATTTATTATTTGTGTTAGTTAAGATTTTCACATGTTCTGGTCTTTAAGTTATTCTGCCAAAAACTACATGAGGTCACAGAGATGCCCGGGTCATCTGAGGCCACATTTATTGAAAAACATTGTATGTGCAGCAAGACTTATTGCAACACGTATAGATAAGGTGTCTGGTTACATTTCACAATTTTGCAAAAGCAAGAGGAATAAGATGAAACAGGAAAGCAAGAACAAAATGGGCTGACAGCTGCTTCAGCTATTGGTACTGTATTTAAAAATAAATAAATAAATAAATCAGTTGTTAAAAGCGTATGTTCAGTGAAGGCAACCAGGGAATCACGTCCAAGGTTAACTGGTGTAAATTATGACTTTAATGGTCCTGCTCTCTGCCCAGAATGAAGACCAAGAGTGAAAATCGCCCTCACTCCTGTGGGTTTCTGAGGCGGGTTTCTTGGCGGGCTCCGGCACTGGCATCTGCTCCTGCAGGTCCTTGGGAGGATGGTCCACCATCTCCCACTCGTCATTGCTGCCCGTGTAGAAGATGCTACGCCTGCCCTCGTTGGCCCGGCCCGGCCGCAGCTGGGACATGGAGTTCCTGGCAGAGCACACAGAGGGAGAAACGGGAGAGGAGACTCACCGTCAGCATGGCAGCCCTAGCTCTTTCACACCCTGGACCTGCGGTCACACTCTGAGTGGCATGCTGAGTTTTGTTCAACCTGTTTTTCGATAATTCGGGTTGATTGAGCTTTTCTCTTGGCAGTTTTAGGTGTTGTAAATCCTTTGTGGAATAGCGTGTGCCTACAAAAAGATACAAGTTATGTTGTTTGTTCCATTATTTGCATTACGTGCCACTTCTTGGACAACTGTGACAATAAAGTTTAACTGCTTGTTTATATAGCTTTAAAACATTGTCTCATTGCTTACCAATACTCACACCAAACTTAAGTTGTCAGCTACTAATTGCATCAGCAAGCTATGACAAATACCTTTTTAAGAACACATTTCTTTAACAAAGGGCTTGCAGCAGAAAATGGCCCAATTCTGTTTAATCCATATCCATGTTCAAACATTACCTGTACCAAGCATAAAACTATTTCAGACAAATTAAAAACCAAAACACATTTTTCCTCCAAAGTTGGGAGACTGTTAGTTTAATCTTCCTCATAGCAATGCAACTGCTGCTTATTTATGGAAGGCGTACTGTATGTGACTGAAACGTCCCGATTTGTCATTCCACCGTAGTAAAAAAACACCTACTTCCGCATGGCCGGCTCTGACCACATTCAGCATCACATCTAGGATGTAAGCCAAGGCGAGAGGACAGTCTATACATGGAGTTTACTGTACGTAATCCTGACAAAAACCTCAGCCTCACTTAGACATAGAGTATCCCTAAATCCTGGCTACTTTAGTATGTTGAAATGGTACAAATAGACCATTCTTCTGCTAGAGCAGACAGGGAGTAATGGGACACCCAGGAACAGGAACAGGAACTTGTAAAGCTTCGCTTGACCAGGAACAAAAACCTTCCTTGCTTCTGAGACAAAGGCCCATATGAATTAACCTAGCAGAGGCACACATTATATTGTACTTTATCTAAGGTATGTTAATAGAGCACAGAAAATGCAATCAGTGCAAACAGCATTCTTAATATGCTGGGTGTTTGAGTAGTTACACAACCAGGATATCTGAGAGGATATCTGAGAGTACAGACTGATGTATGCACAAGTATGCACAGTTCACCCTCGTCCCACTGCACATATATGAATGGCCATACTAAATACACAAAATTCTGTGCACTAGGACAGAACTCTCCTCACTATGTTACCACGATGGGAAACCATCAACCAGACTGGACAAAAACAAGGGTAGGGTTTGTTTATCAATCTCATACATAAATACTGTATGTGAAAAACTGTGCTCTTGTATAATTCCGGCAATATTCTTTCTACACCACATAATGTGTACAGGATATCATTTTCCTCAGAGTGTTTCTTTTTCATTCTACACATGCATGGTGAAATTTACAACTGAGCAAAGATCTGCTTTTGTAACCCGCTGCACAAACACCGAATTTTGTTAACTAAATGCTACTTATGAATTTCTCCAAAGACACAGCAGCATGGTTTATTTGGACTACTTCTCTCGCTCTCTTTCTCATTAAGCTGCTGTTGGAACATTACATGGAATCTTTTTTTTTTTTTTTTCCACCTAAGTTGTGTCCACCCCGCCAAGCTAAAATCTCTGGCATTCCACTGCATTATGTCATTCCAGCAGATGTTTCCAGAATCTTCCAGATGTGCAGAAACAGTCTGGAGACACAAGCTGACCTTCAGCAACACAAAATGCACAGATCTCTCTAGCCCTGAACAGTGGAGGCATATGGCTACATGTCAACCCAAGCTGTACCTCAAGTGAATGTACACTAACTATGGGGGGAGACCAAATATTTCATTAGACAAAGATTTGAGCATGAGATCACTAATCAATCACTAAAGATGATGTCTGCATTAAATAACAGATAATTCATTACAATGTTGTAATAACAATTGTTACATTTCCGGCATGAAAATGTGCATATTTACATTACATTTAATTTGCTTAGCAGACGTTTATCCAGAGAGATTTAAATATGTTCCAGTTCTTACATGTTATCCATTCATACAGCTGGATATTTACAGAGGCAATTGTGGGTTAACCTTGCACAAGGGTACAACAGCAGTTACCAAGTGGGAACTGGCAACCTTTGGGTTTCAATCCATCCTCCTTACCACTACACCACATTGCTTCTGCTAAAACCTGGAGTAGACTTCTTGACAAAGGCTGGACCACACAGCACAATTTTTGCAAAGATTTGGCCCTGACAAAAACCATCACAAGTCCTGGGGAAATTCAGAGGGTGCACACTGAAATCATCCTGAAGTTTAGATCTTTGATCTTACATTTTTCTCAGAAGGAAGATCTTATCCATAGCAACATGCACAGCATACCAGTTTAACATGTGACTCCTCAACAAAGCTTGATATTGACTAATGCAGCTCCGGCTAAGTACCCTGTCCAGGGCTAAAACAGCAGCAGCAAACCTGGGAACAGAACCAGCAACCTGATAAAGCTAACAGATATTCACATAAATCTATCAGCATGGGAAACAACGTTTAATCTAACCACTTCCAGAATTTACAAGGATGACACTACTAAGTCAAGTACCATGACAACGAAGAAATGGCTTATAAAGACCAGGCAAGCAATTTCATTTTCATAACCATTATATTCAAAATACTGCCCTTCTTTCTGCATAAATCTCCTTTTGGTGTTTTGTTTACATAAACAGTTTCTATGACAATGCCTTGCCACAGGGCATTATAAAATACTGTCAGTAGGTACTTGGAACAGTTTTCGGAAAGAATTATCAGCAATCCAGATTAAAATGATCAGCAAAGCTGTATCACTAATTTAAGTTTAAAATAAACTTTAAAGAAAGTAAAGCTTTAATCACAAGTCAGTAAGTATTTAAAAATATTCCACAGGGGAACTTTTAAGACAGACAAGCCATACATGTGCTTAGGCAATGGCCCTTAAAAACTGTTTTAACAGTCTTTCATTAAAATTTTACTTCTGACTAAAACAACCTTCCTGGGTTTCACTCTGCCACAAAATCATCTCACAGGGACAGAAGCGTGTCTAAGCTGACACGCCAGCCAACAGGCTGTGCATCTCCAGTAAAGGGGTAGTGGCCCAGGGGCTGACCTTAGCTCTGTGCCCCAGTGTCTGAGGGAGAAATTCAGGGTGGTAGTAGGGTGGGAGCTGGGACCGCGGGCCGAGTGGATGCCCACCAGGTCATCCATGTTGGTCTCCATGGCGAAGTCGTTGCGGACCCTTTCCATGCTCTCACTCGGCTTCTCAGACATGAAGGCATCTGGAATCCAGAACAGAGAGTGACGTTCAACACGTGACCTCACCTAAACTCACTCTATTGCTGAGGAGCACAATATAAGATGGAGCTTGAAAGTGATTTTCAAAAAAAAAAAAAAAAAAGTCATCTTGTATTTGAAACTGAACCCCAGGGTATGTGTGTATTTGGACAAGCGAACTACAGATCAAGTCAACAGCACTCACAAATTGACAAATGGCTGACTGAGAAATTCTTGAATGTCCAACCAAAGGCTTTGCCCAGGATTATTTCTGCTCTCTCATAAAGCTACTTTAAGTGCTTTTTAATGAAGACTGTTGGCACCCAGCTAGCACACAGTCAGGAAATAAGAGTGAGGCAATCTCAGAATAATACTGGCATTTAACGTCATTTAATTCAGCTGAATCACACAGCACGTATTGGGTTCCACAGAACAGTCTTGACCAGGCCACACTTCTGTATGTCACTGACTTCTGTTTGAGGTCCGCACTCATTTTGCTAAATGATGCAACACTAGTCTTAACCATGATAAATGAGAACATTACTGGCCGCTACAACCACAGGCACAAGTGAAATGTTGAGCACTGATGCCACTCGAGTAGAGCAGCTGCTTAAAGTTCTGATTCTTGTTGTTTTCCGTTTCCATGACCCATTCTTGCCATGATAAGACATCAGTCCTAAACTAATGGTTCTGTTACCCTATGTGGAAAATGAGGCCTTCCTTCAGTTACTGTGTGTTCAGGTAAGTGACACAAGTAACTATGCTCAATCTAAAAACTTGTCTACTCTTTTTCATGATGTTACCTCTGACTGAATATAATATGTCGATATATATAACATAGCTGAAACAGTAAATTAGACTTAAGACTAACGCTACTCAACAGTCTGTATCCAAATACAAGCAAGCAGAAGGAGTACTGTCATCCTGAAAGAAAGAGTCCAAAAGAAGTGTCTGAAGTTTGTCACCAAACTCATTTAACACCTGACAGTTCAGTCAAACACAGTTAATTAAGCTGTGCTGCACTCTGGTCTTTACTCAACTTTATTTGTCATCGAATGGAGATTTGTCATATTCTGCATAGCACACATCAGGCTGTTGGTAGAATAGCCTGAAAGACGGAGTAAAAAAAAAAAAAAACTGTTGGCTCAGTCCACTCTGACGCTAGGGAACGGTCTGCTAGAGGACTAAATTAGAAACAAATGTGGCCCAAAATCTGAACCAGCAGGGCCGCCCTTTGACAGGCTCAAACTGAAGGCTACAAGAAATGAATTGTCTGTCCCAATTAAAACCAAATGCCAAACGCTGTCTGTGGTGAGACAGGGCAGGCTGTCAGGCCTGGGGAACTGAATGGCTAAACTCTTCACTGATCACAAAGTCCCTTCTCAGAAACATGTGCCAACGCCAAACAGAGGGACAAGGCATGTATACCTCACAATAAAAATGAACACCACCAGAGGGTCATGAACACCTCAGGTTACCAGACAGCCTGGAAAGCACTGCCTTCTGGGTGGTGCTCTCCAGCATCTGGCCTTCACTCTGGTGCTGTCAGTGTTGGCAGAATATGAGTGAAGTCTGGCTCATTTTCCTGTTTACTGACAAATGACTAGTCTGTCACTTCCTGCACAGGGGGTCACCGAGTTGGTCAGCTGCTGGACAGGTATAAATGCTCAAGTACTGTGACCATGTATGTAGGTAGCTTTTTCTGTGCACCAAACCACTGCGGGTTTTCTTTTTCATTCTATTGCAGTCACAATTTCTGTAGTTCACATGAATGCACAAATGTATTTGAACAGGAGATATTATTAAAAGCATGATTCTAAAACACACACACCTGATTCCACAGAAACACAGATTGATCGATGATTACGGATTTCACTAGGGACTAAAACAAAGATTTTCTTCACACTACCCACTGAAATTGGTTTCACTAATAAGAAGCATTTAATCATCATGGGAGGGTAATAAGCAGCCCATTGGCCTCCACGTAGAATAGCACAGGTCAGGGTAAATAGTTTGAACAGGATCAGGGTATCCCACGTTATTAACGCACAACATTAGAGTGAATGTCCTACAAGGTGTTGTTCCCCTGGCGGCAAGGAATTAGGAAACCATGTAGGGAATGGACATTACCCAGGTACCAGTGCTTATAATAGATGTGCCCACTGCTGTCATAAAAAACATGTGACTGACGCGACAAGATACCGTCCTATAAACAAATGTGAACTTCAAAATTTATTTCAGATATTATGCAAATGAAATGCGCATTTTATATACTATGTGTGATCACTAAAGAATGAATACTCTGTGATTCCCATTGGAAACTGTAATCATTAACCTTAATGGATTTCGTCTAACAGGAAAGTGCAAAACAATTTTGTCAGTCTGCCCTCATGAGGCACTGTAGCTATGACGTGAGGCATTAGACATTGGTATGTACCTGAGTCTGTGGCCACCAAACCAGTGTGTGTGGGAGGGAAGGTGGGAGAGCTCCAGCTGTCCCGGGACCCGCTTCCACGTGTGTTACAGAATTCCCATCTCTTCTGCTGCAGCTGGTACAGCCAGTACTGCATGACCTGCTTATTGGGAGCCTGCAGGAGACAGTGAGAGAGAGCATTAGCCTGGGGCTGGTTTGACACTAGGAAGAAAAAGCCCTTATTCCCCCCCAACCTGTGCATATCAGTGAAAGTTGAAAGCGGGAGGTTTGCTCTTGGATTAGAAGGGTTTTCCAGTACATTCATACTGTCACAGTGTCAGGGCAACGGAAGCTAGCTCTAACATGGCCACTTCAGATGGACAGAGATAGGATATACTTAAAGCTGGCTTTTTCTTAGACTGTGATCGCACATGTCGCCTCTCTGTGCAAGTACTGCATACTATAAAAGTTTAGTGTCTACAAGTCTGTATCATCGGTTTCTTTTTCCTCACCTGCATGTGCTGTTTCAATTCTATTAGATGTTTTGTATAATTATACTGCAGCCCTTTGGCAACAGACCCAGCTTCAATAGCTATCCACTGGAAACCGCTATGTTTTAAGGGGAACAGATCAGACACTCTTGGAATATGCAGACAAAGCCTTTGTCAAAAATCTTTTTAGCCCTAGACTCAACTTTTTGAAAACAAAAACAGTCATTGATCTATGAAACTCAGGGGAAACAGGAAATCTGTGCAGTGTTGGTCACATCTGCTGAACATGGTAGAAGTCTGCTCTGGAGTCAATCACAATACCAACGACTGAAACAAAGTGTGTGATAAGACATCATTCATGTTAAACATTTGCTTGGGTGTTGCAAATGTCACAGACTATGAACATAGCTGTCACCACACCCTCTTTCCACACCCAATAAATGCTGAATCAATCATGTCCCGAGACAGCCTCCACTGGTGGCGAACTATGAAGACCTAACCTAAAAAGGTTGGGACCCATGCCATACTAACCTCTGAGTGAGGCCTGTACAGTGAAACACTTTTCTGTCACATGTCAACATTCAAGATATGAAATACCAACCTGTCATCCTGCAGTATTTCAGCCTGAGGGCACAGAAATAGCATGCTTTAATCAAAGCCAATAGGCCTTAACTTTCAGTGACTGATTACGCTCTGACACGGCATTTAATACCACCGCATGCTTATTATGATAATTATTACCAAGCTGAGGCCAAACCAATGATATTTTGACTGAATCAATCTGACTGAAAAAAAAAAAAAGATTAATTCCACTATATTAATTAAGACATCTCATGGATTAGTCTGATGGAATTCAAAAAGGCAAATTTCAAAAACAGCCCGTCTTATCTTTTTGGGCTTTAAAATATGCGTTGAGAGTGATATTGAGACAGGCAAGCATTAATCAATGTTAACGTACCGTTCATGGTATGAATTTAAAGCAACGTACACCGTAAGACGATGCTCTCTGTGGACAAAACTCTTACAAGTTCGAACAGCTAATTAAAGTTTAGCATGTCTACAGTAAGATTAGCACGCAACTATCTTTCAAACAAGTTTGTTACTAAATAGTGGTTTAAGGTAGGTCTCTTTTTATCACTTTAGGTTAATTATAAAGCTATATAACTGTGTCTATAATGTCTGGCCAAGGGTAGTTTTGTTTAAGTCATGACTCGTCTTCTAAGTCACGTTCCTTGCCAAATTATCTGAAACACATATTGGTATGTTGTTGTCCTTGCCCAAAAACGAAGAGGGCAAAACAAACTCCACACGAATTCAACTCCAAGTACTTCTCAAAACCTTGGACTGCAGTTCCACAGGTTGTAAGCGTTTCTTGTTTTAACCACAGACGTCTATAAACCGACGAGCTCATATTCAAATACGAAGATCGCATATTCATTAAGTAAAGAAGACATAGCCACAGTATATCCAACACCAACGTACGAAAGGCTGCGATAAGAAGAGAAATTGTAACCAGTAAGGCACAACTAGTACGCAGGTCAGTTACATACTGGGCGACGTTTCCACTGCCCCATTGCAACAAAGCATCTGACAGCTGATGACTCGACAACTCAACGACTCACGAACGTTTACACAAAAAGAAGTGTCAAATTTAGTCTTTAACTGACTTATTCAAATATGCAGCGGTAGTTGTCTTGCCAACATAAGTGGTATGAAAATGATACGTGCCTTATTTGCTAACACAACTCTATGACCATTTTTAGTAAGGCACAGAGACAAGCGAGTCGGACCGTTTTTCAGTAGGAGAAAGATGTACACGTCGAGTGGTACCCGTCCTTACCTTGAGCAAAAAATCCTTTCCAGAGGCGTGGATCTCGAACTGCCCCTCATCCCCTTCAACATCATAGCTGAAGCAAGCATCGGCTATTTCTATATATCCCAGAGGCAGCGCGTCTTGGGGAGACTTGAAGTAGTACAAATAACATTTTCTGGGATCGTACACGAACCATCTGGTTTTGAACCCTCTGAGCGGTCCCTTCCCTGCAAGTTTGTTCAGATACCCACATAACTTCGAGGCCTGCTCCTTCGTGCCCTCAGAGTCGGCCACCTCGACTGACTTGGTGGCCACAATCCTAGAGCTCCGCGGACACGACGCCTCACCCCCATCCCCTCCATGCATTTTTCTTAGAAACTTTCTTCTTCTGCCTCAGCGGATGCACAGTTCTCCGCTTCCATCCGCATGACTGGTCGCTCATTGACTCGTGGTGCTGCAAGGAATTGTTGGAACTGTAGTTTTATGCGTAGCAATTATTGTAGTTCACACAGTTATGCCACCATTCACAACCACTGTTTCGATAGTACTTATTCATCAAATGTTTTATTTATTCACAGAATTTATAAATCATTTCCCTGCCAACATTTACAGAACAACACATTTTAAATAGGAAGACAAAGATCTGACTTGTGTTTCTTGGATCCGATGACTGCCTGACGTATGAGGTGAGTGTCTGTAGGGCAAATAGCTAAATGCAAATTGTATTTAAAAAGATTAACTCATTAACGTTGATTTGCTACAGAACTTGCTGGAGAGATACGCCGGGTGTTTTATAAATTAGTTTTTTTTTTTTTTTTTTTACCAATAAGTTTAAATTCATCTTATCAAACTCAGTTACATGGAGAAACTGAAGAGAACTAATTAATTGAATTATTATCGTTTATTTATTATTTAATTTCAACGTCTAGTGAAAAGCCTGTTTGGTTTAGACACTTAAGCTTTTTTTTTTATCAACTGCGACGTGTCGCTTGCAGTGACTTTACCGTTAAGGCTAAAAGATGAATTCCCTGTCTGTACTGTATATTAATATACCACTTGGGGGAGATATAGAATCAATGTTGTTTTGCACAGCGGCGCATAGTGGGTAACGGGCTCGCCTCCAAAGGTTACAGGGTTTGTTTCCAATAACGGTTATGTCTGTACGTCTGAAGAAGGTAGGCTACAACACTGAATCTTAACAGCTTCAGTAACAGAAATAGACAATATTTTACACGGCATGGACTTCATGTGCGTAGTTAACTTTGCTTAAGGAAAATGGACAAACATGAAGGTTGTCTGTCATTTTGCCAGTGTATCACTCACCTCATTTATGTGTATATATATATATATATATATATATATATATTTGTAAGTTAGTATCATGAATATTAAAATATAATATCACTTAATCTGACCAAATGGACGTGTGTCGATAATTATTTGAATAAGAGAGGAATTTTCCATTATACACTCCGCTTAAAGAATAAGTACTATTGTACAAAATTTATATTGAAACGGAGGTATAGTTCGTTTCAAGGGGGACACGAGGGAAGTGGTCATACTAAACCAAAAATTACAATAGGAAATGTATATAATTTAAGTAGACTAAAATTAGGCCCCTTATTGTGTGTGTGCAAATCCTAACCAAAAGATAAACTGATGATATTATTTCAAATTGTTGTGATTTTTTTTCACGAAGCACGGTTGAATCATTCATTATTTATTTAACTTCATCCTTAACAGTTGATGCTTTCTTTTTAGTTAGGTTGATGGTTATCCTCTTTGGTTATCCTCTCCACAGCTAGTGGAAAAATTGCATCGCTTATGCGCGCGAGTCTGGGGTGCTCGAGACAACGGAGCGTGCGTGTAAATTGAACCATGTGTACAGAGTAAAGAATTGTCTACCTTGACAGAGGTATCATCTTCCCATTTTCAACTCTAACCTTTATTCATAATAAGAATTGCAGAGACATCGGCATCACCTTGTGGACGTTGTGAAATGTAATTAATTTAGAGTATACCACAAAGAGACAACGAATAAAGAATTATCTTTAAAATTATGGCTCAATAACCATAGTTCAATGGCTACTTTAAATCCATACCGTTCTTGTGTATCATAGCTTCATAACAATATACAAACACTATTGATATGAAGGAAATCTGAGTTCAAGTTAGACAGTTTTAGATCAGACAGCTAAAAACAGAAATATGTGACATCGCTAATGGTCCTGTAAATTTACACTGGTATGTTAAAAATCTGAAATCGGATTCTAACCTTTCCAGGGTTAAAACTCAGAAAAGAGCAGCTAAATAAATCAACCTTTGAACACTGAGAATCCCTAGGGGGGCAAAGAGACTGAGGCAGGAGTAACAAGGAATGAGAAATGGCAGATAAAAACATCAACCTCAAATTGTGAAAATGCTTGTAAATTCAATTACAAGGCATCAACATTACCATGAAGGCTGAAGTGGCCCTTTTCTGTGGTGCCAGAGTATTGAGGGACAGATCTCATATTTCCGTCTCCCTTCACAGGAAACAAAGGCAAAGGCACCTGGCGTGATGAGCTAGTAACGTCGTGCTGGACCTTTTTTGGGAAGTTACGTGATCATTTGCATGCAGGAAACCACTAACTGAAGGTAAAAATGAAAGGATGATTTCATTTAGAAACATTTGTTTTGCTATGTACTTGAACCATTTGTCATAAGTTTCAAAAGTAACCCATGAGTGGAACACCACCCATTGCCAACCTGCAACAAACAAGAAAAAACGTGTCACGCAATACGTGATATTCCATGCAAAAAAAAAAAAAAACAAATCCTATTACTTGGTCAATGTTAATTCTCATCTACACCTCAGGAGAAGCAAATATACCGAGCTGAGCACCATTTTTTTATTTCCAAAAAAGTAAGCCTGCACTGCTTTTATTTGCATTGGCAACAGGCACATGAATTGATACAGCTCCCCAGTTAGACTGCTGATAGCATGTTCAATAGCATCGTTGTTACCTATCAGAGCCCTACATTGATCACACTGTAAAACCTCAAGAATGAGAGTACACATTCTTTAAAAATACCAAATTCCACCCCCTTCCCTGATTACTTACTGTAAGGACGAGCAAGCTAGTCTTGTCATCCAGATTGTTCTTTTATATATAACTGAGGGGTCAAGGTCATGGAAAGTCAGTGGTAGTTTTCCAGTTCTGGAGAGGAGCTATCAGAATAGGCAGACCTTGACAGCTAAGCTATTTAAGCCACCTAGAGAGCCCACAGGAATAATCAGGTAAAGCAGAAGCAACAAATGCCAGGTTCTGTGAAGGTTCCATGAGTGTTACAAACATCCTTTTAGATAATCTTCATGTAGCCCAGTCTTTTGTGGCTGTAGATGCCACATCTCTGACCTCTGATTACCCTCTTGTGTGAGCTGTTTCCTCCACTGTACAGAGTGACTTCCCTCAGTGTGGGTTGAGCCTGGGGGCTGGGATCCAGAAGGAGGCTCTTGTTCACAAAGAGCTGTTCTGAGGGCAGTCCACCTACTTGGAAGACACCTGTAGGCTTGGTGGCAGTCCGACACCATTAAACAGACTGTGTTGATGTGACACACCCATTCCATCTGTGTTGGTAGATGTCTTATGTTCCGTTATTAAAAGGGAAATTACAACTTCCATCTTTTTTTATCAAAGTCTTAATCATCTCTTGTAAAATGTTTACCTGGGTTGTCTGGGGAAAGGGTGTGTTTCCATAAAGCTACTCAGGATACTGTAAAGAGGCTGTTCACGGTTGCTATAGCTACAGCAACATGTTGTTTACCTTAGGCAGGAAACACACTTGAGGGAACCACACTGGTTTCCTGTCTCGCTCAGCTTTCTGTAAACCCACCGGAATGCAGCATTGCTCTGATGTCATAGTTCATTCTGGTGATGAACGCTGTATTTTCTGGAATGAGAATGGGTTCCGGATTTTTAAAAAATTATCCAGAGACCAAAACATGGATAGAAATCTTTGATAGCAATATCACAAAAACAACAATGTACTATGTCCAAGTGACATCATATTTGTCTCTTAACTGAAGATGGGAACAATGATGAAGTTCAGATCTCATTTGACACAGTTTACCCCATTAGCAGGGTAGGACTCAGTTTTCAGGCAATGCATAGTATGAAATGTCAGCTTGTGTAACATGAGCACCTGTCTGACTGTCTGGTAAAGAGGCTCCTCTCCATCTCTGAGCCGTCAACGCCCACTGGGTGCTTCGGGGATGGCTGACTCAGATCTTTGTCTCCCCACCCCTGTTGGAACAGATGTTACAAGAACCTTCTTGCTGGCAAGAGCTCATGAGATAGCAGCCTCGGAACTAGTAGTAAAAATCTTCTGGTTACAGGCAGATTAACACGAGGAGGCATTGAAAGTACATTACGACCAATTTCAATGTGAAAAACTGGTCTGTCCTGGCTCGTGACATTTAGTAAAACGCCACATCAACAGATTTCCCAGAGACCTGAAAGTTTAAATCCAGCAACGCAGAACCTTTTGTCTATAATTTGCCATTTTAGGCTGCCATAAGTTTGAGTACTGATGTCGCTTTCGCCTGATGTCTTTTGGAGCAGTATGGGGGTGCAGCTACTGCAGTAGTATCTAATTGTTTGGCAGACCCCAATATCAAGGGTGAATGGCTTAGTTTACACTTTACATGTTACTGATATATATATTACCCTAAAACTGGATATTTACTGAAGCAATTCAGGCTAATTGCCTTGCTTAAGGGGTGCACCAGCAGTGCCCTACCTTGGAATCAAGCTTATTACATTACAAGCTTATGACCTTCTATGCCTCTCTGTCACCCTGTGACACATCTGTCACACTGAACAATAGGACTCAGCCTCCTTGTGACCTTCATGAAATGTCATTCTCCCAGTTCTGGGCATATCCTTCAGCCCAGCCTGTCCCTGAGGGTTGGTGACATCGCTCTTGAACGTGAGCAGATATCTGGTGACTGTAAAACACACAGACTATCTCTTTCCATCTCATTGCTAACTTTCATTCGATTGCAAAGTTTGTATTTGTAATGCAGTGCATATGATTTTTAAAAAGGGAACCCCCCCCTTTCCTTCCACACTCTACTTAGCATGCTGTTTTGTGTGAAGCATTGTTCATTTGTTTATAAGAATGAACACAGGGGCTCTTTTCTTGGTAATTTTATTCCTAAATCAGACTAATGATAGTAAAGGGGAAGTTTAAGTTGTCATTTCCAGCAAATCATTAGCCAATGGGTGGTAAGGCTTGCACTTAAAACATACCCAGAATAATCACATCCTTGATGCATTTGACTACTTTCATGCACTGAAGGACTGATTCAACGTTCAACACCTGTTTCCAATGCAGTACACTGAAAATGTCAAAAACAAATAAAAGCATCAACAAAGAGATGTTTCCTGATTGAAAAGCATATGCATTGGTAGCTCATTTTACAAATAATGTAAAATATATGGTTAAACAAAATAAATCATCATCATGGAGGATCAAGAGAACTTTCGCTTGCTTAATCTTAAAAAAAATGGCAGAATCATTAAGGCAGCCTACAACTGTATTTCATATCGTCATTGTACAGTTCTGGTAAATACCTGGAATTTCTGAAACGTAACTTGTGGCCTGGTTTTACAGGCACGGTGCACTCCTCCACAGCTGAATGAATCGATCTTTCGCCTCCGTACAGTTTGAACAGGAGAATACATTAGTCACGACCAATGTTCCAACTGTTCCATCTGCCTCCATTGTTGATGGTTTCAGTTTTTAAGTAATTAAATTTACATTTATGATACTGTGAAATGTGCTAAATATAATACCATATATAACAGGTGTTATTCGCAGTCTTTCTAAATTGTGTCACATCCTTGCATATGTGACCAACTCCTCGAATATATAAATATATTTTTGCAGTCGTTGTGATGAACTTTTTCCCATTATTTTTGTAGTGTGTGAGATCCCTTTATTCACTCTTTTCTGTCCTTGATACTTACACACCTGCTATTAACTGAGATGGACTAATTATTTAATTATGGACTGAGTCAACATGCAACAGCGGTCTTTACAAGTCAACTGTAGTCTGGGTTGTGTGTTCCAGCATGTCTTTATCAAAGATTATCAGATGACTACGGCTGACTATACCATCAGCGCAGCTTGTCTGCTCTCAGGTTTGTGTGTTCTCCACTGTAGACAACTGCAATTTGTCCATTGCAACTGAATTACCTCGGGTAAAGTGGTAGAATTTCACTTCAGATGAACAGTTTTCAGGAAAAAGCAATATGAATGGCAAGCATGCCCACTTTAAGTGGTGATAGAGTTAATTAGGTAGTGTTAATTAAATAAACTCTCATTTTCCATATGGAAAAAGACATTAAATGCAGATAACAGCTCTCACGGGTATAGCAGGTTACACAGTAATCCAACAAGTGGATTTAGTATTGTATCACCACAGTGGAAGATATTCAGACCTCAGGGTGATTTCAGCACCACTGAGGAATGTACAGTATAAAGTAAACCAAATAATTATAATTTTATTTGGGTTTGGATGGTTTAGACATGTTTCAGGCAGCTTTTATGAGTTACAGACTGTTGACTCATTCTTGTCTCCAGGCTCAATACTGGTCACTGTGCATACAATAATTTAAATTCTTGTGCAGGACTGCTTCATGGGCCAGTATCTCTGGCCATTTTTTGGGGGGATAGGGGTATTTGCAATATAAAGTGTTTTTTCTCATTTGGGCAACTTTTTGGTAAGAGATTGGGCAAAATGGTTTATCTTCTTACCAAATATAAGATAAGGTAAGATAAGAAAACTTTATTGTCCATTAAATTTACATAAAATGGAAATTTGTCTTCAGCAATCTGGCAACATAGTAAAAGCAGAAATACATAAAATACATAAAATGCACTTTCAACAACAGCAGTACATGGGCTATAGGGGGGTTATTTTGTTATGTCCCTGTTCAGAATAGTCACAGCAGAGGGCACAAATGATTTTTTGTACCCCATTTTCCTGGCTAATGGGACCTTGAGTCTCCTGCCAGATGGCAACAGCTGGAATGATGAGTGAAGGGGGTGGGTGGGGTCATTATAGATCTGGGTTGCCTTCTTGGTTATGGACCGATTTTATAGGTTCTGGAGTTGCAGTTGGTCGTCTCCAATGATCTTACCGGCCTGGTTGACCACCTGGGTTAGCTTGTTCCTGTGCTTAACTGAGAGGTTCCCATACCAGGACACGATGTTAAAGGTGAGGACACTCTCAATGAGCGACCTGAAGACCATAGTCAGGGTGTGTTTGCTGGCGTTGAAGCTCTTCAGTTTCCTGAGGAGAGAGAGCCGCTGCCTTGCTTTTTTATAAATGTAGTCTGCGTTGATCTCAAAGGTGAGTTTATTGTCAATGATTGTTCCCAGATATATATATATATATATATATATATATATATATATATATATATATATATATATATATATATATATATATATATATAATATAATATAATATAAAATAAATATTATATGTATAATAAAATATATAATATAAAATAAAATTAATATTTGAAAAACTGGAACAGTAACTAACCGGTGTATTATAGTTCTAACTCATTCTTTCATATGTGCCATGACATTTGACCTTTGATGTAAAGGTCAATTTACTATATTTGGAATGTGATTCACGTATAATGTACAACATCATCACAATCCCTTGCTATTGAAATGTACTGTTATTTTGTTTTGATATTTTAATTACATTGTGACCATATTATTGGGCACCATTCCTTCATTTTCATAAACGGTGACACACAGGTCATCATGTCCTTGAAATTTTGTGCTTTGTAAACATCCATCCAGGCTTTTAATTTATTGTTTTAATGCAAACAAGCATTTGGATCATCTCTCTTTGTACCATCACTATACATTTTGTCAGGACCTCACTCTTTGTCCAAGTAAATCTAGCTGCATTCATGTAAACAGAGTTAAAGTGAACATGTATTACAAAAGGCTGAAATAATCGAAGCCCATGTCAACCCACTGTTAGGATCCAGGATACAACCCTGACTGGAGCAAAGCCATGCTATTCCAAATCTACGGATAAATAGCTCTTCGTTGTTATTCATCCAGTCAGTGAATCATGCACCAAAAAAACAGTTAAGTCTATAGAAGCTATTACCACAGAAGAGACACAGTCATTTAGACTCACAGAATCTTAAGAGACAAGAGGCAAAATAAAGATCACTAATCACTTAAACAGAAAAAAATAAAGGACAAGACGTACAGTCAGTTTTAGTTGCTGACACAACTTCCTGTCGGTAAATCACGTGCTGCTTTGGATTGATGTGCGCAGAGACCACATCATTTGCCTTTCAGCAGTCACTTTCCGTTTAATGTATCTTCAGGAAACTCTTGCTCGGTGAAAGCCCTACTTTCTTCAGGTTTTTTTTTTTCTCATGAACATGTGAAGCATATTTTGTTCCGTTGCTCAACACCTTTCCGAACTGACGGAAACACAAGTAAATGTCACCTGTGTATATTACACAAGGTTTTTCGTTGTACCCCCTCAGAATGCCCTTTCTTACCTCTGAAGTAGCAGACATATGAAGAGTCAAACAGAGTTATTTTAGTCTTGAAAAAATGAGACTCCGGTCAAACCGTACTCACCAATGCCTCACTACAGGTATGTTTCTGATATTCTTACTGATGTATTTCAGTTATTTCAAGTGTACATATTGATATTGGGCCTTTGTAAAGAGAGTCTTTTTTTAAGGTGATGTAATGTTTTGCTAATTGTAATTTTTCACATTTTTTCTGATGCTCTTTTCATGATATAAATTAAATTGTTTTACTTTTACAATTTCTACGATTTCTACAGTGAAAGAGATGCTGCTCAATATGTAAACTGTAAGCTCCAGGAATCGAATCAATGATTGTATTTGAGCTTTTGTTACCTTATATCAGATTTGTGCAATGGAACTTTGTTTTTCCCGTATGTATCAAGCTGCAGTTTTGAATACAATATCTCAAGGGGTAGAATCTTGCCTATGTACTAAATGTAATATTTTGTGTTATATAACCATCATTACCGTGTTCAGATTGAATGTTCCACACGTGTATCTCTTCTAATCTTAAATCTGTGGTCCAGCTTTGTGGTGGTCAGGTTGGGGAGGTGGGGGTGGGCGGTAGGTTAGGTGACATTTTTAGGTTTTGGGCTCCTCAGCCAATGAGATGCTATCGCATGTACCCCTGCTTGTGGA
This sequence comes from Megalops atlanticus, assembly GCA_019176425.1. NCBI lineage: Eukaryota > Metazoa > Chordata > Actinopteri > Elopiformes > Megalopidae > Megalops > Megalops atlanticus. The sequence goes on from CM032881.1 coordinate 8,394,414, forward strand.
GTTTTTAGGGCGCTTTACTGAGAGCTTCTGTTGTTGGTTGTGTCTAGCAACTCCATGGCAGAGCTGGACCTGCTTAAGACTGCGTAGCCCCAGTTCACAGACCTGCTGCTTCTATGGTAAAAACTTAATGGATCAGAAGCGGCCGAAGGTATATGCATCGCGAACGTGTCTGATGTTTCGCCGAATGGTAAGAGAATTACACCACCACTTCTTCACAATATTCTCTACTTTAGGAAGCACACTTCATTCATTGTACACACTTGCTGTTTGAAATCACTGTTTTAACATAATACAAAAAATTTTCATGAGAGTGCCCCTCTCAGAACTATGTAGTGTGTGAATACTGATGAACAATTAATGTTGAGTGAACATGACATACAGCATTACAAGGTCTGAGAACGGTCCAGAAGGAGGCTTTTTGGGCAGGGTGAACTTTGAGCTACTTTGTGCTCAAAGTGTGCTCAAAGTTAACCATCCACCAATGGGTCCTGTTATGGCGTATGTGTGGTTTGAGTTACTGTTTTGTAATGAGAAGAGCTACAAAAGCCAGCCGCTTCCAAATTTCCTGGTTATTGTTTTCTGGAAAGTACTGTACATAGAAAGCGATAGGGCATGAGGCAGGGGCAGCTGCAGCCGACGCGAAGGCAGGGACACTGAAACAATGGAACCGTTCAGAGGGGTCGCGCGCATTGGATGACGTCGTGGGATAATAGGCAAATGAGGGCGGCAGGTGGTTTGTGCCGCAGTAAGAGCCTTTAGATTGCAGAGCCCTGCACAGCTCACTCTTCTATCCTGTTCGGTCAGGACCGTGTCAGGATGGAGCCGCATGGGGAGGACACCGAGAGCAGGCTACAGGAGCTGGCCCTGCGATGGTTCACAGAGACCCAGGCCCCACTCATCCTGCACGATGGAAACTTCCCCTCTTGGTTCCAGGGCTTCATCACTAGAAGGTAAGCATCGCTCATGAGCTTGCATGGGAAATTTGCTTCAGGCATCTGGGGTACAGGGCAAAGACGTACAGGGAAGTGCTGGCCATAGCAATAACTGCAAACCAGTTAAATAATGAAAAAATTAAAAGAAAAATATTTGAGCGTAACATTATACATAGAATTCATGGAGCATTTAAATAATTTTATAGTGCTGTTCTCCTGCTTTATTTGAAAATCATTTCCTACATTTTGCAAAAATCTGGACGTTAATACCAGTATTTCAATAATTTTTGGCAATTTGAATTATGGACTGTAAGTTGGGAACCTTGTTCTGAAAAGCAAATTTAATACAATAACAATACTTGGCGCAGAACAATAATTTTTAGAACTGTTTGTTTGGAATGGTGCACCAAGGATTCTTCTCTGATTGGACATGTGTTAAAGTAACAGGAGTGCATGTAGGTATTAAACAGAGTGGTGCATTCACAATGAGGCTGTAGAATCAAAAGGCTTTTAAGGAAATGGATATTCAAGCAATCGTTTAGCAGGAAAATGTTGTCGCTATAAAGTGATTGATTGCCCGTGTTGGTTGCACAGTCTGTGTTGGTAATGTAATCTCATTTATCTGTGTTCAAATAATGACTCCAAGAAAAGAACGTTCATCACAAACATCATACAACAAATTTTGACTTTGAATTTTCATCAGATTTGACTGTGACGTCTAAATGCTTTCTGCTTTTGTTGACAGGGATGCAGAAGCTCAGCTGTGGGATAAGCCCCTGGGCTGTTTTCTCATCCGACTCAGTGAGAAAGCCATTGGGTACATCCTCTCCTACAGGTGGGTACTAGCTATTCTCTCACAAAGAGTGCACTAAGACAGCACAGCAGGAAGCCAGAAAGCTCAGACGAACCAGGGTTTCACTGTTAGCTGCAGTGCCCTGTAATTATCTAGCATGGCAATATCCAGCAATAATGTGACCGACAGGGGCCTGCCCATTTATTTCTGAATACTATACCTTTTGAGACCAAATGTCAGCCCTTGTTCACATCAGAGAATGAACTAAGTGGGATAAAGAAAAGTGATAATACAATACAGACCCCAGCCCCATTGTATGCCTTTCAAGCTATAATGCCTTTTTTATTCTTAAACTCTAACCTGTTCAGAAAAAAAGAAGGACAGACTTTAACCGGAACTGTTTAAATTTCAGGGGCCGTGATCGATGTCGCCACTTTGTCATCAACCAGAATAAGACTGGACAGTTCATTGTTTCGGGCGACACAGAGACTCACGATAACCTGACTGACCTGATAGAGTACTACAGGTCCAGTCCCATCGAACCCTTTGACGAGTACCTGACATCATCATGCTCTGAGGTAAGGAGGGCTGTCATCGATAATACGAGTTTATACGGTATCACCTGAAAAGAAATGTAGTTTGAAAAGCGTTGTTTTTTCCATGAACGAACTCCTGACGGACAGTGTTGCTTCCCAGCAGACTTCATCCAGTGAGATCTATGACGTGGTCCAGATTCACCTTAAAGAGAAGCCGATGGTCAGTGTGGAAGCCGTGAGAAGCATATGGAACCAGCGGACTGGGCAGGCCACCGAACAGCCACCTGTGCTGCCGCCTAAGAGTGTGTACAGAAAACTCACCTCTCCTGCCTCTTTTGACGTACCTTCTCCTCCACAGGTAAATAATGTTTTTCAGACCTGTGTAGGTCACCGAATCTGATTTGTAGCGTCCTTTAGTAAAAATGTGAAGGACCTGAATTTGCACCCTGTGATATATGTATTTTCGCAAAACTGTGTAAAAATATTTTTTAAAAAAGTAAACTTGAGTAAGCTTGCATAGGTTGGTGATGCTTTTTCTTTGAATTTTTTGTATGCAGGCAGTACCTCCAGTCCCAAAGAGGGACACCCCCCTGACAAATTCCGTGAGTGTCTCCACACTGGATGGGGCAAGTGTTCAACACAGCCAGGTCCTGTATGCCAAACTGCAGAAAAACCGAGCCAATCAGAAGACTCGGCCCCCACTGATCAAAGAAAGCGTCAGTGCTGACAGTGATGGAGGACCACACCCTAAGGGGCCCAAGCCCAGTTCACCGCAGGTGCCAGGGGTTGTGTACTCAGAGCTGAGCCTGGAGAACTGCAGGAGCAAGTCTTTACCCCTGCTGGACACCTGTGCAGAGGATCGTCACTCCTACAGGCTGAGCGGCCCGCCAGAGCTCTCGCCCAACACGTCCAAAAAGGCCCCCAGCCAAACATACTCTCTCCTGGACCAGCAGGTAAAAATCAGACCACCTGCCAGCAGCAGCAGCCTCGACGCGCTGTGCAACAACCCTCTCTACCACATGGCTACCAGGCCCTGTGACTCCTACGATGACCAGAGGGTTCCCTGCAGTCGTGTCCCAGGCCAAACAGAACCCTGGGCCCCAGCGCCCGTGCAGGATGATAGAACGTATGCTGAGGTGCCCCAAGATCCCCTGCCCTGCCACTTTCTTGACGACAATACCTATGAGCTGATCCCAGATCAGGGGTTCAAAACCACCCCCCTGGACAACAACACATATGAGCAGATCCCTGATCAGGGCTTCAAGAAAGCGCCCCGAGTCTTCGCCGCTGATGAGGACAAAACCTATGAGACGCTCAAGGACATGCAACATAGACATCCTGAGTCCAGCTGGGGAATAAAGGTAGGTCCGGCTAAAATTTTCCCAAAACATTCAAATGAAATCCAGTCTACCACATCTTTTTCAGGCTGAAGAAAATGTTCTGAAAATAACAGGGTGGAAATGATTCTTATTTTTTCCATTCTGCAGAGTGATAAATGGAGAAGATTTTTTCCACAATATAAGAAAAAATGAAGGCATCACAAAGGGAAAAAAGGCTTCCTGAAGAAAACCAGTGCTGGAAATAAACTGATTCATTTGAACACTACAGTGACAGTCCATTCAACTAGAAGCTGTGTCCTTTAGGCAAATGCAAACTACCAATCACCATTTTGGTGGCACTACAAGAGGAGCTTGATATTCTTCAGCAATAATCCTCCCGTAGATCTACTCTTTCAAATGAAACAGTTTCATATTTAAGCTTTGAATATTTATGACTTTGTTGCTGAAATTTACCCAGATATTTTTATTGGTATTTTTATTTATATGACAATAGAAAATAAAGACACTTTTTAAAAATAATGGCCATTCTCATGAATACTGCTTGTTGGTTGTGATTTATTTATAGTTATGAAATATTAGCTAGCTGGTCACTGAAATATTAATTACTATTTTTATCTATTTTTGACATTTATGAAATCTAAAAATGATTTTTAGCTGAGGAATGTGGTGATGATAGATATGCTACAAGCCAATGCTGAGAATGCTTATGTATATATGTTTACAGGGGATGAGACCTGTGACCTTCTTTTGAAGGAATTTCTCCTCAAATATCTTAAAGATTTATTTTAAGACATCTTATCAAATATCCCCTTGCTTTTGTTTCTTTTTTTGTGTTTTGTTGTATTACAGATGTTATCTAAATGATAACTGAATAGCAACAGCTGAACCATAATTTTTGTTAGTTTATGGTTTTGTCTTTGTAGAAGCCACATTAATTGATATAGAATTTTTATTATACAGAATCTGTAAAATTAAAATTTGAATTCTGTTTTGAAATAGAAGAAACTGAAATTCTTGCTGTGAGTTCAATTTCTTGAAGACAATTTCCCAGTATTGAATTTGAATTGTTTATTTAAAAAACCTTGCTTGTTTTAAATACAATTTCTTTTAAAAATGGAACAAAATGTGGAGTTTTGACACATTTATGACATTTTTAAAAAAAACATTTTGTCCAAGGATTTTGACCAAGTCAATATCATCTTTGTTAGTGACCTAGTAAAAATTATCACATGTATTGGGCTGGGCTGCAATCTAGTCATCCATCTTTGTTCTTCAGTGTGGAACCACTGAAGTATTAAAATGCCTAAATCACAATGCTTGGTTGACATAATAAGATCTCGGTGGTTTCCCTTTAAGCACATCACAAAAGAAAACCTAACTCAGCTAAACTCTACCAGAACACTCCACCTTCATGAGAACAAACCTTGTCACAGTCCACTCACTGAAACAATGTCAAAATCAACAAATTAGCTCAGAGTACTGCTGTTACATTCCACAGTCGGGTGAAATTGTTAGAGGAATATTTAAAAATGTTATATAAAACCCCTTTCTTACTCTACATGAGACAAAGACAAAAACAGTAATAGTTCTATTGTTTTTAGTGCATACACTTTGTAGAAACTCAAATTTTAAATTATTAATCTTCAGCTCCAAATTTTGATGTTAATATATGGGATATTTACTATATAATAATAAATATTACATAACACCATACGTATATATCACAGATTTGATGAAAGAAGCCTATACATGATTTCACTAGATCATGAAAATTCAACATAGTACATTGTTGCAACATTTTGAGAACAGGAGGCCCAAATGCTGATGCAATGTAAAATATATACAAACCACCCAACCGCCACCTACTTCATCATTGGTTGTGCTGTGTCGTGGTTTGTTAACTTGCTTATTGGGAAGGGAAAGATTCATGTGACTGCACAGTCAGACCTACAGTTTGGTCACTGTCTTATACTTTATCAGTTATTTTTCTCTTAGTTGTATAATTGAAACGAAAAACTTTTACGTTACTCTGGCAGAGGAACCTGTCGGTTAAGGTGAAACACTGTCAATCTTCTGCAGGAGTTTCTCGGGTTCTGTTCTCTGCAGTCTCACACTTCTGTGTTTTTTTCCGTTTTTGCCAATCTGTGCTGTCTTTAGCTTCCAGTCTTTCCTTCATTTCTTTCTACATTCCTCTTGATATTCACTCCGCTGTAAGATGATTGCATAGTGTACCTCAGTCATTGCTCACTTAGTGTACTGTACGTTCCAGCAGCACAAAACAAATGGAAAATATTGAACAACAGTAATGGAAAGTGCCACTTGTGCAATTGCTTATAGTTAAGATCACCTGAGCTGTTACACAATGCAAAAGTCATGGTTACGTTATGTCACTTAGGTTTATTTGCAACTGCATTAACAGGGGTTGTTTTTTCCATCCGTGTAGAATGTCATCTATTTTTCACATTCCTTTTGCATTACGGCAGTTTTGTCACCTCATAGTTCAGAAAACATATTGCGACTACCAATGTCTCCTTTATTTACATAGAAAGACAGTGTACTAACATCATAAACTTTACAGAATTAAATGTAGTACACCAAACACCACTACAATTATTCATTTTTAAGAGAAATCATAAGTGCTTCATGATTAATGCCTTCCAAATTGCCTCATCTAAACATAAAATAGACCATCTGTGATCTGCCAACCAGCTGTGGTCTGGTGTTAGGATGGTGTCCTGACATTATGATGGTGCCACATCATCTTGGGGTATCTGCAAGGGGACTGTGGATTCTGAGCAAGTCTCCAAATTTCAGCATGAAACTCTAACAAAAAAGTACAATCCAGCATTACCCGACATGTTATCTATAATTTTCTAAAAACCCCTGATAGTGCAACTAATTCCTTAATTCCCTGCACATTGTCTGACTAGACAGTGACGTGGAGAAAAGTGCAGGTGAATTTGCATGCTGGATTTTTTGCACACAGTAGCCACTGTTCACACGCACTGGAAGGGTAATTCCAACTGTCAACACTGCATAATTCTCTGAAATATAGCACAGGTTGACATGTTTTTTAACCTCTATCTCTTTTTCATTATACCGTGCAAAATTAAATTGAATAAACTAACTCAATTTCAGTTAGAGTGGTTTATTGTGCAAAGCAGCAGCACTAAAAAAAGTAATTCAAGGGGAAGTTTTCATGAATGCACTTCACCCTTGCCCAGTCACGGAAAAAATGATCAGGTTCTGTTTCCTTTAAGCTGTTTGTTTGTTTAATTTAGCAGTTTTTGTTTTGGTCCCTTTTTACATTAGCCAATAGGAAATGCAAGTGAGCTGATCACTGCCTGAACACATGGTTCATGGTTATAGGCATTGTTGAACTCAGGAAGAATCCCTGGCTGAAATTCACTCAGGAGATAAATGTCATGCAGAAATGACTTGACTTATCTCCCCGTGGGAAACTTTTTAATTATTCCTCACTGAGGCACTCAGCCTGCTGTTGCTGTGGGTGGCTGCGTAATGATTTTATTGAAACTTTGATTCTATCTGCCAGGAGGCAACGATTCACATGGGCATTTTAGGCGCACAGTCAGCATGTATGATTCTCTCAGAATGAATGGATTGCTGTTGCAGGGCAGTGCAATTCACAGGGCGTACAACTGTTCTGTGCATCCAGTTGCATCATCTTATAACTGAAGGTAAACTTAATGTGATGCGTGAGCGACGACCAGAGCTGTTGTATGCTATGAACTTTTGATCTGAAGCAATCCGAATGTTTTGATGTGATCAGAAAAGTTTATTGATTGGTTCAAATCAGTGATCACTGAAGCTGCCTTGTGCTTTTAATGACTCGATTGTTTTGCCATAGACAGCAAAGGCTTTTTGTAAGTTCACACAAATCAAGAGCTAACTATCCTTGCTAACTCTACTCATTATGGAGTTCATGAGGCCTTACTTCCCCATCACAAGTAAATGCTAAACTATATATTGGACAGTGAAAGTCTCATTTTCTTGTTTGGTTTTATGTTTAATTTACATTTATCTATTTAGCAGATGCCCTTATCCAGAGTGACTTACAGAAAGTGCATTTCATAGGGTTAACTATGCAGCTGTGTAAATCACTGAATCGTTAGTGCCATGTTTGTAGTGCCAGCATGGTGGAAATTATTTCTGTCATAACATAAAGTGCTGTCACAAGACATACAACTATATGCTACTATCAACACTTTCAGCCACCAAGCGTATAACTTGCACACAAGCTTTTACCACCTTTCCACTGCAGCCCCTACTCCTCGCAACACGTGCACCTGCATGAGCCCGTGTGTGCACACGAGTGCACACACACACACACACACACACACACACAGAGACAGATACACATACACACACGAGTGCGCGCACACAAACACACACAGACACACACACAGACACACATACACACATGCGCACGTGCGCGCACACCACCCCCACCCACACACACACACACACACATTTTTGTCCTCTTGGCTTCATTGTGTCTAGTTTGCTCTGAGAGGGCTTCAGCCCAGGGCTTCCGGAGGGTTCTACTCAGCATGAGCTCTCAATGAGTTTCTTAGCTACTCCATTATTATCTAACTCCAAAACAATTCTTCAGCTCTCTTCAGCACATGTATCCCACCTCACGCTGCACCTGAGCTGCCTTGCTTCCACTAGATATTACTAATGACATTTTGCCTGTATGTGGGGCAGAACTGCGCAGTAACATGCAATGAAGGTGCAATGACAGTGTTTCTGTGAAACATGACTGTTTCCTGTTTTTTGTGAATGGACACTGGCAGAAAAAGGTTATTTCTGTTGCACTGCAGAACAGCGCCCCCTAACTGGGATCAGATATACTAGCAAAGGATTTTCACGGGTTTCTCTTGTTCTGCTAAAAACACCATTTAACAGTTATACCTCAATCTTACCCTTGGAGGCCCACTGTCCTGCATATCTTCTATCTATCCTTGCTCTGAACACACCTGATTTGTGTGATTAACATGGTCTTGATTAAATCAGGTGTGATCAACTAATCAAAAGTGCCAGTGATGAGTTCAGTCAGGTAGGTAGAGCAGGGAAAGATGGAAAACATGCAGAGCAGGGGGCCCCCAGGAGCAGGACTGAGAATCAGTGATTTAGATTGTATTTAGGCATTCTGGTGGGTGTCTTTTGAGACTATGCAATACCATTTGAGGATACAGATTACATAATACCTATTCTTACATAAAAATTATCTAAATTTTTCACAAAGCAAAAAAAAAAAAAAAAAAATCACAAAAACAAGGCCTGGGCTTTAAATTGTCTGCGCTGAAAAGTTACTTCCTCCAAGAGCGGTTTTGGCCAGGGCTCAGGCCATGACATTGCCTTGGACACTGCCAGTGACTCGGAGGGGAACTTCCGTAATTCAGTTTGGCTCCGGCCGGCCCTCACCGCACAATCCCGTCCGGCTGGGGCCGGCGGTGTAACTCAGCCAGCTGTCAGGCCTGCGCACAGCATGTTCCCCTGGCCTACATGCAGCTGAATGGAAGGCCGTGGGGAGGATAATGAAAGCACTAAATTAAACTATACTGTTGAATCAATCGGCCCACCCTGCTGCAGCACATTGTAGGCTTGGGGGTGAACACCGAGTCCCACCTCTGTATTCAGACACCTGGGAGTATGATGACAAAGGACAGACTCCTGGTAATTATGGCAGTAAGACAACCATAGAAAACAACACAAAGTTCCTTTGACCTGTCCAGAAATCCTCTGTCCTCACTATCACCGCTGACCAGGTTGCAAAGTTTGTTAAAGTACATTACAAGTCATAGTTTAGTATCACTGCTTTGAGCACACCAGTGTGGCACTGTGGTAGCATAGTGATGTCAGAAAGCCATGGTGTTGTCCAAATCTAGGTGACAGGCTGCTGCTGCACCCTTTGTGCAAAGAACTTAACCCGAACTACCTGAGTAAATACCCCAATACCTGACTGTTAACATGGATAATTTACACACTATGACCTGCACATCACCCAGGCGTGGGACAAGGTTGCCTGCCAAGGCAATAAACAATAATGCAATGTAATAAATCAAGACACTTCTGTTCTACAATACAGACAAGCAGAACAAAACACAGAGAAGACAATTTACTTCTGAAACATAGACGAGCTGGTTGAGAGATTTGTGTCTCCTGCATACTTTGCTGTGGAGTATCTGAGAAGCAACACACACCCATGTTTTTGCCTGCATAAATTTCCAAAAGGCAAAAAGGATTTCTCACCAGAAAAAAATTATTACCTCATTGTGAAAATTTGATTATGGTAACAAATATGAAAGCATGCATAACACAAATCATATTTTGTATATCTTCCTTCAGAGCTCCTTTGCATGTTGAAAGAACTCCCTGTTCAATGTCTGGAGGTCTTCCAGGGTAGCAGACTCCCTGGGGTGTTCACAGCAGTCCAGATCTCCCAGCAGATTCCCATGTAGATTCAAGCAGCATAACTTGCAGTTTTCTCCTCAAGGTACTAAATGGGGTCTGAGTTAGGTGATTGTGATGACCTCATAACATCAGTTTTCTCCTAAAATGTGCCTTCACACCACCGACGCAGTGAAAAGTGACGTTATCGCACCCCTCCAAACATTCCCCCCATATACTGTTTACAAGAAAGGGTCGCACTTACAGCAAAGGGTTCAAATCGGTTGTGCAGCACAGGCCGAATTTGCTCAGCAAAGTTATGCATTTGCATTTTTTGGCTAATCTGTTTTTTGAGTGCCAGTGCACACAGAGTGAGCAACAGAGCTCCTATCTTTCCAGCCAGATATAGGGTGGCACCTGCATGTTCCTCACGCTGGCACATAAATTATTACCAGGGGGGAAAATTTACAGTGCTCTCCTCCTCAAGGGGCTTCCAGTTCAGGATCTGTGCATTTATGCACAAACCCTGAAACAGAAAACCTTGTCAGACAAAACCCTCTTTATCTGAGGAAGGTTATCAAGATGTCACCAATGACCGATTCAGTATTTTGTGAGCAGGTATTTATGGGAAGCTGCACTCATAAATAAGGCCGATCAGAGGCGGTCGTATTAAACGAAAAAATGTTCCATCATACCGGTATAGTGATACTTTATATGAACAACCCCAACAGCAGGGTGGGGGGAACAGATTCACATCCCAAAGAGGAAATGCTCCGGGGGTCATAGAATTATTGTTTTTTTTTTTTTTTACGATTTTTAAAGCTGAATTAATGCTATCTGTTCTCTTATCTGCCTTACTAGGCATGTAATGACACATAAGATAATGACACATAACAAGGCTGGCTGATGGAACCAAGGCCTGCTGGCACACAGAATGTGTGGGAGCGGATTGCCAACCTTTAAGAGCCACAGAAAACGGATCTAAACCCATGTGGCCTCTGGAATTACCCAACCTCAACACAGGCGCCACCATCGGAGTATTGAATGAGTCAAAGAAACCGCGGCCAAGGCCGTTTCCTCCAGGGCTGCTGGTGTGACGTGGGTAAGCAACCATACCAGCAGGCCAAGCAGTATAATGCCAATCAATGTTCTTATGGCGTGCTTTACAGCCACGGCGACCGTCTGGCAGTATCAGGTCCGAACAGAAGCGATCCTTTTGGAATCTAGCTAAATCAGCAGATGTTCTCTGTGAGGAGGGTAATTAATAAAGGCGCAGCGTCAGCATGATATTCCCCTGGATTTTTAATACAGCGCTCATAAAGGGAGCTGGAAGTAATAGGATGAGGAATTAACTGCATATTAGTATGGACTGTGTTCCCTAATGACTACACATTGCTGAGGTTTTTTTTTTTTTTTTTGGAAATCGTAGCCTCTCTTTTTTTTTTTCTTTCTTTCTTCTTCCTTTTCAAACGCCCATGGCCAATTGGGCCGTTACGTAACGCTGGCGATAAATCATTTTCAATTAGGGGAATGCTTAGGCTGAAATTCACTTACGGTCTACGCTCGAATCAAATCCATTTCTGTGGCCCCCATGCATGCGTTTTATGGCCATATGACGTCACCTTTTGAATTTCACGGACAGTGCAGGTTTCAGCTGATGGAAATTTACAGTGCATCCCCATGCTGATATCTAATCCCTGACCCATAAAAACAAATACACACAGAACTTTGTGCATGTGGCTGTTTCAAAGCATAAATGTATTGTGTGCAATTAGGCTTGCATGAGCTCTAATGTTTTCAACTGTACCTTAAAACAAATGACAATGCAGTCTTACTGTGCAACTATGTATGTCATTTTTAAAAACTCATATGGTACAACACCACTATAAATTCTTAATGCAACACGAGAGTGTACAGATTTAATGTGCTGGAACTCTGAAGCTTTGTTTAAATAAACAAGAGATCCAACATTCAACTCAACTTCCACTACTGATTCATACACACAGCTTAAAACAGTCTTGCCAGTTACCAAAAAATCATCCACATGCATGAACACACCCACACACACCCAACTTTGCAGAACCAAACCTCTCCTACAAGGGGATTGCTTTCTCCAGTTAAACTGAACCGATCCAAACTGTGTCCAAGCCATCAAAATAAAAAAAAAAACAATGTTTTGTTTTTCCAAATGTATTTCAAACCTCTGATCCCTAAACCACAAATGGGAGTGTTGTGTAAATCATCTGTACACTAATATGGTCAAGGACAGTTCCTCTGGCTTTCCCAGGAGCAGATTTACTGTGGCCCCTGTATGGGATGCTTAATCAGACCTCTGAATGCTGAGGCAGCTCGCCCCGTAATGATCTCACTCTGCTTAAAAACTCATTACAGGTTATATGAGAAGATGTGCAAAGACATAATCACTTTCTGATCTTTATTGTGAAGACGTTCAGCTGCCTGCTTTAAAGGGGGTGAATCTGGAGCTAAAAAAAATCATGCCAGTTACATACACATCTGTTTCTGTCGCTGTTCAGTTATGAATCCAGCCGTGCACAAATTGAGCTGTTCACATAGTGTGTTGACACTGTACACTGATGCTGTACACTTACTTACTCTAAACTCTTGAGTAAGGCAGTGAAACCTGTATGACAGAAATCTGTGCATACATATACTACTCTATAAACTGAAGATTTTGAAGAATAGAAGGAAGAATAGAAAGCATTAGCAGACAGGTTTAGATTTAAAGAAGGTTATACATTATACCAATATAGAAAATAGACTTGTAAACAAATTGTTTTCAAGTTAAATCCCAAGCAGAGGCACTGCCCATGTACCCTTGAATGAAGTACCTACTCTGCATTGCTTTAGTGAAATACAGTCTCAGAAATTAATCATTAATGCAATAATTAATTAATGCAAGCTTTGACAGTCCCCCCTTGATGTGTGTATAAACATATGTAACAGTAATAATTTATTTGAAAGTATGCAGCATATTTATTTTTTACATTTGTAAAACATATGTTGAAAACTTTATGCTGCTATTCCATAATGTTTACCTTTGCTATTTTAAGCACATGCCAAATTGCCCCTGCTGCTTGTACCCATGAATAACCTGTCTCAGAAAGATGGATCAAACACAGTTTAATTGTCTTGCTCGTTCACACCTCTCTGTAGCTGGGAAATTTAAATTACCACAGGGCACTCTCTCTAATAGGCCCCATGTGTGATATTTACAGATTCCGGAACCTTGGTATTTTGTTCCTGCTTGTAAGTGTAATTAAACTCCTCATCTACTCTGCATTTGCATCCCTGTCCTCAGGAGGAGAGCTGCCCTGACTGAGAGTGTTGGGAGGTCAATGGTGAATTAAAGAGAAGTTGTAGTCTTTTTTTTAATTTAATTAGGCCAAAAGGACAACCCTAAATGTGAAATTTAAAGGGACACTGTCATTTTTTCACATGGGCTAAAAGTATTTTTTTTCACCTTGCCTTTGTTGTTTACTGCATTTTATTTCTACCAGACATTCACAACCAGTTTGTTTTCAGCTATGTACTGAATATGGCTAATGACTGACTGACCAAAGAGCCCCCCTCCCCCACCCTTGGGGTATGACTGCACAGCTGTCAAGTTGTGACACAGATGTTGAATGTATTTACTATCACATAGTAATGTGTATTAATGTAAAAGACAACATTTCGCTGATTTATGTAGAGGTTTGCAGCATACTAATCAGTACATGCTACAAGATAGGTGTTCACTAAATATAATCACTGACTATAGACTAGGCTCCAGTCAAGTAAGTGAAAAGGTGCATTTCCAGGATTACATAAAATTCATTCATTTGTTGAAAAAGTTAAAGGTCACTGCAATGATTTTGTGCAGAAATAATGCTTTTCAAAAAAGAAAGAAGCAGCCAGACACCTCCATTTGCTTTCAAAAGTAGATTCATTAAGTCAACAAGCAACAGAAAATTCATTTATTCAAAGTTTAGCCCAAGAGTTCTATATCACTTCAAATACTGGAAAAAAGGCTGATTTATGTCGACTGTTGACGCATATTTAACATCTTAACATTAAAGATGGGGTAAAGTTATTAAAGCATACTATAAAGATGGGACGGTCTGAATGGATAAGTGAGCGGATGCCGTGAAAATGAAAGAGCCCTTCCTTCAACTGGATAACAGTTAGATATGATTGTCATCATGCTCCAGTATATTAGAAATACCGGAATTAAAATGACAGAGCAATTTGCAGCAGGGAAACTGAAGCGTTCATGCATTTCATGGAGAAAGATTGCATAGCGGTTAAAAAGATGAAATCGTTTTTGTGTCCTTGGTGCCAGTGCTGTGCTTTTTTTTTTTTGCTGTCCTCTTTCTTCCCCCTTGTTTCCCAAGGTACACACCAGGCGTACAAGTCCTGTCTGATTCTCTCCCACAGACGTTTCTGGAGTGTCTGTTTCTTATTCTCCAGTGTGCAATGGACATGTTCTGTTGTGAATATTAAAAGAAGAAAGCCAAGTCGTTCAGGCACAGATCTGCTGAAATATTCCTCAAGGTACAGGACTGTGTATGGGAGGTATCCATAAAACCAAGTTCACCTCGTTATTTTTCTTTCTCTTCTCCATAGAAAACATAGAATGCATTTCCCTTAACACACAGTAGCTCAAACAACTGCAATATTCTATGAGGGGGTTGGGGGACTCGGGGGGGACAAGCATGCACTATTTCATTTTCAAGTCATTTTTGTGAATCTTCTCAGTAAAACATGAAATGGCACAAAGGCCTGTGCTTCCTTCTAGAAAGACAAAAAGATCCAGAATCCTGCAAACCCAACAGATGACAGACTGCTAATAAACTGTGTTTGTACAAACATCTCAATGGCTCTAGCAGTGAGAGAGAGCACAGACAGGCGCTGTGCTGTGGTCAGGGTGTGGTCAGGATCTCTGTTCTGGGCCACAGTCCAGCTGACTGCATGTGTCCCTCCTCAGAAAAGATCAGCTCCAGCACCAGGGACGAGGTGGGGTTCTCCCAACAGCTCGCATGAAAGCAGGGGTCCCAGTAGGCTGAGGTCAGGGAAGCCTTGTCATGTCACGTGACCACCTTGCACCCACACATCCTTCCTGGGAGCCCACTCAGATTCGTATATGAAAGGTGCTGAAATCAAGAAGAGATGAACTCAGTCAGCAAGACAGGCAGGGAGACACTTTAGAAAAGCAGTTCCACACAGTTGCAGTGAGTCCTCTTTCACTTTCACTTTGAGAATAAAGGCTCTTAATAGCTCCATTTCCGAGATTCTCAAAGCCCCATATGCTTTATAGACTGTTAGATGGGTATGAAAAAGTATACAGTATATGCCTCATTAAGTGTGTAAGTTTTTGAATAATTAAATTGAAATCAAGTTGAAAAAAAGACCAGATGGCTCTTGATGAACTTTGAAAAGTGAGTTATACTGAATTAAATAAAAGTACAGGAAACTATACGGGGCATAACCATTTTATGCCTAACATTTTTAACATAAAGCATCTGTGTCTCCTTGAACCAAAAGTATAATAAAACATTACAATACCCGTAGGCAACACTTGCCCTGAATTCAATCAACATTTGTCCTTTACTTTGACTTACACATAAATCCAAGTATTACTTTAAAAAAACAACACAAACACAAATTTCTATGAATATTGGTGACCAATGAACTTGCCAACTTGCCTCTATAAACTATGTGTATAGAGCATACAGGCAGCACTGTAGCATAGTGGTTATGGAACAAGACTTGTAACCGAAAAGTTGCCAATTCTATTCCACACTGAGGCACTGCTGCTGTACCCTTGGGCAAGGCACTTAACCCACAATTGCTTCAGTAAAAAAATATCCAGCTGTATAAATGGATAACCAATGTAAGCAGCTCTGGATAAGAGTGTCTGCTAAATGCCAGTAATGTTTATGAAGCGGAAAATTTAAGGACAAATGCTGACTGAATGCAGGGATTAGTTCTGCAATACATTGCTGATTTTCCAAATATCTAAATGCGTTAAAACAAAAAAGATACAGAGGAAACTGGTTAATGTCACCCCACTCAACATGTCACTTTTTTTTCAAAAGCTATTGCCACATGTTATTGATTGATAACAATTCTTTTAACATCACTGGGAAACCTGTTTGTTCTCACCTTCAGGGTAGCCAGTTATGCCCTCTATACTTTCTATATGTATGGTAGAAAAATAATTAATAATAACTAATAATACCTTATTTAGGAAACAGGGACATTGTATATAGACAACTCATCATAACCTTTTTTAGAATAAGGTAAAACCTCAGCTAATGTTCTGTGTTAACCACCTCAAATATGCTGTGGCTGCAACTATATAAAGTAGCTTACTTAGGGACTACAAGTCTTGTCCTGGCTACATGTCTGCCTATGTTTCAGCTGTCTTGGAGTCAGGGCCTAGGAGGGGTAAAACAGTGGGACTGGCTCAACAGAAACAGGTGTACTTCAAGAGCTTCAACTTCTTAAGCTGGAAACCCCAACTGAAGGTAAGGGCTGAATGCATGATTGCATGCCTAGCTGTGTGTTTCAGTTATCTCTAAATAATTTAAATGTTTTATCTACAAACAGCATAACCAAAACATCCTGTCATCAATTTCAAGGGTGGTGGTCTGTTTCTTATTTGCGACTTTCCTGAATATACAGGACAGTTGGATATGCTGCACGGTTATTTCTTTATTATGAATATTACCTCTAGCTTGCCAAAATGAGAAAGATTTATTAAAATGTATTAAGTTAAATTTAATTTAGAGAAATGGTGTATAGCAGTTGGCATGCTCATCAAGTGTTATGCTGTATGAAAGTAATCACTGTTTGGGGTCAAGAGCACTATGTGATGATGGAAAATCTAATTAATTAGTATTCTTCATTTAACTGTAAAACACACGAATAAGCATATTTCCTGAATAAGAAAATATCCATGAATAAGCATAGTTCCTCAGCCTGGTGGAGCCATTGGATAACAACGCAACCCCATTAAAAGCACACCCCACTTAATATCTTTTGGTCTTTCAGCAAGGCAGAGGTTGCACTCTCTACAGTGGTAGGACTCTAGTCAATGTGACCTTCACTGGCACTGTGTGGGACACAGGATGAGCTTTTCTTTTTACCCATGACAGCCTGAATTTTGTTTCCCTCGACACATCAGTTAAATATGTACCAAACAGCATAGCTGTAACCCATTACCAACAATGGATGGACCTGCACCCTCAGTGCGTGGTGATTTACAGATTCTGTGGGGGTAAGGCACAAAAAAAAAAAGAGAGAGGTGAAAAACCTTGGTGATGCGTCCACTTGTTCTCCCTCAATCACTTTCACGTCTTCCAGTTAGTCTCGCTTTATGAGGACTTGGCAGATTAATCTCCTGGGGCATTTCATGCTTTTCTTGGCTTTTCCATTTAAAAGCGTTATGTGCCACTCTGGCGCCGGAACGAGGCTGACTGCCCCTAATGATTTACTAAGCAATTTCCCCGTAAGAAAAATGTGCCGGGTCTCACAGAACAGATCACTTGACTGGTGCCAAAGCAGAGCGCTAATACTCCCATTAAGGCACGAGCATGCCCTTAATGGTAACACTTTAGAATGAAATAGAGTTCCCAGACTATCGTCTCGCCTCACGCTGGTCATTGATCCATTGACGGCTGGATCGCACCGTGTTTGACGAGGTGCTCAGGGATTGTGGGAGCTTCACACCTCACAGGCCACGGAGGGGCAAGGTGTTCAATTTCAGCAAATCTCCTTTTTTTTCTCGCAGGAGAGATGCGCATCTGCGCAGCTCAGACTCCTTGTAAAACTGCGGCCCGGGGATCAGCGGCCCCATAAAATGCGCTCTTCAGCAAAATTACAGCCCTGACCATGCGGCAAGCGGGTCTACAACGCAGCATGTGAAGTGTGATAGCACCAGGGAGATAAAGGTCAATGAAACATTATATAATTTTCACAGAAAACAATAAAAGTGGCTGATACAGACATGTCCTGCTTCACCAATGAATTGCACCATAAATTAATAATGTTTATAGTGATTCATATGATCAAATAAAATGCTCTGTAAATACAATATAAATGGGGATCCTGAAATTATTAAATGTATTACTCTTCATGAGAGGTAGAAGAAGTGCTTTATTATAATAAGCCCATTCATGTTATGGGTGTTTTATGGGTGTTTATTATAATCTTCACTCATGTGACTCAGTAAACACACTTCAGAGATGTGGCCTGGGACAAAAACCGCCAGCTGGCTTTGTCCTTAAGTAAGAGTGCAACTGATAAAAAAATGTGCTGCCAGGAGAAGCACCAGCCCGTTTGAATAGCAGTGAGAGTCAATCATATCCACCCAACACAAAGATAACACATAGCATCAGGAGTGATTAACAGCTGTCTGGGGCCTTATCCAGTGATCGGGGGAACACATTATGTCAATCAAAAAGGTGAATCAGGGTTTCCATCCAAACCCATATGATTGACAGATTTATGAAAATTACCCCTGCCCACTTCAGTCAACCCTTCAGCAATGTGGCTTTTTACAAGAGAGACGCTACCAGCTGGTTCAGGCTTTCAAATGATTACTGTTTACAATGCCATGATGGATGGGTCTGCAGTAAAGTGCCTATGATCAAGCGCTGCTTTCTTCCTGGATTTCTTACAGCTTACCACTGAGAGCAGCGTTACACAGAATTGTCCAATTCTATCTACCAAACAGCTCCATCTCAGCATTTTAATTTTAACCCTGTGGTGCTTGAAACACGGACTTAATTCCTGTTTTCCATTTAAAAGACATGAATAGATAACTTCCTCCACACACTGGAGGAACCAAGCAGTGGCTATGATTCAGAAATACTGATCAATCTAAAGATGTACCCAAACCATGAATTGTACAATGTACTCTGTCTCTGGTGCTGAAGTATCAGAGGTAGAAAAAAAGCCATATGGACAAGTACCTTAAGAAGTCAGGAGCCCTCGATATCATGTTTTCAAAGTCAGCGAAGGAGAGCTTGCTGTCCCCATCCAGGTCTGCCTCCTCTATGGCCTTCTCACACACCAAGTTCACCTCCTCTGGCGTCAGCTCCTCCCTTGTCAACTTGTTCAATGTTTTCTCCAGATCCTCCTTGCAGATAAAGTTGTCTGTGTTGAAGTCTGTCAAAATTGAAGATGCATTGAGATGCTAAACTTATACATAAGAGTCTACCTGCTTGAAGACATCACAACAAAGGCATTTATTGAACGAATTTCAATACCAGCCACTGCTGAAAAAAGACACCACTACCGATACAAAATCAAAATTAACTGACCGTATATTTTGAAAGCATATATGGCTTTCAGTTCTCTAGGGGCCATTTCACTGAGCACAGAGAACATGTCCACAAAGTCATTGAAGCTGAGGTTGCCTTGCCCGTCCTCGGAGAAGGACTCCACAATGCGGTTTCTGAAGGGATTTTCCTGCACAGAACAACAACAAACATTGTTTGATATCATTGTTCTGATATCATTCAGTATAATGACAAAGAGAAAATTGACAAGGAAGATGAGGAACAGAAATAGGCATCAGATAGAGGGAGGCAGAGGGAAAGAACAAGAGTAAACGTACAAGGAAGCTGGCAAGGATGGATGGAGAAGGTGGATGTTGATGAAAAAGAAGATGAAGAAACAGAATGGGAAGAGGAAGAGGCTTGAGCACCACTAATTTGTCAGTTACTACATTTACAGGGCTAATAAAGAAAAGATGAGAAGATTCTCCGAGAGTGGCCGCAAGTCTACAAACCCAATCAACGGCAATAAATCTGGGGAGGGTAATTGCCTCAGACCGCGGGTTCAAGGAGAATGTGAGGATACGGGGGCGGTATAGGGCAGCTGTGCCCCGCAGGTGCAGTGAATAACAGGGGTGAGTCACACATCGGCGCGCACAGATACAGTGCTCAATCCAACAAGCAACCGAGTGCCACCATCCTGACGTAACTCAGCTGAAACCATGTCTTCAACATTTCACAAACACGACACGAAAACTGCTGAGGAGAACATGCAACACCAAAGGCATGAGAGTGAAGGGGGCTTATGGTGAAGAAGAGCAGAATTCTGATACAGAGAGAGAGGCGATTACAAGTGTCCTGCACTCAGAATGTGTGTGTGTGTGTGTGTGTGTGTGTGTGTGTGTGTGTGTGTGTGTGTGCAGGTGCACGTGCGGCGTGTGTGTATGTATGTGAGCACGTGCACATACACGTGCTTGCATGTGCATGTATATGTGTCTGTCCCTGTGTGCGTTCTGCCCAAAGCTTGCATCTTTGTGCCATAATGAGAGATTGGTCTGGCTCTGTCCTTGTTTTGCTGGTGCCAGTAATCCTGCCTCCTTCAGGATCTTACACAATTTTGCCAGAAGACTCTCTGCCGCAGACATCCAACAGCCAAGATCAAGGTCATTGACAATCTCACTGTCATTAATATGCTACACAACGCTTAGCTTCCCAATACCCATGAATGAGCAAAAATCCCACCTACAAATGAAACGCTGCTCATTCATTAAAATACTACAGGTTGTAGGATTCATCTCCACAAAACCACCCCTAGCTGTCTGAGAGTGGTGCATGTGCCACAAGAAGCATTAGAACACTTTACTTCTAGATGCTGGGGGGGGCAAGTCAGTTACAATAACAACAACATGAATTATTATTAAGGTAGCACAAGACAGAGAAAGAAATACACCCTTTATCTTCTCAAACACACATAACAGTCAACCAAAGCCTAAAGCAAACTCTGCATACGTTGTTCATGCATTTGCAGCAGTAAGGTAAACAGCCTCCAACACTGCCATGTCCACAACAGTCCACTGAATCGCTCCTTATCCATGGGAAAAGCTAATTAACACAGACATCTGCGCAGGTGGGGCGGTGATTAATGTTCCCTCTGATGACATTAGAAATATGAGGGGTGGGGGCATCAATCATTGTTCAAGTGGTCTCGGTCAGATTTCATCCAGTTCTGCTGAGGTTTACAGTCCTGATACCCCCCCCCCCCGGCATTTTTACATGCAGGTCCAATAATGTCTCCAGAGGGAATACATTATCACAGGTCCTTTTAAAGCCATAACCCTCTGGGGGGCAGGGGGCGGGTGGTGGAGGGCGGACATTTGGTGTGACGGATGATCATGTAAAACTCAATCCATCATGGAATTGTGCTGCAGGGGCAGCAATATAAAAATTACAGGCAAACGCAATGTGTGTGTTAACATGCTGCGCTTGTACCTTCCTGGATTCACAAGCCTGCATAAATGCTTATATTACTGAGATGAATTTCCACACTCAACGTACAACGTCCTCTTTTCAGCTAACTGATGCTTTAAAGGGGAATCATCAAAAAAAAATCTATTGTTTCCGTTCTGAGTGGGTAAAAGACACATAAATATAATAGCCATTCAGCATTGTCCTATGAAAGCTTGCATTAAGCATTATAAACCTGCCCAGCCGCCCTGATTGTGTGAACATATTTAACAAAGAAAGAGGTGAGTGATGACAGGAGAGGAGGAGTCTGGATGGCAGAGTTTGATGCATGCAGTTTTAATTGGGACATTACACGGGATCGGTTCCCAGTTATCTGGCTTAGACTAATGAATGATCCTCTTATTATCCTGCATTGAGTTATGGCCTCGTGGCCATTGCATGTTTGCCTTTCTGAATAGTGCTATTGCTCTGCACTTCAATAATATATTAAAGCAAAAGTCCCAGGCTTGTTCCAACACCCCTGTCCTGGAAATAAAACTTATGTTGCTATGCAACCATGAAATTACACAGCAACAAAATCTGAGGTGGAAAATAAGTATTTTCATGCAGTGTTAACTTTCAGCAGCTGAGAAGGTAGTCTCAAATTTCTCCCCAGGCAGTGTTACAATATGTCATATAAACAGCATGGCTATTGTGCCCATTAAAAACCTATTTGTTCCTATAAAATAAAGTGGCATGAGATTAGATATCGAGCTACATGTGTTGCACAGGGTCCGAGGTCAAATGTTCAATTTATTGTATTAAAAGACCTTTAAGGTGCTTGGTCTGTCATATTTATAATCATGGAAGCTAAAGAGTAAGTGCATGTAGCCCCTACTATATACAACAGTTGCCAAAAGGTGGATTTGAACTGGCATTCCTCAGGACCATATGCCATAAAACTTCTTTTAAGAGACCATGCCCCCCAAAAGACCCAGGTCCACAAAGCATCAGACCAATAACACAGACAACACCCGGTACATATACAGAATTTGCACCCTACCTACAAGGCACCTTGGGTGGGTCTGTTAGAAAATAAAATACAATGATAGCATTTGTTTGGACCAGTAAACCAGACCTGTAAGGTTGCTGTGCTGTACTTTCAGCCAAACATTTTCCCAGAAATTTGCTGTCAAATTTTATTAACATTTTCAAGATATTTAAAAATACTGACCTGAATACATATGCTTGTTAAAGGATAACTTTAAAGGCTAACTGATGATAATTGGTTCTTCAATCTTAGAATAATCTTAGATGTGCTTTAAGTTATGCTTAGGTAAGACCTACTGTACAAGACAACCGTAACTCAGTTCACTACATCAAAAAAGCATAGTTTTCACTGACTTGTAAGGGGGATTCTTTACTACACAATTTCACCTTCATTCATGCTATCTGATGTTGTAACCCAGCATAAAAGTAGTTTATGGATCTAACTTTTTTTGAATGAGGTCTGTGGCTTTGTAAGAGGTAGGCGGACACAAAACCTTGGTCGATAAATCTCAAAGCAGCATACCTACCTCACAATCACCACTTTTTTTATGCCTACCAGAGGCTGCCAAAAGCCAAGGCATGCAAATACTGCAGGAGTGAAGAGATCCACTTTGAGCCTGGTGTTCTATTATGGTTTTATTTGCTATGTGTTGTTCCCTTCATAAGTGTTCTATCCTTTCATTATTAGCTACATGTGTCAAATTAACAGGCTTTCAAATGAGCCCAGGTTTTAAAGTACTTTAATCCCTTGCAGTGCTGTAATCCACTGTTTCCTTGCTGTGGTAATTGGTCCATCGATCTGAGTTCTCTCTCCTGTATTGACAGGGGACAGTGCAGCAGAACACACCAGCAAGGCCATCCTTCAGGATGGAGCATTGAAAGCAGGCTATCACAGAGGTTATCTGTGTGGGAGACATCTAATTCTACCATTTTCCGGTCTCTGGAAAAGCATACAGGCTGTCTGAGAACTATTTGCCTGATAACTGTACATGTCAGGTGTACAATGTTGCAGTCAAGATGAGCTATGAGCCCACAGTGCACTGAAAGTGGATACCAGGTATCAGTCCAGAAGTGGCATTAATTTGGCAGGAGTAAAGAGATAGCCTAGAAAAAAATCCCTTTCCCTTGCCTGAACTGGGCACAAAATAAGGGCAATACACATCTCAGAGAAAAAAAAAATCAATTTTTTTCAATAAGTTCAATAAGTAAATTCTTGCTTTTTCTCCTGGGAGGCTATACACTCTCTATAGAAATCTGGGAAGGCACAATTAAAGACGAAATATTTTATTATTTCCTCCTCACACAGATCTTCCAATGAATGGGCCTTATCGCATATGAGACAGAACAACTGACCAATCATGGGTGGTTGATTCAGCAGAAGGTGGAGCCTTGTCCACTGGCAGTGTGACAGATGGGCTAATGAATGCCACAGTAATTCTCACCAGTGCCAATCTACTCCTGCTCCCCCAACAAACCCTTACACATCTCCACACCAAACACTTCCTAAGGATCTCACAATCATCTCCTCTTGCTGTACAAATGTCCTGCCCTCTCAGAATTACTAGTTACACCCAGATATGATGTCCCTGAAACTCTGCAATGTAATCTGACTCTGAGGTAATCACATCAAGTGCTGGTGCTACACTGTATGGCAGTCCTCAGAGCCACTGGCTTCACTGTACAGGAATTAACTACTGCATGTGTACACTTAACTTGTGTACGTACATGCTGCTCCTGCCTCTGCTTTAGCAGCCCTTATTAATCCTAATACTGCTTCTCCCTAACAAGACACAACAGACTTCCCTAATGAGAACCATTACAGATGAAAGACTTGTTTGCTTATACTGTAATATTCAAAACCTTGGGGACTAACCGAAGCAAACCAGCACTAAATGACCTACTCAGCACAATCAACACAAATCTCATAGGGCGTGTGTGATGCACATGGGAGAAAATGTTCTACTAGTTCTAAATGTTCTACAACATGCACTCTGTTTGCATTAAGACATTGGAAAAAACTGTACGTTTAAAATTGATTTAATTTTTGACAATATAATAATTTTGATAGCATTGATAAAGTTTATAACACTGGCAGTTTATTAAGCAGAATCATGGTACATTCAGCAGTGAACAATGATTTCCATATTTGTACATTTTAATAGTGAGTCTCAAAAAATTAGAGTTCAGTTGTTTCTCCATCATAAGTTAACACCTTAAAATAATGTAAAAATGTCAGTGTTACCTTCAGTTCTGGCATGTTGACTATGAGTGCTAAGGGCAGTTTTACATCGGGGTCATTGGTGTAGTCCATTGGTACTAAGTGTGGAGCCAGCTCATGGTATCTTCCATGTAACCTACAACACATGCAGAAAAATTAACTGTTAGTTATCCATACATCACTGGAATATTTACTGCAGCCAATCTGTAGCTGGTAAACATCAGAAGTACATGCATATGATACTGTCTAAACAGACAAAACAACATGAATGATCAGGAAACAGCATTCCAACAGCTCTATGCTTCTGACAACATTTAGTACCCCAACATTTAGTATCTGAAAAAAAAATGGCTTAGAAAGAACAGACGTGAGACTAATAGAGACAGTTTTTTTCATGACGCTTCTGTGAAGATCCCATCGGCACAGATGAGGCCGGCTCAGAGACAGCTGGGTTTTAGTGGGAAAGACATGATCCTGTTTATTGGCCCCTTGCACTGCGCTGCTGCAACATGACCCAGACCCCGGCGGTTGCGATCGCCCCCCCACGCCTCCTTATCTCGCCGCGCAGGAAGTTGCAATCCCCACACCCACCGTGTAATAAAACAGGCCCGGAAGCATCCGGAAAGATGAGCGAGCCGACAACAGCCTGCAGATTCATGAGAGCTGTCTGGAGCACGGCTTTCGGGGGGGTAGTTTTTCTCTAAAGCCTGCATTGTGCTGCCAAGGGGTCCTCAAGGGGTATTAGCATAGATACTCCCTCCCTCCCAACACACAGATGATGTTCAGAGAAAAACTATATTTAACAGGGTAATTTGGTTATACACAATATCCATTACTATGAGAATATTTAGCAACCAGTGTTAAGATAAATAACTAGATAATTTATGTAGCTAGCTACATGGGCTCAATCTGTGTGGGGTTCAAAGGTTGGTTAGGAAAAACAACACCAAAATCAATTTGTTTTATTGGTGTTCGAGTCACTACGCAACGGCAGACTACCTCATCGTGAGTCATATCTCATCAATGTGAGTTTCAACATTTCCTGTTTTTTATGGTCCTGGATATTTTGAGCATACAAGGCCAAAATACAAATATTTCCTTTCAATGCACAAAGACTACAGAGAAAGACATTGTCAGATTAGTTGTATTTTTTGATAATGGATTTGGAAAATAACAATAATGACCACAGAAAGGACAGTGAGGCTGGTAATTCACCTAAAGACTGCTCCAATAAGATACATACACCGGCTCCAAATGTTGAAAGAAATAGTAATAGTAACAGTGCAAAGTCACGTAAGAGATCAAATGAGCAATGAAGAGTGGCTGACTCCTCACAGCTGTGCCATAATTTGATGGGGAAGTGAGAGCAGTATCACCTGTAGCCTTAATCCTTCACCGAGAATATCACAATGAGAAAAATGGAAATCAGCCTCAGTGTCTGTGCAATTATTATTCACTCTTAGCAGGTGATTTGGGAGGCCAATCTAAATGAGCAAACTAAGAAGATGAGGATGCTGCACAATGCCCCTGGATCTGATCTGGAACTTCTGGAGGATGAGGATAGTGCACAGTACCTCTGAATCTGACCTGTGACTGCTAGAGGATGAGGATACTGCACAGTACCCCTGAATCTGACCTGTGACTGCTAGAGGATGAGGATACTGCAGAGTACCCCTGAATCTGAGACCTGAGACTAAATAAACCATTGGGGTGCTGCTCGTCCACACAAACTCCACATCAGTGACTCTGAACTCTATACAAACAGTCAGAATAGGTTTGTCACAACATCTGTAGCTGTGTCATTCACAGTTCAAATGCCATGAACTGTTTCCTTTTGCCTGATATGCTTGAGTCAGTGACTACCTCCTAGATTTAACTGACATTTTTCCTCAGGTTTGACCCCTATTTATTACCTTTTTCATCTCAAGCACAATTTGCTAAGTTCAATGATCACCTGAATGGATGAGAAAAATTGTGTTTGCATTGACTTGCACTCATTTGCATGCTTGCCTTCATTTGCATGCTTGCACTCATTTGTCAGTCACAGGAGTACATCTAACTGAAGACTTCAAAATGCTGTGTACTAAACCCACTAATATACCATAAACAGGTTGGCAACCATGTAAAAGCATGATGGTAACTTTTACGCAGGCTCTTCCGATTACAGTGGCGTATTGCAGCAGAAATGACTGAAATCAAGAGGAGTGTTCGAGCAGTAAACACACCTCCATTTATCAGCTGTACCAGGGTCAGTCGAGTCAAATCCATTCCACCACTCAGTGACCCTCTGACCTGGTGATACCCCTTCATTTCCCATCAGTATGCAGTTACCATGGCAGCATTAGCCTGCTAAGAAGGCATCAATCATTGTAGAAAACACCCCCTTGGGCAGACAGTCATGATGGCTGTCAGAGACGAGGATGTGTGTCAGGTCGTGGCACACTTTAATGTTCTCCAATATCCATAAATAAAAAGGGCTGTGAGATGCTGATTGATTCTTCTGGGACTTGCAGATTTCCCTGCGCTGCACGATTTTCACAATCTCTTAGCAGGGGAAAATTAATTCCCATTCATCTTCCTATTTCTGTGATTGCACTCCTAGTTTGCATACTGTCGCAAGAGCTTCAGGCGGAGTATACCTGCCACATTGCTTTGCGACGATCAGTGCAAACCCCACTGCTAGCCTTGCGTAATGGTGCCGCAATATATGCTTGGGTGGCTTCAGACAAGGCCCTGGAATGCTTTATCAGGCTATAAAAGCTTAAGACTCCATTAGTTTCCACAGTTACTGTTTATTTTGTCTCATGTACATTGGCAGCAGTGTTATTAAAGCCCGAGAAAAACTGAAGTCATCTGCCAGTGTCCAAGACAGCTGGGCCTTTATGACATAACAGATGATGGAGAGAATACTAACTGAAACATTACTTTCGGCAGAAGAAAGTTGTCTTGTTTTAATCTAAATGACATGCCAAACATAATTGAATTAGCCCATGAACACATTAGTTTTACTGATTCTTTTGAAAACTGAAAATATAATTTACTTTTAATAGGAACCTAAATAATAGGCTGACAAGCACTGTTGAATGTGAAATGTAACATATCACATAGATTTCAGTGTGAAAATACATGTTGCTGTTCCATGACTCTGGTCAGGACAGACAGCTCTATAATACAATCTATAGGTACTGTACATCCACATAAGGTTTGTAGCTAATGCGAGAGTATGCATTTTTGAAGCTCTGAGAATGATCTTTACCTCACAACTATATCCTGCCCCCTAAACTATTTTACATTTTTTGAGGGATTTGTTTGGCTGGTGTGTCTCTGATGTTAAAGCAGGGTGGGAGGACTTAAACTGGATTTAAGGCCTAATTTCAATGCTTCCATGCAAAGCATGTCTTGGCTTCAAAGTTTTTGAAAGTCAAATGTGGACATACCCTCACAAATCTGACTGAGAGGCAGGATCTGAACTTGAGAGGGGCTAAAGAAAACCAAACACATCAATGTCCTCTACCGTGACATTTGTGTCATTTATGGGTTTTCTCTTTTTTTGCTGTTTTATGCTACTGACCAGAGGCCATGTCCCTTCGGGTGCATACATTCAGTTTCTTTAAGAGACACGGTGGAGAAACTTCCACCCGGTGTGGCGTAAAATGCTGGCCCAGCGCTAAGTGCCTTCCTGACCTAATACTGCTCATCGATGGTGCTGCTGGTCTGTGACTCTGAAGATCTCTCTGGCTCTGAGGATCAACATATTTCAGAAATAATGAAAGTTCTCTGCGACACAATGCCCTCGAGTCTGGCGAGAAGAGCTGGGAACGGCTCATTGATGGGGAAAAGGATGAGGCGCCTATGGCCATTAGAACCTAATATCCAATTAACTTCCCTTGAAACCCTTTCACTGTGAACTCCGCTGTTCTCCTGAGCTAGAGAAGAAGGCAGAGCAGAGTCTGCAGCCAACACACTCAATGACCTCCACTCTGGCTTTAGTCCCACCTCACCAGCATGATCTCATTTTATTGCGTTCATTCAGCTAAAACTCCTCAGACCGTTCACTCTGTCCATGTTTCCAAGACTGGCTTGTTATTGCCGTACCACACAAGTCAAGTCAAGGCAAGTCAAGTCAAGAGAACTTTATTGTCAACCCATCCATATACATGTATACAGTGGAGTTGAAATAACGTTTCCCTGGGACCCATGGTGCTACATTTACACAGTGCAAGACAAAGACAACATAAAGTGCAAAGCATAAAGTCAGTAAATAACAAGACAATAAATACAACAAGACAATAAATAGACAAAATAACAAGACAATAAATAGACAAAGTTACAAGCATAAGTAGAAAGGACTATCTTTGCCTATTCATTTATTTGGTGGCTACCAAAATGTAATGCAAATTAGAGGGTTGTCATGGTAAGAAACATATATGGTGTATTCAAAGAGCTACGTGAAAACAAACACAGATACAAAAAAGCAAGTGACAGCAAATTGATAAAAGAATAAATCTAGTTTAAGGTTAGTAAGTACAAAAAACTGATACCAGTAATGAGGCTGATATCACTGTTTTAATAATCAAAATAGAGAATTTGGGGAGAAAATAGTAAAATGGCTCCACAATCTGATCCTACAACCTGATCATAGAAGAAGCAGCCATAACTGAGGAACCACACATCTGTTTCAAACCCTAGTGCATGACAAAATGACAGATGTTATTTTTTGCCTCACAGGATACAACTGCCCCCCACACCCCCATCTTTCAGCCTTCAGCAGCCTTCACACATGTGGTGTCCCATGACCCCTATCTCCGTCAGGCATCTTGAAGCTGAACCACCTCTCCTTTGACCTAACTGTCATTGGCGACCATCTGCCATTGCTTTCAGACAGGTTGACACAGTGCAAGCCTGTCTACAAAATTCACACTTGCAATCAACAGACACATGGAGTATGACACACAACCAGCACGGTATGTTAAAAACTGTTTATTGGGGCTGGCTAATAAATTATGCGTGCACTGATTTTATTTCATCCATTCCCACAGCACATAAAGAATGTTCATTTGTGCTAATAATAGGCTAACTTGTTCCACTGTGAGGCCAGGTTAATTTAAAAGGCTTCACACACAGGGTCTGAGAGAATAAAAGTCCACAATGAATTCAAATGTGGCACATTGTATCAGATCCTGACAGACCTTCTCACATTGGGGCCTAAGGAAAGAGGGAGTGGACACAACAATTTATTGAAATGACCTGTCGGTGCTGGCTGGGGGTAAGCCAAGGTAAAGATCATTTCAGTCAATAACCCAGTAAATGATGGTCTCTTGGCATGTGATTAACATAATGTCCCAACACGTCTGCCCCAATAAATAAATATCCTGAGAAGTTTTTGTGGTGTGAACCCATAAAAGATAAATCTTGATGACACATTAAATGTGTAACAAAAATTCTGGAGTATGACACAGCTTATATAATTCTAGCACCTCTCTTTTTATACATATACATTACAGAGTACTTCATGCATACTGTACTAAATAAATATTTTTTTTACTAAATGCTTACCACTCTTGTCAGGGTTGCCAAAATTGTGGATTTTCCCCTCAGATGTATGGCTTTTGAACATTCTGGGGTAAAACTTCAGTGGGGGAAAGGGGAAAGAGAGGGGGATGGTGGAAAAGTTTTTAAGTCATTGTTGGAGCCGGGTGAATAGGGGGAGGCAATATTCTGAGCAATAATTTCATGAAGAATCTTGGTCATTTACTGTATTTGAATAGATATCATAATTTCCATTACGGAGTATCATTTTTACTTGAAGAGAAAATTAATTAAAAGCTCCAGTTAAAACTACATCGTCAAAGGCCAGATACTGGAGTTTAGTGTGGGATGAACTGAAAGTCATTCTGCCCGCATTCTTATTATTTCATTATTAGATGGGGATTTTTGACTGCCAGACAAAAACGTTAATGACTCAACCTTAATCACAAGCAGAATCTGTGGTGTATAATGGTGAAAGTTCAATTTAAATGAGCCTTGTATTTCTTGTTGTGGAAAGTGAGACTCAAGACAAGTTCTGAGGCAAAAGGATCATTGGGTTAGAGTTTGTGTATTTTCCTCTTACAGGTGAACTTCCTATTGAAAGTGAGGTTCTCAAAAGTGATGAGGCAGTAATATGAAATGGCATTTTCTTTACAACTGATATGAGAAAGTGGAGGAAAAGATCAGAGCAGATGAGGCAGACTGCCGGAGGTGTGGTAATTTCCCAGACACCTTTTCAGACACAACGTCACTAATGAAGGAGCCCTCTCTCTCTGAGTGGTATGAGATCTGACAGATCTTGTGTCTTAAAAAAAAACTGCACTATAGAAAGGGGTGGGTATAAAATCTCCATCAGATTCAAATAAAACCCCACTTCACAGTTATAAAAGTCAGGCGTGAGAGGGGCGGGGGAACTGCTAATGACTTTGTAAACCCCCTCCGTATATTTCCAACAGCACACTGGTTTGCATGGTCCTCTTGTGTTTTACAAGCTCGTTTACTTGCCTTTTGGAACTGTGGCACTCTGGCCCTGGGAGTGTGCGTCACACATTCCTCTAAGGTGTCACCTCTCAGGATTCATTACACCAAGGTTTCCCTCAGAAGGACATGACAGTGGTCTTGCGCCGTGACAAGGGAGAATTGAGTTCAGTCAAGACTCCCATTACAAACAGAGATGAGTGATAACGGTTTGAGTAACAGACAGAATGGTTTTAATTAAAAATGGGGAAAAACAAGACACCTGTGGGCCTCCCTTCATCCTCCAGTTAACAAGAGCTGTCCCAACACTGCTCAAGCGGGTGTGACTAGTACTACTGTGGTGGATCTGCTTGTCGTTTACCTCCATGGGGCTTTACACCATCTGGTGGTACAATTAAGGTACTGTCATTACATTGGGGGAGGCACTTTCTCAATCAGTCAGCAGGTTATTCAGTCAGCCATGTGAGTGAGGGACAGAACCATTTCTATGTGTGCTCAGTTACCAGTCTAGCAATTAGATCAATCTATAGACCTCTCCCTGTCCTCCAATACATAAGGCTGATATGCATGTTTACAGACATCAGCCCTGTTACACTAAAAGGGTAACTGCTTTTAAATGGTGGTGCTCATGTTCCAGCCTCCTTTTGGACCTCCGGTGCAGTGAAACAAAATGAGTACTATTTGTTGTTTGGGGAGCCAGAGATGCAGGGGCATGGGCATTGGGGGGCACTGGATTTTTGGATTTACTTTAAAAACCCACAAGGAGCCAAGGAACAAAGCCCAGGCACCTTTCTGCACACTGAATGAGGTGTGGAGCTGTGTGGAACATTAGCGCATAGTTATATACAAGCCCACATAAAAGGCAGACAGGGAAGGCTGCAGATAAATGTTATTGCCGGTATAAAGCCGCATCATATTAAACAGAGGCCTAATGCAATTCCACATAAACAATCTTTTCATTTAAGAGAGGATGGGTAAATACAAGACACAGGTTACACATCACTAAGAAGCAAGCATTCCAAAGCACACAGGTGAAACACTAATAGACGTTTCATCAGTTCATTAGTTTTGGCAATTAATGATTGATGTTGGACAATTCATGACAGATCACAAGTGTATAAAGTGGCCTAGAGACTACCCATCTGGGGATATGACCTCAGGTCACACATGTAGGTTTGACAGTGACCTGTGTTTGGACCTATGCAGCAGGTGAAGTGAAATCCTATACAAACAATGGCTTCAGTTAGACAATGAGGAGATCAGATAAAGTGAAAAACAAATCCAGCAGGCACTGGGGGACAGGAGTCTCTCCATCTCATATTTAGAGAGATAAAAAAAAAATGTAGCGAATGCACTGCTTTGGTTCTAGAAGGTTCTTTCCCACTCGGCGGGAGAGAGGACGTACTGCGTGGATCAGCAGATCAGAGCCCAGAGCTGGCCCGCTTTATTAGTGTAATTAGGTCATTTGATTGCAACCCAATCCTCCACTCTCCTCTCTCTTACCTGGTTTTAATTTCTTAAAGTAGTCACTCGATCCCCAAATAGCAGCAATTAATGGTACATACTGAAACTGTAGAATGATATGTCAAGTGCATTAGAAAGGAAAGCAAGCGATTTGTTTTATTTATGCGTCTCTGGTACATAAGCGCTTGCCATGGATCCCGGCCAGGCAAGAACCACGCCAGGTTCTTAAATAGACGTCACCTCCAGCTACCACCATAACATATCCACATGCATGATAACATTCAGCTCCCATGAATTCATGTAAGAACGAAGCTGTTCCACTGTTCCTAATGGGTTGTGTTCAGGTACACACCAAAAATTTGTTACCATCACCTGTCCCCAGTGAGTCATCAGGTATTTGTCACAAGTGAGTGGCAGTTTGGGGGAAAGTGACAGTTACCAGATCTTTGGGGAAGACATGTCTGGTTGGGAAAGTGATCCTTCACAGCGAAGCAAAAGAAAGTACAGAGAGGTCAAACGTTCATGAATAATGAACCATGTGATTGAATCTCGGCATTGATACAGGTAGAACCTTCCTATGCCAATGATTCCCTCCCCTAACACATGAACAAAAGAACAAAAATGATCATTTTCATGTGAGTAATCAATCAATTAATTTGGAAACAAATAAAAGTTGCTCCTCGTTTTTCACTCTTTCTCTCTTTCACACCCACGCACACACACACGCAGAGAAAAATGAAACTCTCTATTCTAATTTCTACACTCCCAACAAAGAAAGGAGAGGGAGAAAGGAAATATCTCCCCTCAAAACCTGAATGATAAGGAGTAGATGGGGAAATTTTAGGCTGATGAAGGTAATAGGCATTTAAAGGAAATGGCAGTTCAGCAGTGCTTTCCTGAGAGCCGGTTGTAAATTTATCAGGAGGACACAGAGACAGTTCCTCTGTAAAGCACAAAAGCCAGTAAATCATTGTGTCTGAACCTTCCCTAGCCAGACATTTCAACCGGTGCTGTAATCTGTCTTGGTGTTTCAGCTGTCTTGCCTCTCTGTATTAATATGATCGATACAGAACACTCCCAGGAAGGAAGGAGGTGGATTTATGTGATTTTGGTTGCCCTTTATGTCAAATTGACATGTTCAAAAGTCAAGTGACAGCCCACTTGACAGATTTATTTAAAAGCCACACTGGGCTGGCAATGATTTTCCAAAGAAAACTCTAAGCATTGAATAGGATAGGATAGGATTGGACAAAACAGGATAACTTATGGAACAGAAATAGCTATCTATGGAGGGACAAACAACTTATATTCTGAACATACAGGCATACCAAATCATATCATTCAAAACATTATCGCAAACACAAACATAGTAGATATATTACAAAGACACCCATGATCAGGCTAACAGTAAGCAGAGGATAATATGCTCAATGGATCCATGCTAATGTCACACATGCCCAGTAGCGGGACCTCATTACAACAGGACAAAGACACAAACAATGTTGGCAGGGTATGCTGATGTGCCTGAAACCAATAATCAGGGTACAGGGAGTGAGCTTTGTGCTAATGCTATCTTTTGGTTTTTCAGTCTTAAGGAGGGAAGGACATGACATCACGGCATTATAATGTATGGGGTCCCTGAAACTGCTTGGAAATGACTGGTATGTGTCACCCAGCTGTGCTTCATGATGTGCTTCAACAGTTCCTAGGATACACTGCCACATTCTTATAAAGAAAAGTCAGTCTATGGGTAGAAATAGGTAATAACTGTTTAAGTAGCTCTGCTAATGGAACCATTATTACATGCACAGAATGAGGCCAAATAAGCCAGTATTTGCTTTTGGGAGCTGTAAAATATTCAAAAAAGTTTTCGCTAACAGCTGTGCAACACCTGAAATCAGGAATTTGCTTAGAACAATTCTTAACCACTCTTTAAAGAGGAAAGGAGTCCCTGGTGTAACACATGTGAGCCTCATTCAGGTCCAGGCCCCAAAAATATGACTGGATCAATAGCTCTGAGTGAGGCTGTTTGTACTCACAGAGCTGACAGTGGAAGAGGCAGGGCAGGGACCTGCAGTCGATAGCTGGAATGTAACACAGAGCAGCGGTGAAGGGTCTTTAGCTTGAAAAGCGCTCGATCTTAGCCAACACAAGAGCCTGTGCCAGCACTCTCAACCGATTGCAAGCAAATTTTAAACATTGTTCCATCTTTTCCAGTGCATACATTTTGATCAACGTTGCGTTAAAACAGGCAGTGCTGAGACTCTAGAGTTTCAGAACTTGGGCCTGCAAACCTGTTTTGTTAGCAGGGGGAGAATGGTATAGTAGGCATTCCTTGTTTATATTATACTGTAGTTTCTTTGTGCTTTATAGTTGTTTTTCCTATCTCATTGTGAATGTCTCTGTTATATAAAAGTGAAGTGAAAAGTGAAGTGAAAATGCACAGAGGTAGTTTTAAGTATTATTTGACAAGTATTACATGACCGTGGGTGACCAAGGCCAATTTGAAACATTACAGGTAGCCATTCAAACAAAAAGAAATTCACCCTGAATAAATCCAATGTATTGACCTTGAATTACTTAAAATGTATATAAAATAAATCTGTGGTTGAAAATTGGCGATACGGTGAATTTACAATGTACGATAAAAAGCAGGTTGAGAAGGCCATTAGAGTCTGATTTAATGACCTGCTAAATGGCATTCAAAGCTACAGTTTCAATTACACTCATGTCCATATTCCATATTTTTCATTCCTTATTTTTGCCCTTACCCGTGCTCTTAACAGTAATGTATGCTAATCTGCCCACGCCAGTCTATAAACATGAATTACTTAATATTTTGAAATCATTACTATTTACGGAGAGTCAGTGGTCCACAATTCTGGCTCTTTGACGCACATAATATAATTTTATTTATGACGATCATCCACCATAGAAATACCTTTATACCCTGTACAGTACTGTGGGGCACTGCAAAGTCTACCACAAAGACAACCCGAGGAGTATGGGCTCCACATTAATACCGGATTTATTAACATTTATAAATGGTGACCTAAGCATCAACAATTTATATTTTAATGATGTGGAATGTAGTTATCAATGCTTCATTAAGCAGTTATAACTGTGCCATATTCTAAAGTGTTATCAATACAACACCTCGGCACATTGGAGGAGTTCAGTTCTCAGAGCCTCAATAATCCCACAAAATAAACATTCTTCTTTGTATTGCATTCACCTAACACTTTTTATGTTGAAGATGTAAGTGAACATAGTCACAATTTTAGAGAAGTAATTTCATTTGCAACAACTGTGCATGAACTGATTAGATAAAATACCCCATAAAAACTAGGATTGGGCTGCACTAATATTTCATAAAATACTTATCTTGAAGCATGTGTATCTCTGTAGGCTACAGTAAATATGCCACATTACAACCAATTGCTTTTGTTGATCTCAGTGGTTTATTTGGGATGAGCCTGTTTGCAGCAACCAAACAATTTACTATCACATTTGATCAGTTCCGATATCTAATTTCATCCTGAGACTGTCTGCATTTCATTTGGGTGAGGCTGACTACACCTCCGACATAAGTAACAAAAACCTGAATAAATTCTTCAGATAAGTTTATGTTACCTTGTTGTTTTACTTGTTTGTTGGTTTTGTGTGCTGAAAATTGCAATTGTTTAATCAATAGATTTAAAGGTTGCTTTCACAAAGACAGCAAAACAACATAAAAGATGGTTTCATCTTAATTAAATAGGGCATCCAGGACAAATGCATGGCAGTTTATTTAACCACTGGCAAAAATGCACTGCAATAATTGACCATACCCTGAACGTATTTCTAACTACCGTCACACTCACTCACTGTGATAATTGATGAAAAAATATCAACATTCCTAATCACAAATGTATTCATACTCTATTTCCATAGACAGAGAACTTATGAGTAAAATATTGCAAATGTTATCATGCAGACAGCACTTTACAGGAAAAATCTGGGCTGTCAACATAGTAAAAACTGGAGGGAGACAGAATCAACCCAATTTATAATGCTGCATTTTAGCTCCTTTCTCTGCATCAGAATGCATACATATGTATATGCACCTTCCTCTTTCCAGTTCCAGGACGCTACCTCACTTTAAAAGGGAGGTATCATCAGAGAAAAAGGTACTCATTCACACTGACAGATAAATACACTTATTTCACCTTATTGCTCTGGGTTGTCATGGGCCCATCCAGTGGCCACCAAATTTCTGAATAAGAGCTATAATGACAAAACAGCCTCAGTTATGGAGCAGTGTTTAAGGAACTGGAGAAATGACCGTAAGGTTGCAGGTTCACCCCAGGTGGTACACTGTTGTCAAACCCTTGAGCAGGGTAAAACAGCCTGAATGGCTTTAGCTGGTACAAAGCTGTACAAATGCACTTTTAAATGACCTAATGAATGAAATATGTGATGTAGGAGATCTGAGTTAGGATTCTGAACGGCTCACGCCGAATGAGGGTTCGGCACAGGGCTGAGCCAGGGTGTGACAGGGGTGTGTGCCTTCCCAGATACAGTCGCCTGAAACAGAAACCATGTCATGTCAGCTGCTCAGCCAATTACACGCTTTACTGCTTGCTATCGGCCGGCTCCAGCGGCAGGGGAGGTTTTGATGGAGCCACCAGAACAAAAAGGAATCACGCTCGCGCGGAGAGAGGAGAGCCATAAATTGTGTCAAGCCGGGATCTAATCTCTCTGTCCCCCCGTCCCCCCGCACCCCTGCCCCCCCACCCCGTCCGGATGCACGTCTGCCGGGGTTCAGATCCACAGCTTCTTCTCAGCGCTGCACAGGGGCCACGGCCAATAGATCTGCATTGTGATGGATGAGGGAATCAATCCAATAAATCCCCCCCAAAGCAATGGCCAATGTACGGGGATGATTAGCAAGACTCTAACGATCGGGGAGGAAAAGGATAGAGGCTGCAATTATCAGCCATCTCAGTGCATTTTACACTGTATTTTTCTTGTGGATCATGGAGAGGGCATTAAAGATCAATATGCATTAATAGGAACAGCAGGCGCCGAGCTGTTACATTTAGCCGAGGGGGGGGGCATAGCTGCAAAAGTGGTGGTACCCTCAATTTAATCTCACGTAGTACAATGGACTCAAGATAAAATTTGTGTCTCTTACATTTGAATTCAATGTGATGAAATCACCTGTGACTTCAAACAGGGGTAATTACCACCTGGCTTAATCTGCCCCAAATGATCTGCTTGTTTTACATTTTACCTGGCCGTGGAGTCATTTTTTTCAGCAGTATTGCCAATATTCTGTTTTGTCCTTATGCTTTAGGTTGTGGTTTATTGTGGATAAAACAGAATAATATTAATCTCCCTAACAGCTGTTAATCATATGTACAACACACAGCCACCCATTCCTGCACGCTATATTATTATTATTATTATTAATAATAATAATAATAATAATAATAATAATAATAATAATATTACTATTAAACAAAATAGGGAGCCCAATTTGGAAAATACTGCAGTGGTCAGAAAGCCATAATCATTTTTTTTTTCTGTAATGGCCACTGGGGCCTCCTTAGTGGTAGTGGGCTCAGGGGTTCAAAGTGACAGCTGCACCAATCACCAACACTTTCCCACTTTCAGGTGAAGCCAGAGGACCTTACAAACATCCTTTTTATTAATGA
This sequence comes from Megalops atlanticus, assembly GCA_019176425.1. NCBI lineage: Eukaryota > Metazoa > Chordata > Actinopteri > Elopiformes > Megalopidae > Megalops > Megalops atlanticus. The sequence goes on from CM032881.1 coordinate 8,432,592, forward strand.
CCTTTCCCTCCATTCACATTTTCACCAAATCCAACCTTTAACCCATCTGCACCCCTTCTCCCTCCTTTGACTTCAAGCACAGCTGGTCAGCTGGTCATAATATGATAGTCTCTTGTTACTGATTTCCAAGCACCGCACTGTTGATCTGGCCAAGACCTATATATTCAGGGCACAAAAATGGCAAATGGGACACCAGAAGCGCAAAGGTTGTTAATTGTAGCCCGAACAACTGCTTACTATAAGTCTGTCGTAGCGAACGCTGAGAAGCAACGGTGGAATTGAATTGCTGGGAAAGTGAAACAAGCAAAAGAAAGGAAAAGGAGAGAGATATACTGTCATTGGATGCAACATTAACAAAAGGCCTTGGGTGCACAGAGGCAGTGTGAAATAGTGGGACTGAAGCCATTACATTACTCAGCTCCATGGCGGAAGTTCTCATTCATACCTTATCAATTCATACAGCTGGACAAATCCCAAAGCAATTTAGGGGTTGCTCAGCTGTTCATTGCAACAAGGCAGCGCCCTAGCCTCAGCTTCCAACTTTTCCGGGGAGTTTAAGGCCAGCCCCGTTCCTTTACCATTACACCACATTAACAGCTTGTGCTGGATAACTGTACCTGTAATAAATTTTACCCGCACTGAACCATCTGTAATACGGTTATTATTGCTTCTCTGAAACTGTTTTGCTCTTGTAACTATCATGCTGAAGAGACAATAAAAATAATAATAATAGGCAGTAAAAATCAAAAAGGCGTGAAGGTGTGTGACATTGGGTGGGGTGCTGCACGAGCAGAGAGGGCTGTTGCTGTTAAGAAGGCCTTGCTTGCTCCCGAAAGCCTGGGTGGCTTTTGGGACCATGGGCAGTGGTGACCCCATGAACAGTCTCTCAGAACCCCTCCAGTAAACACCACTAGCTTCTCAGCTGCCCCAGTGGCAGGTTTCTCTTTAAATACGCTGGTTTTGTTTTGCTTGTTAGACTGTGTCTTACCCCACACAGGGGGGGAACTAGGCAGAGCCACAGAGCCAAATTACCATTCTTTCTTGTGCGTCTCTTCTCCAAATAAATATGGTGGCCACATCCGGCATGGTGCCAACAGGCCTTACACTGACAGAAACTAGAGTGTGGTGTGATTTTGGCTCTCCAGCATCACATATTTCCTTAATACTGAAGCAGTTGTGGGCTAGAGAATTAGAATTGCCTGGGTCATGATTACATCCCTAGTGTCCATTTCATAATTTGGTATAATAAAAGAAAAGATTATTTTACAGATGCAGAAGATGCTAGAAGATTTCCTTGCTGCATACATGCATGTGAGGTAACACTGTGCAGAACACTGGCACAGAAACGGTACTCCTGGTTTTGTTCTAACCAATAACTACACACCAGGTGCCCAGTGCCAAAGCTGAAATAAGGTCACTGTACTGTCTTGCTGGGATTGGGGACTCATTAAGACACACAGAGGAAGTATGTATATTTAACCAGATTAAACCCTTTTAACATGACTGTCCTTCTGTGACGGGAAGTCTGTTAAGCCTCCGCTTGGTGCAGATGACTGAGGCTCTAGACAGCAGTTTGTAGTGACAGATAGCAGAGCTTAATAAATCAATTATACTGTACTTGTGTAAGATTTAAGAATACAGATATCTTACGTAAACTCATGCTTATTTATATTAACGCACATACAAAAGCATCATTTATGAAAATGGACTATTACTGTCATCAAAAACACGTGTAATACAGTGATTACTCTACCCTCTCCATCTTTACAGTCTTTGTACAGTACTGGCAACTGACATTTTTCATACACAAGCACACAGTAATAAATTACTGAGTTGCCCATGCAAACCAAGCAGCATCTCATCTGAATTCATAAAACAGAGATGTTTTATGGCTTTATTAAGCTGCAAATGACGCAACAGTTGCGTCAATAGCCACAACATGTTGGTGAATTCCTTCCTAAATTAATTACAGGTTAATAACGATAACAAGAAATATGGATACATAAAAGATGCCATGTGATTCATTAAAGACACCAGAGATTCAAGGACAAGAGGATCAGAGCCAATCAGCAGCGAACAATCAACTGAAAAGAAATACTTGACTTCTTTTCAGAAACAGGAACAGTTTTGACCTTGTCTTTTTTATTTTTTGAGTGAATGAATTCCCATGCAGTGTCTTTCCATGCGTAGCACAGAACAGGCTGTACCAATAGTGTAAAGAAAAAAGGAAGAGGAGCATCACTCACCGAAGGATTTCTTTACGAGTGAAGAATGTACAGTCCTGTGGGGAAGAAAACAAAATGTCATTCTTGATCTGAGTTAGAAAAAAAGTCATGTTAGGAAATCTGTGTGATTCATACAAAACTACGTAGTCAAATTGAAGTAAAATGTTGTGTATAGAACAGAATAAAGTAATGGTTCCTTGAATTTGTCACTGAATGGTTGTTTATGTCAGATTAAATAAAGGTGTATGTGTAACTCAGATGAACCTCACAAAGAGAGATCTACTCAGTTCTATTGGCCAGTTAAATAAACACCTGTAAAGTTATGGTTTTAACAGCTTCAAAAATACTCTGCAACTAGCAACAATGACAAATAATTTGTAGTCAAACGCTGATTAGGAAGAGTCTTTAGATGCAATATCATAATGCCATCTCCTCAACACTGGATTACTGCAACACCATCCTGTCTGACAGACAAACTTGCATCCTAACCACTATTAAACTAGAACAAACATGACCAAAGACTACATTAAATGTGCCCTAGTTTTCTGGGTTTCTATAAAAATATGGACTGATTTTGGCTTAAACCTATGCTTATTACACACAACCTGCGGCGCTACATATCACATAGCCTATCAACCTACAAAAGGACCTGCTGCTTCTTATTCCAGGCACTACTCAGAGCAGAACAGGTGACAGACTGTTTTGTTATAGTCACAAAGCCCTGGAATGATTCATCAATGTGTGTAATCTACATTAAAATTGTGACCCTTTTGCATGTTGCTTTCCTGACATGGGCTAGGTTTGCCCACTGGCTAGTGTACAGCCAAAAGGGATATCACCATATTGAACCTCCTGTGGTTACAAAGCTATCATTTTATCACGGTTATACCATGCTTCTGCATTTGGGTCCAATACTGCCGTTCAGTTTGCACCAATGGACAGCTTCATTTGCTTACTTTTGCTTAATCTTGCCATGAGCTTGTCATTCTCTTAACTTTATCTTAACTATTGTAGCTTTGAGTTACATCGTGTTGCACAAAGCACTTACAAAGTAACACTATTGTGAAGTGCAGTACATGGCAAAATGTTTGACTGGTTTGTAGATGGATCTTTTCCCAAGTCATTCTCCCTCTCCCTTGACATACCACAGAAAGATAATTTGCCTTCAGCTATCATATCCAGTCTAGAGGAAGGGATTCATTGTGAATAATTTAGCCACCATCCCCGAATACACACATGCTTGAAAGAGCCGCAATGAGAGTACCTCGCGTTATTGGTCATTGGGCTAATCCTGCATGCGATATCAGACACAGTTAAACAGAAGACTGTCAACTCTGTGTTCCTTTCTATCTGTAGATCCCTGCAGGGATTCTTGACGCTTTTTGACATTAAGCACACTGAGCTGAGCATCTGTTCAGTAAAGAGAATATCTACAATGACACCCAGACTGGGTTACAATCTTCCAACTAAACCCAAGACCACCCCCTCCCCCCCAAAAAAAAGAGTTTTCACTGTAGCAGCTAGCACTCTAGCAGACATGCAAGTCACCCTCCTGTCACCTCAGGGCTCGGATTTCTCTGGATTGAAGGTGGCACGCTCCAATGTCCTCGCCTGTCAGTCGCTACAGGAAAGGTGAGACCAGGGAATCGGGTCGTGCATGTCTGTCACCTGTCTGCAGAGCAGGTAGGGCAAAGAGCGAGGGCTCTGGCACTGCCCCGCAACACCGCGCAAACCCAGTCCTGCTGCCAAGGGAGGCTCTGATTCGATCTCCCCCACCCTCTGAGCCTCCTAGCATTGCACTGGGCGAATATACCTCATTTTTACGATGTTTACTGTCCTTTTCACTGCACAGCAGCTTATTCACAACAACAGAAAAAACAGCCATTAAAGCACATAATAATTATTACTAATTATTTATTTGGCAGACGTCCTCGTCCACACAGGACTCTCAGTTGCGACCTGCCTTATAATTTATGGCCATTAGCCTTTAAGTGTTGTTAATTGCTAGTTAATCTGAAATATTTGAACACGCTTCTTGCACAATGAGAGTGAGTGCTCATGGGCCAGGTGACTCGGCTAAGACTTATTGGTGGATAGAAAATACATTTCACTCCATTAAATTACTGCCATGGTGAGGAAGAAATGTGAGGCGTATATCCTTTCAGAGGGCTCAGTAATTCACTGTCCTCTAAAATACCCAAGAGACAAGTTTAGAGAGACAAGTTTTTCTTACAGAACTGAATGAGAGGAAATGACAGATGAGTGCTGAAAATGTATAACCTTTTTTCATAGAAATATTACAGTGGCAATTCATGAGCTGTAATGTTTATGAGTTGAACAAATTCTTAGCAACCCTCTAAGTAACTCAAATGAACTGAATGGTGCCTTGTGTCACCGCAGTGTGCCTGAAAGTTAGACAATAACTCTGTGGATCATATAAAGTTGCTGCACTACAGCAATGCTACTACACGTTATCAAGCCCTGAAAAATGAACAGACACTGCTTAGAAGATACCCTAATCTAGGGTTAACTACATCATTTACATTTTACCTTTTCAATTTGATACAGTTGAATATTTGCTAAAGCTAAGTACCTTGCACAAGGGCACAATGCAAGTGACCTACTCTGGGCGTTGCAACCTTCTTATGACAAGCACAGTTCTGCACCACACTACCATCTAGAAATGACAGTAGGAATCTCATGTATGATCTAATACTTATTTCAACAAAACAGCCAACTGGATTTAATACTTTAAGGATGATATGCAGGTAAAATGTTTCCCCTGCACAGAATCTGTGGTAAATCCAAATATACACAAATGCACAATGGCAATGACAGTATTTCACTGAATGGATTTGTCATTTCAGATCACATGCATTTCAGTGATAGTGGATGTGCAGGAGAAACCTTTGCACAAAACCATGGCATACCATAGTTCATTCATGGTTTGAGTGGCACATCTACAATGAGCTAAGAAAGACCTGCTGCAGCCAAATGGTCACGCTCCACTTGTCTGGGACCTGGCCAACTTTGATTACAGTGCGTTCATAACAAGGGTAAACAATATGGGTTCTGCTCATGGTTTGAGCACTAAAGAGAGACCCCGGGAGGATGACTCATTTAAAATTCCCCACAAAGCCTGTTTGCAGTGACAATGACGCAGAGAGACTTGAATCTGTGTTTAAATCCATTCGGTACAAGTTAATACATCTCCTGCTTGAAACGTCTCTCACAGAGCCACACCAGAAGCATGGTGCTCTCTCAATCCCTCAGTATGCAGCACACACCCATTATTTCAAAAGCCTTAAAACCACAGCCTGTGAACTGGGTTCTTGCTCGCATAGTTAATTAACATGAATCAATTCAGTTACATCTACATGTTATATAGAATAACGGTTTCTTTGAATAGTGTGTAGAATGTTCAGTTCAACAGACTGCATTAATAACAGTGCTGAACCATACTGCAAATTATTTGCTTAATGATTTCTATGCGACGACATCCTACCATCTTACCGTACACATAGAGTGTAACAAAACAACAAGGTTGTGTAAAATCAATGTGTAAATCAGAAAAATGACAACATTGAGTCAAAGTCAACAAGGTAACTAATAAGCAAAGAACATTTTAAAATGTGATCTGAACTGGATTCTTGCTGGACTACCCCGTGAAAATCTGAAATAGAGATGAGACCTAATATTTAATTATTTGAGCATTCACCCACAAGATAACAATGGATTACTTGGATCAGTATTCTAATGCTTACCAGTTGAAAAATGAAAAAAAATCCATTCTTTCCCATAAATATTCATTAGGAAGAATCTAAGGGGCTTGCATAAACTAAGGGAATTGATTTTATTAGTTTTCCAGACTGAAAGCTTATGTGAATACAGTTCTCTTTGCAGTATTTCATGTACACAGAAATAAATATTGTTTTATGTGGGGCTTGTGGAGAAAAGAGCTGGGTTATATCTTATGTTCAAACATTTAGTCTTAGGATCAGGAGAATATCTGAATATCTAACCATTCTAAATAATATCATCACAAAACTAAAAATGCATTCATTCTTTTCTAAGTAAACAAAGTGGCTCCAGCCATTTCATCTAAGAGAGTAATATTTCAAGATATGCTATTACACCTGATTGTCATAAATTATTTAGGTTTCCTAGAATGATATGGAAACTCTGTGCTGATGAAGACAGTGCCTCTTCAGCATGCAACTCAAGAACCAGCTGTTACAGAACAAGGCTTTCTCAACATATGGTGAAGGCAACATCCTCATTATTGCCAACATTAAAACCAAAACCCTCATTGACCAGTTATCCTGTCAAGACAGATTCTCCTGTGAAGACAGATCAAGCACAGACACATTAAGCCTGTATCTACAGATGCGTGTGAATAGATTCTGCAACATGTTAGGGTAATAAATGCCACAAGCAATCTATAAGCATGCCAGTACATGCAATCTCCGCTTAAAAACACATTACAGTAATCACAAGAGGATGAACCCATTGTACATCTGACATCACCGCTAGAGGTAAGGTGAATGCTAATGACAGTACAATGATCTTTGCTCCATGAGAACTGATACATTTTCCCCACATATTGGACAGAGCATAATCTCTTCTCTGGGATCTGGAGCATAGGGTACGGTGACTGGTCATAGGGTACAATGAAGACAAAGAGCATTTAAACATTTTGATAATAGACCTGTCATTCCTGTAAACAACAGGATATGATTTTATTATCAACTAACAAAGACATCCCAAACTATTAATATCAATCAACTGAGCAACAACACTCCAAACATCGTGTTTCGCAAATTAGTGAATATTCTGTGCACCACAGCCATAACACATATGCGCAGACGACATACACACAAACATAGTAACATTCAAATAAAGATTGCTACAGTGCTGAGTGTCACAGTTATTGTGTAGAAGTATGCAGTGAAGCTGGGAAATAACACAGGAAACCCATAATACGGGCACTTCAGGCACTTTGTGTATGCACGCCACTGGAAATGACTGAGACTTTTTTCCATTTAAAACGCCAATATCTCTAAAGAGCCCTGGCCAACCCAGCTGTCAGGCCATTCATCCATGTCTCCAATAATTCCTCAGCTCCGAGCAAGCCCACCGGGAGTAACACTCGGTCTGTGTCTCATTTCACAAACTCTGGCGGGAAGGAGGAAAGAGTTAAAGCGATGTGTAGCCAGGCTGTATTGATCTGGACATCGTCGTACATTTCAAAAACAAATTAAACGGTGACTCATGCAGCAAGGTCCAGATGGGAAGGACCGAAAGGTGGGGGTGGCTTAATTTCTTTCTTGTGTATTATTTGATCACATTTAATCCCCTGGACGTCTTCTACGGCACTTTCAGATGAAGTTCACACTGGGGACTTGGGTGTAATCATATCTAAGAGTGATTTTATAAAAATCCAAAAATTCAGATATATCTAATTCTAGTTCTGAGTATTCTGTTTATGTGTATCTAATTGTACCCGAACTGCAGCTTGATTACTAAGGTTCCACACTCAACTCAACGTGCAAACCAACGTGGAGGATCACATCTACGTTGCACAATTAACACTGTAATTTTACGATGACTCACAGTAACATGGCCACATAGTTACGCCGCTCTACTTGTGTCTTTCTACTTCTACTACTACTACTACTTCTTTATCTTTTCAAAAAAGTGAAAAAGTCTATATTTAGCTTTTTATCTAATGGTCGGGATAACGGCGTTCGATACGTTGAAAACTAAGAAGCATGACAAATATTTCATGCACTAATTTTATACTGTCTGCAGACTAACAGCAAAAGCCACTGCTGATATATGAAAACTAACCATATTTCCATAAGCATCATCTAAAAATATTAATGTTGTCAGTAAATTCTTCAGCTGTATAGCAAATGCTGAATGATTTTTGGTACAACCAAAAATTTCATAAACATATGGAACATAAATGTCCTAGAGGGTCTTTACTTAAAGGGGGGAGCGCATAGTTAATTAACATGAATCAGTTCAGTTACCTCTACATGTTATATAGAATAACGGTTTCTTTGAATAGTGTGTAGAATGTTCAGTTCAACAGACTGCATTAATAACGGTGCTGAACCATACTGCAAATTATTTGCTTAATGATTTCTATCCGACGACATCCTATCATCTTACCGTATACATAGAGTGTAACAAAACAACAAGGTTGTTTAAAATCAACGTGTAAATCAGAAAAATGACAACATTGAGTCAAAGTCAACGAGGTAACTAATAAGCAAAGAACGTCTTAAAATGTGATCAGATATGCAGCGCTTACCTGATAGGCGTCTAGCTGTTCATCAGTAAATATCGTTTGCTTATTACCCATCTTAATCGAGTAATTTTTCTTTTATGCAGATGCATCACATTGGAAGTTCGAGGCGTTTTTTCTACTGTAGGCATTTAGGGCATGTGGATACGGCGTGGTCGGGCTGGAGAAAATTACAACCCTGCATTGAATTCCACCACTTGCGAGACTTAGAGCCCTGGAACAGTTTGTGCGGTTTCTGCAGGCATTGACATGAAAACCGAATAGATAATGAAACAAAAAAAAACAATGTCCCCTTTATAGCTGATATGACGCCGCTTCAAAGCCCGTCCGAAAACGATCAAAGTGTCTCTCGAATGCTTCCAAGGTATGATTCGATGAGGCTCACGAAGTCCTGCCGGCGCCAAATGTTTCAGCACTGACTGCTGTCCACTGTTGTGATACCTATATCCTCTCGGTAATAGGTCAGGCGTTTTACAGACAGCCACCAGGTGGCGCCTATAAATGCATCTTTACGAAATCCATGGCGTACCAGTCACCCATCGCTCTGATCTCAGCACGCTGTACAAACGTAAATGTACGTGAGTTCCGTGTAGTATTATTGGGGAGGTTACATCGAAATAGGTGCTGTAACGCCCGCTCTCCGAGGAGCAAACCACTGTAAAAGGCGATCAACTGTAGGCTAAACAAAACTCCGCTAATCGATGCGGTTTCTATTATTACCACTTGCAGCTTCAATTTGATTAGAAGACATCTTTAGCCGTGCGTGCTTACAGAGATTTTGGACAAAATGATCGTTAACAATACCTTGCTCAGTACCTACCTTGCACAATTTGAATCTGTGATTACAATCTGCAACCTTCTGGTCCTGTTCGTTGACGTCTGCCCCACTCTGGAACTTATCTTTTAAATTGAAATGATATCGCCGAGTTTGACCTGAAGTTGAATAGAATTTCCTTCAGCCCTCACAATCCCTATAGGCTATAGATGACTTTGGAATTGCTAGCTGCCATTAATCACAAAATCATCCCAAAAAGCCAGATATGGTTTCAATAATATTTTGCAAATTTTTATACATTAAAAGTTCTAATTAGTTATTTGATCTCATAGTCACAGACAATATTCCACGCATTTTGCAGCCTGAAACCTTTGGATCACATCACAAGCTGTAAGACGTTGTGCATTCATAAAATTGTAACTGCAATGATAGAAGTCAACACTGCATTTTAGTTCAGGAATGTTATTGCTGAAACGAATGACGGCCAGAGGCCTGGGCTGATATGTAAAGACCTACATTTGGAGCGGCTGCAAACTGGGCTACATCAGCAGAACTGCAGTGATTCATATGAAATTCAGGACTTTATTCTCAATGATTATCCTTTTTACGCGGGTAGAAGTGTGACATTGGTCTTTGTCATTCATTCAAATAATTATATTCAAAGTACCAGTTAAGACAAGGAAAGTAAAGTATTCCTTATGCTGGCAAAAATATGGATTCCAAAGAAATACAATCAGGAGTAATATTGCTGGTGGTTATGGTGATTTTGGTATGCTGCACATGGTAAAGGCACAACACATTGTACCGTGAATCTTAGATCTGTGTTGAAAATGGAACGTTTTGCGATGATTATTTGCGCTAAATGACCAGCATTCTTGACAATATCCCGGTAACCAAGGAGCTCACACACAAATGTAGCCAGGAGACTTGATTTCCGGGTGTCACGTTAGGTTAAGTATATTATTTAATTATTTGCGCCTTCTTTAATGTGAGTTATTATTTTTTGCAAAAACACGTCAAGCAGATCTGTTTGTTATACAATTCGATTTGTAGATCGTAGCAAGCAACAAGCGCTCGGTTAATCTAGCAACCTTGCTAGCTAATAGTCAATAGTCACAACTTAGCCGGAGTAGCGTTATCTCGCTAGCTAAGTTAGCTTTCAAGATACCAAGCCAACCAACTATGAAGCTATTACAGCCAGCAAGTTATTGTACCTAACCTATTAAATACTGGACAGAATGACAACAAAATATAGAAAATAGATGCGTTTAGTAGCTGGCTTGTCTGTCTAGTCAGTCTAGAGCTAGCTAGAAAGTTCCTTTCTTGTATGGTGTTCCGCCAGCTAACAAAGTGGTAGCGACATACAGCTATCTGCCTATCATTAGTAGAGATCAGAGAATGGATACCAGAAGAGAAAAAGAGCAAGGTACGTGCTATAACTACTAGCTAACGGTAGCTATTTGCGAGTAACATTAGCAGTTCCTACGAGCTCTCTAATAGCTCGGCACAGCGATTCAACAGAAGGCAAAGATGTCTGGAAAAAATGAATGGGAAGGTAGCCCCTCATGCGCAGAAGCTCTTTGTGCTTTGCCAGCGAGGGACTGTGGCCATGATTGAGTGCAAGGAGTCATGATGGTTATGATACTGTGTTGGTATTTTAATATCGTTCGATATATGTTTTAATACTTAGTCAATCTATCTTGATTGGTAGACTCTTGTGTAATTTGGCGTGTAAATATGGGTAATTTAAATTCAGCAGCTGGCTAGATTATTGCAGAATGCACGCAGTACAATCAAGCCACATAGGTTCATAGTAATGTTAATGTTAGCGAAATATTTTATGAGGAGTATTTTTCTAAAATAAAGACACACAGCCAATTGTGTTGATGTCATATGGAATTCGACACTACTGAATATTGCTGTTAAGTTACTTAACTGATTTACGGGCCTCTGTTGTTATTTAAGTGACCCAAATAGGTTATTTAAAGGATATATTTACCTAGAAGGCACATAGAGTGTTAGGAGACTGCACAAATAATAATGAATGTGTTTGACACAAGGTATTTAAATGAATGCAAACAGGTGTTAATTTGAGGTTTGCAGGTAAAGTGTTCAGTCCGTCGTTTCATCGTTCCAGTCATTACCATTCACATAAGAATGCATGGATCGTTTTTGCATGATGATGCACACCAATATCGCATTAATTGACGCTTTAAAATGCGTGCGTTGAGCTCTACGGTATTAATGATAACATTCTAAGTTTAAGCAATTTTTACTCTGTGTGAGTCCTTAAAATCCGTCAATTAATTAAATAACATAGGAATGAGTGACTCATAATTGTGTTGGGAGTTCGGTAGTCTAGCCAGCGCAACAAAGAAAATTAAACGCTTCGATGCCTTTGGAGACACGTGACCGGCACTGTCTTCGAGCCTGTGTCACAAGCACAGAAAAAAACGTAGGCGCTTCCCTATTGTCCCATAGTATCAAGAAAAGAAAAAAAAAACAGCAGCGCTCAAGCAGAGTACACTTGTCATCGGCCTCAAATGAACCTCAGAGGTGAAGGCAACAGCAATTGGTGTCCTCATAAAAAACCTTGTCTTCTGTTTTTTTGCCTTCAAATGTTTGTAAGCAGTAGCCCTATAGGCTGATACAGTAGACTTGCAGCATTGTGAATCAGAATACACTGGGGCTTGAAGAGGAACAGAATTACAATTTCTTGCTGCAAAAAATGAGTCTTGACTTTTGTATTGTGCTACTCAGGTGGACAGGGGAAGCCTTGCTTGATTTGGAGCAAGTTCACACACTGTCATTCTTGTGTCTTTACAGAAACCAGCTTCACGAAAATTACGGCACTGTTGCTGAAGTCCAGGACAGGAGAATTTGAGTTGGAGTCAATTTTGTTCCTTAAACTGAGAAGTCTTGGTAAGAGTTTAATCAAATCTGTTTTACAAAATTATTGTGTCTTTGGCATTAAACGTTTATTCCAGGCTGGATAGGGTTAAACCCATTAGATGTCCTTTCTTTTGTTTTAACAGGTATATTTGATCTGGGATGCATAGGAGACTGCAAAAGTTTGGAGAGGCTGGACCTCTCAGGGAATAACATTACAAATTTAACTCCTCTGGCTTCTCTGAGAATGCTACGTGCACTTAATCTGTCTGCCAATCGGATTTCAAATTTAGGTAAGAATACTATATTATCTTTTAAAGTGATGTTTTTCTATCAGTCATATCATTCTTATCTTCAGACCGTATCTTCAGACCTACATTTATGTCTTGAAGTAGGATTATTATTTTGTGGTTAGATTGCTACTTGGGAGGATATGCTACGTTAGGGTTTCAACTGATTACTGCAGTAACATCCTTGTGTGTCTTGGTAACATCTGAGTCAGTTTCTTGTATTATACACAATTCAAGGTGAACAATATCAAACCTACTCTGTTTCACTGATTCGTAATGATACTCTTCACAAATTTTGGTTACAGAACCCATTTGCAGCTGTGAAAGTCTACAGAGCCTAAATGTTGCTGGTAACCTAATTAGCAGGTAATTACTTTGATTTTTTTGGCAATGCAGCTTCATTAAGTAAAAATGGATGCCTTTTTGAAAACGCCACCAGTCCAGATTAATTATTAAAATTATCCACCTTTCAGTGCTGCTGAAGAGCAGTTCTAAAAACTTCCATTGGTGAGAGTAATGTTTTTTGTACCTTTGTCATTTCAGTATTGAAAGCCTTCAATGTCTTCAGTCTATGAAGAATCTGGAAAACATTCGACTAAAGGACAACACCCGTAATTACACCAATCCGGGTAAGCAGTTTGTGAAGAGTAAGATTTTGCTGTTATTACCTAATAATTCTACAAATCATGTGCTAGTTTAACTATATTAACCACACTAACAGATAAATTAAAATTGCTCTTAAAGTTTTATCTTTAGTTAGCACTTGGGTTAGAATGGAATTAATTTTGTGTTTTTGCATCCTCCTGGGAGCAAATGATTTTTATTGTTCATATTTATATCATTATCATTATATGTAAGGTATTCTTGTAGGGCATCTCATGAATTGCGTGTTTGGAATGTAATTTGTGAAATGGTCTGTGTTAGTTCTTTTGTTAAAGTCATCATGGAAAATCAGATTTTATTGATTGCGTGGTGAAATGTTTGTCCTTTGAAAAAAAAAGCATAATGTTGGTTTGCTTTTTTTAGTTTGTAAAAATCCATCATATAGAAACATGCTTCTTGAAATGTTCCCAAACATCAAAGTATTGGATGGTAAGTGTTTTTACAGTTTTTTGTGACTTATTTTTAGTATAGAGTGGTTGTACATGACAAGCTTTTCAGTAGTCCTAAGATGAATTCCTTTTTTATTTACATGGTTACCTGTGCTGTATTTATGGTAAAATGCATATTGCTGTCAGAACTCAGGCAGGGACTCAAGCGCAGACAGGGGAGATGGATGCAAACGGGTTTATTGAATCCAAAGGGCAATCCAAAAACGAAGTCAAGGCAGGCAGAGTCGAAAACCAGAGCAGACACGGCGACCAAAAATACAGGGCAGGAACGAGGAACGAAGTCGGGATAAAACAGGCAAGGAAACAGAACCGGCAGGCAGACACGAAGAAACAAACGGCAAGTAGCGACACAGCGAACTGGGACGAACTGGCAACGAGACAAGACACGAGCAGGACTTAAATAGGGCAAGGCTGATGAGGAAACGGGATGCAGGTGTGCAGGCAGGCAGGTGCAGACAGTCAGGTAATCAGGTGGGCGGCGACAGGGCGGAGAGCAGGGCAGGGCTGAAACACCGGGAAAAACAAAAGCACATGGACAGGGAAAACAAAACAACCGGCTAAGACGCCGCAGTCCTGACAATTAGGTTTACCTTTCCATTCTACCTAAACCTGAACAATGGCCAAGTTTGGAACGCAATACAATGAATTCTTGACACACAATAATAAACACAATAAATTCTGTTATGTTCAGTTATTTGCCTGTCTATATGATCCTGCAATTCAGGTCATCCCAATTTTGGCCCTGTTGTTACCTATGTTACCTAAGACTGTAATCATCCACTTCAACTTAATCTTAATGCTGACAATTAAATGAAATCACTCTCTGCAAAGTCCTTTGAACTATGCAATCCTTATCTATTTACATGTTTATTTTAATCTCTGTTCTATTCCAGGTGAAAGATTGGTGGGACGAGGAAGTGAGCTTTATCAGCTATGCAAAGACATTGATGAAGCCCTTAAAGGTTTTTGATTAATTAATTACATAATTTTCCTTTCTGTCAATACCTAATGATATGACTGCATAGTTATAGGCTGTTGATTTTGGTAGGATAACAAATAACCGGTCTATTCTCAGGCAACTAAGACCACCTCTGATCTCAAGTGTCGAGCACCTCTAAAATACAGATTGTGGATGAATGGATTGTTATAAATGCTAAGCATATGTTGCCATGTATTTGTTTACTATCCGTTACACATTCATGCACATACACCCAGTCAATGCAATATACAATATGACTGATCAGTCATGAGATATGTTTGTTGTACTGAAGCAAAGAAAGCTTCCTCATTTTTACATTTTAATGAAGCAGTATTGGTGGACTTGCCCAGAATATTTGAATTCCTGTTGGATCAATGTTGTAATACATTCATACACTATGGTGAGATGACTACTAACCCTGTGAATAAAGACAGTCTTTCCTGTCCTTCCCAGCTGGCACGTATAAAAATGGGCAGCTGATGGAATTGCCTGACTGTAAACCATGGGTTGAAGACGGTTTCTGGGAAATAAAGAGGTCCAACAATGCTATCATTGAAGAGGCCTGTAAACAGTTCAATGGTATGTTTAGACCTGCCATGGTTAGTAGAAATGCTTTTGTCATCTTCATTATGGCAAAGAAGGTCACATACATCAAAAATGTATAAACTTATGACCTTTTGGTCATTTGACCTATGCACATACACTTTTACTCAAAGGTCAATTGACCAAATAGTTTGTAATTAAAATACAAATTTTGGTGTGTTTATTCCAAGACTCAATGTTAAAAGAGTTCTTTTCTTACATGGAGAGGTCTATATGATTTTTTTTCTCAGCACCCTTACAAATTTAGGTGTGCATGTTTCTATTGATAATGCTCACTATAATTATTACAAGCCTAGTAATATAACAAACCTCATTATGATAATGATTGCAAATGTACTGTTTTTGAATGACAGTTCATTACTGTGTCCATTCATACTACAATTTATTGGCAAGTATTTAAAATTTTGCTCTTGCAAACATGGTATTTACACTTTAAGCTGAATGAGCAAGTTTAAACAAACAGTTCAGAATCCATCAGATATTAGATCAGTCTAATATCAGTCAACCAGCTCAACTTAGTTTTGTCCTTCCCCACAGATGTTCTCAGCGAATGCCGACTCCTTAACACCAAAGCTTCACATATGATCACTCACTCCGAAAGGACCCTCAGCGGCAAGAATCAGCCAAAGCAGTACGCCGTGTGAAAGCCGCAAATATAGCTGCATAAGAACGACAGTGTGACATTTACACATTAAAACTGTATAGAGACGTTGTATCCTAAATCACTTTTGTCCTCCCAAGGCATTTTTGTGATTAGCATCAATGCTGGAATCCTTACATCCTTTCTGTGCTGTGGCAGGGTCCTGTTCATAGATTTCAGTGGAGTCCCAACCGCTGTACTCTGTTGGACCCCTTTTCATCTCAGGATGCTATTCAGCTGTTTACCTTGCACGCAAAGCACAAAACACAGGCCACTTGTCTTGCTTAAAGCTATGCTGCTATTTAGTTTGTGGAATTGTGCTAGTGTTTTATATTTTTTAAACTATATATGAACAGTGACAAAGCTTTTCTGTATTTATTAATTAATTGCATTGATGATTTCATTGGAAATATTTTCATTTCTCCCTTGGAGTGTGCTTTAATAGTGATTTCAAAGATTTCAGAGTTTCTTTGGTATACATAAATGTTATGAAAAATAAATTTCTTCTATTGCTTAAATTAGTATCTACACTATGTTGCCAATGTTGTGAAATATTCTGTCAGGAGAAAAAAAATATTAAATTGTTATAGTACTTTATGCTCAGTTTCAAAATCTCCGACAGACATGTGTCTGCATATAAAATGATCAAATTAACTCTTTTGAGACTTAGGACACATTCCAATTGTTATGGTAGGTGCATTTTTCTGTCTTTTAAGGATATTTAAAGTACATTATTATTAATTAGCCATAGTAGTTGTAGTAGTATTTCAATAAAACATGCTAATTGTTATCATGGAGAGAAATTGCCATGACTGATAAAATCAGATAAGCGGTACGTTCCTCTTAATATAACTTGCAGATGAAAGGAGCCGCTCCACTGCTGGTCTGCATCCTCCAGTCCGATAGGGGATGCAAGCCTCTTTGGTGACGCCGCATGTAGACTTGGAACGCGCTTGCCGAGCCCCTCTTTGTGGGTGGGGAGAACTTACTCATTGTTTTTTCGTGCTGGAAGGGATGCTTGCCAAACGAGTTGCCATGTCACGTAAAAATCCCCCGACTACCGTGATAACCTTTGCATGGAGAAAGAAATTCATCGGGTGCACGCTTCTCGGATTGTTCGCATCAGAAACCCCTGTCATACCTAGCCTACTACACACTGCGCTACAACGAGCGTGTAGGAGTAATACATGATCCGCTCAGGCAAAACTGGTAAACCTGTCCACTCAAGTTGCAACTTCACTTGGCAAAAGCAAAGACCATTCGTGATTAATTTTACCGTGTAATGTACATTCTAATATATTCTGTAATCGCACTGTCAGTAAATACAGTTATAAATAAGATAAGACTGCGGAAAATATGAGACCATCACACGACAATTCCTTTTTTTCAATTCTAATGTTTTTTTCTTGTCTGGAACAAATAAATTTTTCTTGTTGTTTGTAGAATTGTTCCTTTGTTGTAGACATCATGACCATGCCAGTATTCTTTTAGTTTTCATGTCAGATGTTGATGACCTTTTTACAAATAACAAGCAAACTGTAAGCCGAGATTGGTACTGCAAACCTTTTCTACATCCTAGGAAATTCATGAGAATGTTGTTAGAGGTTCACTGATTTCATGGAATGTATGCTGCACAACTCATTTACATTCAAATCCTTTGAAATATCCATTTTGTTGGCAAAATCACTGGTTGGGAATCAGTAATGATAAAAACAGATGGAAAGAACAGTTGCATATATTGTGACTTGACCTGTCAAATAAAAAAAAAGAAATGTGAAAATATTCCTACAGGGTGATTGGGTAGGAGATCGTTGGACACTGGGTGGTCGATTGTTATGGCGTTTGGCACATACTCAAGCTGAGATACATAGTTGATAAAGAGGGAGAAAGTGAGAGTGAGAACTGATTGTAATCACCGAAGGGGAGTATATTGTAAAATTTGGCAACCTTACATGCAGTCACAGTCCAGCACCGGAGAACTGTCTGTATGCTTTCAGATGTGGTTAGAGCCTTGGATTAGCTAGCAGATCTAAACGTGTCTGTGAGAATGGCTGGGAACGCGTTGAGGTCAACGGTAAGGGAAGGGTTATATACTGTTAGCGGAGCACAGACTCTGCTATGTCAACTGCATTTCCTAGTTAGATTTAATGCTCTGTGATTTACATTACTGATATTGATAGCTAGCTAGGTGAAGGTGTTGAAAGTAATGTGGGAGGAATTCCATAGAGGCCTGTGTCCATGTCCTTCACTCGGGGTTTCCCACGTTTTATGTGCTGCAGAAATATCCTGTTAACTGAGTAACTAAACTGAGTGCGTGCGAGAACCTGCTCACCAGCTCGTTTTCACCTGCAGACCAGAATGTCTTTTCGCATGAATTTTCAAGTGAAGCTGGCCATGCCCTTAGCAAGCTGTTAACTAGTTAGCTGGCTAGCCAACTCATTAATATGTGTGATTCAATGAGTGACAATGTAACGGCCTCTCCAGAAACCTAACCTAACATCTGCATTGAGGTAGACTAATTGCGTGGATTGCGATGTGATGTGGTTAGCTGTAACTTCGGCCAATTAGCTAGCTAGCAAGCCGGGTTTTAATGCTGGAAACGTTAATAAAAATATGTATTTGACACTTTGCAGATCATAAATCTTCTGGGAAAATTTGGGTTACGACTTACTGACAAGAGTATTTCCCAGACACAGGAAGTAAGATTTCAAATAGAATCTAGCTTGCTAGCATCTTATCGTCAACTTAGCCTGACAGATATAGTTAGCTAGCTAGCTAAATTGGCCATGTGTGCCTTTCGATTGCATAAAACATATAGTGTGGTTTGATTTTATAGTTATTCAGGCTAATTCGTCATTCGCAAAAAAGAGCTAGCTAGCTAGCTATTTGCTGATCGCCATAGCAAGCTAGCTAATCCCCCATCCAAGTGAAGCCAAGGTCACTGAAAGGAGTATAAGTTAACACATGATGTCCACACAACCAATGCCAAAGGTACCAAGATGCACGGATGGGCAGTCAAGTGTTAATTTGGAAATGCTAAATTGCATAATGTCGACGTTGGTTAATATTTCTGCACACCGATTTCAAATTGGCTGTAGTAGTCATGTCAGTCACTACAGAATACGGCTGAAACATGACTCCGCATGCCTTTGGTATTTTCTCGACTCGTTACCATAGAGTCACAACAAGGCTGCCAACTCTCACACATTGCTTTTCCCTGTTCTTTATTGAGTGTCCCTGTGAATTCGTTTGTGTTGGCATTGCTGCAAAGGAGAATTGCGTTGTAACATTTTAACCGTTATAGAACAACGGTATATAATGCTTCAAAGAACTACGGCTACATTTTTGTGTTTGGATATTATGCTGTAAGGATACCAAGATACATTGTGTAAGTTTTAGTCACGACGCACTCAGACATCCAAAAATGCACGAACCCTTACATTTGTGGAAACAACAAGCATGGACGTTTTGCAGACATGTGAAGTACATCCTGCTTTGAAGTGATATGGCTTCCTTGGAGTAACAAGCACTGAGCAGTCATTCTTTTCCTCTCGACAGTAGGATGTAGTTGGAAGACCCTAATACGCCCTAGTCTAGGACTAGGCCTAAACATTTAGTGAGTGTTGTGTCCAGATATTTTATTAAAGACCCTGCGTTTGCAATTTTCCATGTTGAAAAAATGCCAGGGGTAAAATATGAACTGCCAACAAGCAAGCGTGTTGAAAATGTGTGTCCTTCGTATTGCTTTTTTGCATCTCTATTGTTCAAAAGCCACGCTGTGGGGTTCTAAGTTACAATTCAGGGCTGATCTGGGTTTGTGAAATAATGCATCCCTTTGATTTTAAACCAAGGGTAATGCCCTTGTATTCTCTGCTGTCCAACAAAGCTGTATCTCGACAGAAGTGTTAATATTAAGAAACAAGGGTTTTTGGATTGTTTAATTTTGTTTTGTGTTCTTGAGGTAAAGCATATTGCTGTGACTGGATGTATGTCACAATAGAGAATGTAATTAGAGATCATGCACCAACACAGTGTTGATTAATCCCTGGTCATTGCTGGCTTTGCATGTTCACATATGCGCTTATAGCTTTACAAGTATTAAATATTAAGTGTTGGTCACTGTTAAGGCTGGGACAGTAAGCCCTTTTGGTGATATATCGTCATATATTAAATAAATGACCAATATTTTTAAAAAAAACCAAAAACTGTCAGTCACCATTCTGTGAGGGACTGATGCTGCTGGAATGCATGAAATATTTGTGCTAAGTGAGCAAGTCTCAAACAGTCAACATTGCATTTCCATTGAATGACTTTATCCTTAGTGTACCTAGAGGTACCTGGAGGTACTCCACCCCATGGAGTAAAAAAGTATTTTTACGTTAGTTGTTGTCAGCTGACAAGTTTGCCCAGTGCAAGCTGTCACCAACTTCACAATGGTTCAGAATACTGCTATGTCTTCTGAGTTTTTCCACGTATCTTCAGTGTCCCATTTAGCAGAAACAGTTTCTGCTGTCTTTGCAGGAAACTCACAAGCTCTAGTACTGGTAGCATTTATGGTCATGTCGGCTTGGTCTGTGGAAAAAGTCAAAAGTGTGGAACAGCAAATCAAAGACAGTTAACAATAATAATCTGATATGTTGTCCCAGCCTTACTGGTCACAACACTGTTAGCTTGAGCTTGCTGCATGATGCTTCAAAGGTTTGTTTAATCAATAAGGAAATGGCACATTGCAGTTGATGTTTGGTGTGGAGACCCCCCGCTCCAACATTCTGGGAAAAATTGCCATCCTTTTCAGTGTTACTGTTCATGTTTGTGCGTCAGTTTCAAAATAATTTCACTTTCACATGCATTCACACATGCCATGAGACACAGTAGGATGCAGGCAAAGCAGATAATCAGGATCTTTTCACTTACTCAGCCTGCCTGTGGTGACAGAACAGCTCAAGTTTCTGACATTTCTCATCTTTATGTCATGGGATTTACCTTAAAAAGTGGAGGTATGCACACAAGGTTGCTGTCACAGTATCTTTACACTATAGAATCCTTTGACATTAAGCTAAAACTGTAGATCATGGCTTTGCAGTGTAGATGGTACTGAAATCTGTTCATACACATCTCTTGATTCTTCTTTAATATTCCTCTGTCTGTAGTTATCCCGTGTCATAGGGGCCATGCAGAGCCAGGCTCCAGGTACAAGAACTTTCACCAGAGGGGTAAGTCAGTCCTCACAGTCTGCAACAGTCTCTTTCTGGTCACTGACCTCTTGTATTCTGTGCTTGGTGTCATTTGACAAGATGCTTCCAAAAAAGAAAGAACCCCTGAGCAGGGTTCATTCGTCTCAGGGAAGACTGTACTGTACACTTACAACATTTGTGCCACAGCCAAGCCAAACTCATACTTTTGCGTTCACTAATCAGCTCACTCTGTTTGCCAGTGTCATCCTGTAAGCTCTCAAATAGGTGCTCATGTCTGCAGCAGAGCAGAAAATATTGGAAATTGCCAAAATGGTCCATAACAACACACCTATGGACTATTGTCAGTTTACATACTATGAAATAAAGAGCGATACTAAGACATGGATTCACTGTGAGAAGGTACTAGACTGTTGTGAGTATGTATGAGAAACTGTACTCTGTCCTTCTACAAGGTCAACTTGATAGCAGGGGGAAGCAAGGCCTGGGATCTTGTAGGAGAATGTTTTCCAGATTCTTGAAACCCAGTATGAACCAGGGAATTGCAGTGAGGTGTTGCTTTCCTCCTCTGCTGTAGTTTGACCATGCAACACTGAAAAGAAAGGGAAGGAATAGAGAAGGCTTTGTTATGGACTGTTTTAACATTCTGAACTTTCTGTTCTATATTTCTATATTGATTTAAACACCTTGTACTTTATTCTTTGCATTCAAGTTGCTTTCACACATAGAAGGACTTTACAGATGATGTTGTAATGTTTGTATTTGTTTTGTTTTACCCTGTAGATTCAGACTGTTACATTAATCCCTGGAGATGGAATCGGTCCAGAAATTTCTGGTGCAGTTGTGAAGATATTCGAAGCTGCAAAAGTAAGCTGCCAAAAGCACAGATCTTAGTATCTTTAACTCCATTTCCGGTCATGGAAATTGGCTTGAATTCATTAAGTTTTTTTAATTTAGGCATTTCTTGAGGTGACCGAGTGTGTTAAAGGTAGAATAGGTGTGAGAGAACAAAAAGTGTTAAGTTCATTTTCCCTGATAATTTCTCAGTATATTTCATATATTTCTGAGTCTGCCTTTGTTTTATAATGGAGGAGAGGTTTATTTAGCGAAGAACAAATGCAAATCAAGTTAATTTGTGTTTGAGGATTTTTTCAGAAGTGTGGTGTACATTGCAAGGGAAGTACAGAATAAAGCTTGATTCGGTCAGTGTGACCTGCTGGGATGAATTTGCATCTAAATGCCTTCTCCCTTTTTATTTAGGCCCCAGTCCGCTGGGAGGAGAGAAATGTCACTGCTATTAAAGGACCAGGTGGGAAGTGGATGATTCCACCTGAAGCAAAAGAATCCATGGACAAGAGCAAGATTGGCCTGAAAGGTACTTGTGCATTCATCCCCTTCCAAACATCCTCTTTAAATGAAGGGCTCCCCCCCTGTGGTTCAGTATGTGTAATGCCTTTGGTGTGCAGGACCTTTGAAGACACCGATTGCGGCTGGACACCCCTCGATGAACCTGCTGCTGAGAAAGACCTTTGACCTCTACGCCAATGTGCGTCCATGCGTGTCCATCGAGGGCTACAAGACCCCATACACCGACGTGGACCTGGTCACTATCCGCGAGAACACGGAAGGAGAGTACAGCGGGATTGAGCATGTGGTTCGTACCTCATTTAATAGCCCCTGCAGTTTTGACTGAACAAAAATAAAAACGGGTAAAGTGTACTGTCTCAAAGGAAATGTGCCTGAATTGAAATAATGATAAAAAAAAACTCCTCATACCTTTTTATTTTCATGTCCCCTGTCCATTTTTACTCCATGAAACATATTATTTAAATGCCAGAATGTTTTTTGGTCTTTCTTCGACTGTGTCATTTTAAGTACTTTAAGTAAAAAGCTAAAAGAAATAGAGGTGGCCGAATCCACATGCACCTGTGCATTTAATTCTCTCTCATAGTCTCTCACACAGTGCTAGCAGCATTGGAGAGAGCACACAGCTTGTTTTTCAGGTCCATTTTTTCCACTAGGTAAGAAAATAGAAAATAGAAATAAGACTCACAAAGCAAGAGTTAAATACCCTCCACCCATCTTTCCTTCCCCAAAATTCAACTGTGAGAACATCTGTGTTCACCGCATTCTTGCTTGTATCGACTGTCTGTTCTGTCAGTTCGTGTAGCAAGTGAATGCGGTGTGTGCCAGCTCCTCAACTCTCCGTGGGGCATCACTGTCTGCATAAACTACTTTACCAAATCTACCAAGGACTAGGTCTTTTTTTTGTCTTGCATTAGTAATATAGATTTGATGCATTTTTAAAACTAATGACAGTTACTGCAGCATACTGGTATACTTAAGACTGGTATAAGGTAGGATGCTATATTTTTGTTGTCAGTTATAATAGTTTTTTTATTTTACCCATAAGCCTCTCCCTGCCTTGTTCAGTGTCCATCAAGCTGTTGTATTGCATTGTTACATATTAATTCTGTAGATCATGTGAAGTGGGTCACACTGTTCCTCAGGTCATATATTTTGAGCAGTAGGATTCAGATGCTCCTGTTTTCCTTCTGCATTACAGATTGTTGAGGGAGTCGTACAGAGCATTAAGCTCATCACTGAAGAGGCCAGCAGACGCATCGCTGAGTATGCATTTGAATACGCCAGGAATAACCAAAGAAGCAGTGTCACGGCTGTTCACAAAGCCAACATTATGTAAGTATAATTTTGAACTGAAAGACCATAATTATGAAACCAGTTCAGTGAGTTAAGTATAGACCCAGATCTTGTGTTTCTTGTACATAGACAACCTCAGGAACTTGCTGTACAGGAAGAGACAGCTGTCAATATCTATGATCAACTTAACATTCTGTAATGTAATAATGGGGTGTGGGGGTTGGGGGGTTGTGGAATTCCTTTTGATCTTTGGCATAATACATTTGAAAACATCTCTATGACTATCAATACAAGTGCTTTGATGAGGCGAAAGGAGGTGAATGCTGATAAATTTGTGAGGGGCTGGAACACTGCCAGTATGGTGGCTGTGCTAAGGGTAGCTTCAGTGTGCTCTTAATTTATTTCTTTGACTAAGAGCACAAGTTTTTGAAACTCACCCATGGTATCTGACCCAACTGCATTCCATCTAAACATTCATACAGACCCCAGGAGTCTGTCTCCACCTTTCTTTCTGTGCTTTTGAAAATACTTACTGGTACTGATTTAAAAGATTTCTTTCTGAATATTTGAGCTGATAATACAACTTCCAAATGTCTGTTTTAAGCTGTAGACAATGTCTGCCCTTTGTAGTTTGAGTTGATTTGCATTTTATCCAGTTTGAACTGGAATATGACACACTGCATGCTGACAAACTAAAGGGAGCTTTAATAGTTCAGAAATGGAACCACCTTTTTAATGGGTCAGGACAGCCATGTGTACATTCTTTTAAGGCTTCTGTTGAAATAAAAAATACATTTGTTGCTGGTAGATAGAAATTAAATGCCAATTCATCATTCATGAATTAGTGATCGGTGATTTGCATATGTCATTGAAGAGTTATGTGAAGAATGCCTCAAATGTATAACTGAGTCTGCTTTTCCAAGTATGTTTGTGCCTAACTAAGGCAAAGCACAACATATGCAATATTTTTTCATTTTCACCCTTTAAAAGATTGTTGAATTAAGGTGAATAAATGCATCTTCCTTGCTCTTCACTTCCTTTATTCCAGGCGCATGTCTGATGGACTGTTTCTGCGGAAGTGCAGAGAGGTGGCTGAAAACTACAAGGATGTGAAATTCACAGAAATGTACCTGGACACTGTTTGCCTAAACGTATGCATGTTCTCTTTTCCTAAACCTTTCTTTCAGCTATCAACTTGCGACAGCCCTAACTGAATATCATTTTTTCCCTTTTAGATGGTACAAGATCCCACACAGTTTGATGTGTTGGTGATGCCAAATCTGTATGGTGATATTTTGAGGTATGTTGAGTGTTCACAACCACACAGATTCACACTTGCACAGGGTCATGACATTTGCAATAAAAATGTGTTTTACCATATCTGGAAAGAATGCATATACATTTGTTCATAACAGCAGGTGGTCCTGAATCAAACTGAACTGAAAAGTACATCTACCCAGTCCATAGTAATATATATTTAACAGCCATCTGAGAATGATATTGTTGCAGTGTCTTGCCAGCAGTAAGTGAGAGTGTGTTTTCTTTTCAGTGATCTGTGTGCGGGGCTGATAGGTGGTCTGGGAGTGACACCTAGTGGCAACATCGGAGCCAATGGTGTTGCCATATTTGAATCGGTATGTGGAAGATGACTGCTTACTCGCCTAGTTAGACTGTTGACCAGTGTGATGAAGAATAGATGCACAAATGTTCTCCATCAGCTGTCAGCAGCAATGCTCAGCACATGGAAATATTAAATTACATTACTGTCATAGCTTGCACTTTTTACATGCACTGGAAATGTGTGTCCGTGGTGCAGTTCATCACTCTACATTATTGGCATTTAGCAGATGCTCTTATCCAGAGCAGTTAACACAGGCTACAATTTTTTACATGTTATCCATTTATACAGGTGGATATTTCCTGAGGCAGTTGTGGCATAAGTACCTTGTCCAAGGGCACAGCAGCAGTGCCCCCAGCGGGGAATCAAACCTGCAACTCTTTGGTTACGAGGCCTGTTCCTCACCACTGCCACACTGCTGCCCAATATCCACGACTAACGTGGATAAGAAACCTTTCACACTGCTGTCTGAATTATTAGTTAGAGTCAATTCTGCTTAACGACTGGCGTCCTTGATAGGAGCGATAGCTTTTTGAACGCGACCTTTGTCCCCCCCCCCCAGGTCCATGGAACCGCACCGGACATTGCAGGCAAGGACCTGGCCAATCCCACTGCCCTCCTGCTCAGTGCTGTTATGATGCTGCGACACATGGGGCTGCACAGCTATGCTAAGAAGATCGAGACTGCTTGCTTTGACACCATCAGAGAAAAGAAGGTGGGGTTCTGCTCGTCAGGGCTGCTTCTTCAGCCTCCTGTAACTTAGCACTGAGGAATATGAGGATGTGTTGGAATTAAACGGCACCTACAGTGCCAGTCAAAAGTTTGGAGACACCTTATTAAGATGATGGGAAACATGCATTCAAGGACATTTTGATCTAAAGGCTTATGCTTAAATGCTTGAAATTTGTTATCTTTGTCTTATGCATCAACTTCACTATTTATATTTGTCTATGTATGAATTTCTTTCCAAAAATCTTTAATTTTAAAAAATATTTTTTCACTACTTTGAAGAATATAGAATATAAGATAGTTTTGATTTGTTTAACACTTTTTTGGTCACTGCATAATTCAGTCTGTGTTATATCAGTATTATTCTAAACTGTGGCGAATAGTAAAAATAAAGAAAAACCCTTCTATGAGTAGGAGTGTCAAAACCTTTGACTGGTACTGCATTTGGGGGCTATTTAGAAAAACAACAATCAGTCTCTGTTTAGTTTTGTCATTCTCTACTTATTAACATTTGGAAGTTGAAAATGAATGAAAGATTTTTGGTAATTTGAGATTATTTGAAAATGAATCCCAGGCAACATGTGTAGTTGGACGTACCAAACACACAGTAACTCAAAGTTCCCTTCAAGGCTGATTCATGCATGCTTAGCACTCTGTATCCAATCACTCTCCCTTGGTTTTAATTTCACATAGAACAATGTTGTATGCCCTTTTAAGTATTCCAAACTGTGTTTAACATGACGTGACATTTTCTACTGTTCGTTCCCCTCCCAGGTTCTGACCAAAGACCTCGGTGGAAACTCCAAATGTTCTGAGTTTACACAAGAAATCTGCCGAAGAGTCCAAGACATGGATTAGTGATGATGCTTACTGGAGGCAATATCATCTGTGTTTGGGCTCCAGCCCGAAGCACTACAACAAACCAAGCTTCATATCATTCGAAAAATTGACGCACAATACTGAGTGTGTATACTGCACGTGTGTGTGTATATATGTGTATGTATACACATACACACATGTATGTATTATATATATCAATATATACACATACATAATAACATAATATAATGTTGGTACGGAAACAGAGTGACTCCTGTGGGATGACCTCCTGAATGTTTTATTTTCCAACCAAAACACAAAGCACCGTCTTACATTCTGCACCGTGGTCCTTCAGTTAATGTGATTGTGAGATATGTTTTTCTTTGTTAAAAAAAATATATATATATATCTGCTTAAATGTTCTCTATTTATTGACTGATTTCGGCCTTTGGTCCGAGATATTTTACTATGTGGTCTTTGTTGAGCTGTGTGCTGATTGGTCAGTGTGGATGTAACCCAGCTGGTTTCAAAACTCATTACATAAAAAGTTAGATATTTTGAAGTTTTTAAGTTTCCTCATTTGTGAGCTCATTTGCTATGGGATTAAAAACAAGATTATAATAAACAAGTTATAATATGGGCATTTACAATATCAAACATGTTTCCTTCCCAACCAAGCAATTTACATTCACCATACAGGGGTTTGTAAATGAGTAAGAATGTTTTTGCTATATCATGGGCTTCAGTTCCCCCACTTAGGGATGGTCAGGGGATTGATCGGTGGACAGCTGTTCAAATAAAAAAAAATTGTGTAGTATGACACATTGTGCTCTTGGGTAGGGGAAGGCATCAGATCTAAATTTATCCTGTACTCCACTGCCAGTTTTAAGCAGGTGTGAAAATGTTCAGCTGTTACATCCAGTCTTTTGAGTGGAGCAGATTTCAGTTCATACCGAGCATGACATCAACAAAGCAACGGGACAGGTCTACATTGTTTCAGATCAGTGAACCCTGATTACTCTGTTCCTTTTTAGAAACAATCAAACCCAAACTAAAGTCTACTTTGAATTGTGTATTTAGAGAAACCTCACCAACAGCATAGTTTTTAATCAAACTTTTGAAATATGCCATCTTACACTAAAGCATACCACTCTATTAAACAGGTGTAGAAATAAACAAAGATATATGACTACATTAAGCAGAATTAAAAAGGTGACATCACGTGGGAATTCAAAGATTTTGAGCAACAGTGTGACAAGGATGAAAACTGATTTTCAGAGTGACATTAGAAACTAAATGCCCAACACACTGTCATAAAGACAGTAGTGGTCACAGAGTAGTCAATACAGCATTCATTCTGTGTAGAAGCTTTCGATTTGGCTGCGATACATCTCCAGCACAACTGGTCGGCGCAGTTTCATCGTTGGACCTAGAATTGGAGGCAGAGATCATGTTTGAAAATACTGAGGCAAATTCTTTCTATATCCTCTTACAAATTTTAAATGCGGGGCACCAATAATGATGGCTGAATTATATTGTCTTCAAGACTCTGACTATGGGTCCAGGTCCAGGTGGGATTAATTTGGACATGTAATTTTATAATCTGCACATTACACAGATCCACTAGGTGGCGTCAGGATGTGGTTCTTACCCAGTTCCCCTCCAGAGATGGAGAAGTCTTTCCCAAGTATGGCCCATTTCTGGATGCGTTGCGCATTGGAGGTGGCTGTTGAGTTAACGCTGTCGATGCCTTCTTGAATGTACTGGTACACCGCCCTGTCCCGTCCTCCAACAATGTCTGACACTTTCGTCGCCTGGCTACCAAGCTGCTGGCAGCACTCCACAGCCTCCAGGCTTAGGTCATCGGTGGGATCCAGGGTCTCTGTGTTGCAGGTACACTTAATGAGAAAAAACATGTTTACTGTTTACTATGTTGAAAATGAGGTGCACATTCACAAAAAATATATTTGACCTACGCATTAATATGTATCTATATAACATTTTAATTAGTGTACAGATAAACATTTCATGTCATGATCTTTTCCAAACACCTGTGCTGACATTCAAAGGACACTCCTGTTAAATAGATTAAGAGTAACATGACTATAATACTATGTATCAATTAATTCAATGATTTTTGGTGTCATACTTAATAAACATGTAGCAAGATGCACCATTTTTAACACCACTTGACAGAACAATGACATTTGACAGCAGTCCAAAATCTGGAGCAATATAATACTCAGTAATGCATATTTTTATGCATGTTAACACAATAATTTTGTTACATTACATAATTTTGATCTTTGTTAGCATGTTTTGAATTATGCAGTTGCATCTTTTCTATTATATTTAAATTAACCCATAAATTACACTACACACAGTAAGGATAATTACTTTAGATTTTCCTACATAAAATGAGAAGTTATTACATCATGTGTGTCTACCTCAACTACACATTGGTACATTTAGCTTTTTATGTTTTTGGTTTTTTTTTTGTTCATGAATTTTTAGCCAAGCATGATAAGAGCAATATGACTGCTGTGATCTCACTCGCTTCTTTCTGCATAAGTTTTGTGAAGGTGTATACCTTCAGGGTCAGTAGCATTGACAAGAACTTCCTTTTATCCCCGATCAGCATGGTGTTGCTGATCATGGGCAGCTCCTTCTTCACAGCATCCTCTATGGGCACAGGCGGGATGTTCTCTCCCCCTGCCGTGATTATTAACTCTGCATGTGGCCAGAGCACAGTGACATTTCACAACAAAGGTAAGGCTGCACTGCATGTAACAGGTGTAAAAAAAAAACAAAAAAACACAAGGTCAAATTTAATTACGCTTTGAGATTGCCTCTCCAAAGGGGGCATAGGACACTTCATGAAGATGAAAAGGTTCCGGGTGAGTACTTGTTCTATGCCTGTGACATAGTGTTCTTGCTCTCTGCATTCCCTGTACCTTTTATCCGTCCCGTGATGTAGAGGAAACCGTCTTCGTCTGCCTTCCCTAGATCTCCCGATCGCAGCCAGCCCTCCTCGTCCAGGGCCTCTCTCGTCTTGTCCTCCATGTTTAGGAAGCCCATGAAGACGTTTCGGCCCCAGAAGCACACCTCCCCGATGCCCTCTGCGTCTGTGTCAGCCAGTTTGAATTTGCAGCCAGGGACCACCCTGCCACAGCTGCACACAACCAGCAAGACAATGTAAATTGTACTGTTCTACGGAAGCCTAATGTATAAAGAGGGGGCTCATGCCAAGAGGAATTACACATGTGCTTTAATCTCTAAAAGGGTCATCCTGACTAACTGACATGTTAATTTGATTCCTTTTGCACAACATGACAAAAATGGAGGGACTTGTTTGATGTAGGGGTTATTTACACTCATCCATTGTAATTTGTTTTGGGTTGGACTCAAGGTATGTTGATAGTCTTTCATCAGTGCAACCGTTGTTACATTGGCCTAGTTTGCAATGTCAGGTTGATTTTGTTACCCTGTTGATTGCATGTATGTTACGATTAAACACTCAAGAGCAAACACCAACTGTGAGGAAATGCTCACTTATCCTGAAATGTATACAAATTTTTATTACATTACATATCTCAAACAATGTAATAAAATTACTCTGGAGAATATCAAGACGGAATTGCTCAGTATGGATATATGAAAGAGAAGCGGGCGATGCGAGTGATGTCTGATAGCCCACCAAACGATGAGACATCGAAAGTGGTGAAATCGTGGGCTGTATGCTTTGCATTTGGCTGGGGGAGCCCTACCTTTGCAGCCGGTAGGCTTTGGGGCCGGACATGAAGTGGGGTCCCGTGCTCTCGCTCATGCCATAGGCCTCGTACAGCAAAATGTTGAGCCCCAGGAAGAACTCCACGGTCTCGCTGGCAATGGGGGCCGCGCCGGAGAAGAACTTCAGGCAGCGAGAGAAGCCCAGCTCTGCACGAAGTTTCTGCAACACGAGACTGTCCGCGAGGAGGAGCATAAAAGGTTTCTGCTCGTCCCTGTAAAGGAAACAGAAAATATGACAGGGTGAAGGTGCGTGTTCTCACGTTTTTACCAAAAATGTCAGGATTTCTGATTCATGTCACACCCATCTGAAATAATTACAGAGCTTACTTGTTGGCACACTTCTGATTGGCCTCCAGGCTAACAGACATCGCCCACATCACCAGCTTCTTCTTCATATATCCACACTGAGCAATTCCTTCTTTAATCTTCTCCATCATCTTCTCCCATACCCGAGGAACACCCATGTGGGATGAGGGGTTGACCTCTCTCAAAGTGCTTACTAAACTTCCCTAGACAAGTAACAGTATAGAAATACAAACTCACTTTATTCAAAAGTTATATTAATACCAAAAAATATACAAAAATTACAGTGACACCACTACAAAGTGGGACTAAAATTTGAGACTGTTAAGTTAAGATGATCCAGCGTAACACAAAGCTGAGAAAAAGCATATCATGTCAAGTCATGTATTCCCCCTCCACTTCAGTACCTTTAAAGCATCCGGTTGTGCAAAGTATACCAGCTCCCCCCACTGAATCCCGGTCCACAGGTCATAGATTTGTGCAGCAATGTGGCTTAGGGGGAGGTAGCTGACCAGGGATTCCTGCTTGGTGTCAGCTGGTTGCATGTCCCCTGCTCTGCTGGCATGATGGGCAGTCCATGTGATCTGTCATAATCCAAGGGGAAGAACCTTAGATATCGAATCTTTCTTCATACTGTGCATGTCTGATACCTGGCACCAGGTTTGTTGCCCTGCAAGCTTCCATGTTCTTTAGTACTTTAAATGCACTAACAAAGGTGTTGTGTAAAGTTGATACAAACTACTTCAATCTGCAATCCATACTTTTTGCTATGTAATCCAACATTCTACTTCTCTTTTTACAGCTTTTGCACAATGTGTCATCTATTTTACTGAAGTCTTTTTCATTTTGCACACATACCTCCCATAAAATAATCCTGCCGTGCATTGTAATTGTCCCAATGTAAAACTTTATTTGCCAGGTATCTGCCCAATGCTGGATTCAATTTAAGTCTTGAATCACTTTTGGTATCTCACAGACTGATATCCTCACCTCTGAGTGTAGTGTCATCAGCAAATGCAACTATTTTGCTGCTGGTGTCCTTATCATTCATGTAAATAATGTAGAGCAGGGTACCCAACACCAGTCCCTGGGATTATTCACTTCCTACTACTTTCTTGCACAGAATCTCTCTCACATTTTGTTTGATTTGTTTGACTATCTCATGTATTACTACTTTTCCCCCCCACAAATAATTCCAACTGATCCCATGAAATATAACAAAATCTTACATTAGATACACACTGTCCTGCACTTCCCTGGATCAGTGCCAAACCCTTCCTTATGCATTGGTTTTACACAGCATTGTTTCTCATCATCAGGATTTTCTCCAGCATAAAGGTTTCTCAACAAAGTACATGTTCAGTACACCTGCAATGTATTTTATATATATTGTTATAAAGCAACAGTCCTTCCTTTTTTGCCGCATGGAATCTCATTTTTAACTTTCCTTTTTATATGGTTATGGTTGCCACAGTTGAATTAGATAGATCACTGAACCAAATATGAACTGAACATAGACAATATTAAGAGGAATGAGAACCTACTGGAAATGTTGACCAGTAATCTAGGGTATAACACAAGGAGGACATGATGACACCTGGCCAGTTCTCTCCAGACTTACATTGTCATGACTGAGCATCACTCCTTTGGGCTTTCCGGTGGTGCCAGATGTGTAAATCAGGGCACAACACTGATTGGCTTTCTCAGAAGCAATGATGTCATCCAATTCCTTGTCAGGAACATCCAGCCCTACTGCCATAAACTCCTCCCACTATTCAAGCAAAACATGATTAATTTGTATTTATTCATTTAAAAAAAGACAAATTACTGCATCATAGTGCTCTGTTAAAATTCAGTTAAGTTCTGTAGTGTACAGAAGTACTCATTAGTTATGATGGACTCACCGAGTAGAGGCTTGGCAGTTTTGTTTCCAAAGGACCACAATACTGTACTATGGCTTTTAAATGAGGCAGGTTGTCTCTGATCTGGGGAATGAACAAAAGGCATAATTTCAGTGATCTTGTCTGCATGTATGAGTTACAGAAATATAATATCTTACCTGTGACTAAATTTGTGTGTTACCTGCAAAATTTTGTCCAGTTGTTTTTGGTTTTCCACCACAATTATGTTTGCTCTGGAGTCATGGGCTACATGGAGACAGGCCTCTGGGGAGTTGGTGGCATAGATTCCAGTCATTATTCCTCTATTATGCAGGTTCACAGGAGACAAACAAGTTCTGAGGAAGTGTTCATTTCTTTCAAATCAATTCTTCCATTCTTTTCCAATGGCAAAAATATCACCCTGCACATATCAAATTGCATGGGCAATATTTATTCAACTTTAAAGGTCATTACACAATTAATTAATCTCAAAATATACTTGAAAGCAAATTATTGCATGCGGTTGTTGAAAAGTATGAACCACATTCAGTATAACTGTAATGCTCTTTGTCTTTAATTTGAAGCAGCAAATGCCTTTAAGTACTGTTTTCTTCTATTCTTATACATTATAATGTATTACTTTTGATGTTGTGTTCATGTTGAAAAAGGTAAGGCTTGCCTAAATTCTTTTAGAACAAAGCATTGTGGTTAGACTAAACAAAGACCTATGTGATCCAAGGCTGTTGGCATTTGGATTTCAGTATCACACTGGGACTCACCCCGCAAATATGGCGCCAACGGCAGAGAAGAACCATTCTGCTGAATTGAATCCCAGAATCGCCACACTGTGAAAGCGCTCCAAACCAAGCTACACACAGAAGAGGTGAGAACCTCAAACTTGTAGTTTCATACTCCTGTCCTGTTCTTCAAATATTCTCAAATCTGAGATCCCATTAAACTATGCAGAACATGGCAATTAATGAGAACTTCAAAGTTAGATCTTTGGAGGAATGCTCAGCTTCAACCCATACAAGTAACGTAGTTAAAATTGGCTTATTATTTAAAATACCTTACCAAAATTGGAAAAAAAAACATTAATTTACAAATGTATCAAAAAGGGATTCATTGAGATTTGTCAGTTAAAGCATAATTTTTACCAGCTGGCTACATATTAGAAATATTGTAATATACTGTATTTTCATATTAATGCCATTTTTATTTTTTATATGTTTTATTGTTGGTACTTCTTTTCTCACAAGTAAATAAATAAAAAAATCTTAAAATATTACCACTAAATAAACAAATGAAGTGATGTG
Organism: Megalops atlanticus; assembly: GCA_019176425.1. Taxonomy (NCBI): domain Eukaryota; kingdom Metazoa; phylum Chordata; class Actinopteri; order Elopiformes; family Megalopidae; genus Megalops; species Megalops atlanticus. Next base: position 8,466,725 of record CM032881.1, read on the forward strand.
CAATTAATATTCATCCACATAATATGAAATGTATCACAGCTCCAAGGCAAATACTCAGTGCATTGATAACATATGTTCAAGCCTTTTCCTCGACCCCATATACTTAAAATTGAGTTATATTGCAGGACTTGTGTTGATAAATATCACAAGGGAAAATAATGCTGCAGTTTTTATAATACTGCTTTTAGGAGTTACATTGATCCAAATAAGTGATACAGCAATATATTGAGATAGCTGGTCATTGTTTTCATATTCTATGTTAAAAAAGCAGCAGCAGAGTGAACTTCCCTAATTTTTAACTATTTTTAACTATTTATGATATTTTCATTCACTCTATATTTTCATACCTTTAAAAAGCTTTTGGCAGCTGCCCGACAGCAATGGTAGTACTCAGAGAAAGTTATCTTTTCCCACTTGTCCTTCTTCTTGGTGGCAAGAGCATACAGTTTACCATACTTCTCAACAGAGGCTCTGAACATCTGATGGACTGTGATAGGTTCCTCGAGGCAGCTTTCATCAATCCTCAGCTGGACAGAACCACTGGCATCTGTGGTCCAAAGTGACTGTGCTGGAGCCAGTGACACACTGGCTAGAACCTCTTCGACGCTCCTCTTCCCTTTTCCTGTAATGCCAGAGTAAAAACAAAAATCACAAAACACAAAGATACACACACACAAAAAAAAACAATCATGCCAGAGAACAGATCCCTGTTGTGTTACAAGGGTCTCAGCCAAATTCTGTTGTATGACAATCTTTACAAATTACGCCACGGCCCATTTAATCCTAATCTGTGTAAATGATCATGTCTGCCATGCTAAAACACCAGAAAAAATATTTCAGCCCATTGCCATGGCGTGTGCTGTCTGATACTGAAGTCCTACTCACGGGACTCATCTTCTGTGGAGTGCTTGTCCCTCTCCTTCCTCAGATGTGTCATGAACTCTTCCACCGAGGCAGCTGAACTGGAACACAGAGGACAGAGAGTAGCGGTGGAGTGGCAGCGAGGACCTGACCACTCAGAGAGGGAAGCCTGCTCCACCTAGCATTCCAGCTGCAGCTGGAGCAGGCTCTTTCACCGAATCGCATAGCCGTGCTCAGCAGGCATTGTTCCCCCAACACAATATCGGGCTTTAGCTGCACACGGTTAAAGCCCCACGGCTTTGTTACAGAGAGGAGCTTGTGAAACGCAAAAGAACGGTTCGTTCCCAGGGCTCGTGGAAACTTTTATAAATTGCTGCCTTTTCAGCCAATGCGCAGAGTACTGCCTCTGCAAGGCACCGTGCAAAATAAAAGCAAACTTTTGTATTCTTTTTAAAGGAGCTAAATAAGCTTGAACACAGAAATGCACATTTGACCCAATCCTTTGACTAATCTAGAGGGAGGGCACAGCCTGACAGTCAGTTTGAACTGGAGTTTCCGTTTCTCATTCTGATTCAAAGTGTGTAAGCAGCAAACATAAATTACACACCAACCGGCAGGTTCTTTTATTGCAAGAATGGCACAGGACACACTATTCAAACAACTGGTCCTTTTTCATTTAAAATGAGAAAAAGAGCTTCAACGCAGTCACTAAGTGTGTTATTCATGTGACCAAAGCCCTTAAATATAAAGAACAGGGGGAGACCTTTACAGAGTACAGTGATAGCCCAATGTAGTTTCTAACTGTTTGTTGGCTAATGCTTTTTTACAAACTTTCATTAATGCTATCATTTGCACAATATATTACTTCTATCAACATTATTCTCCAGTTAAGTTGCACAAGGTTTTGAACTGTTGCAACATATATCAAAACTACCCTATCATATAGACGAACCTCAAAACCAGCCTGTATGACACTGTAAATACAGTTTTGTCTTCAATGGCAGTGAAGATTCAGTGGAAAGCTAATTGTTTAGTTTCTTGGTTTTGCAATTCCTTGCAGTATACTAATAATTAATCATCCTGGCTTTGTTTTTTACAACAGTGAATCAAGCTTCTACAGCTTTACATAAATTAGCTTTACCTTTAATACCATCCCATAAGGCAAGCATTAACTCATTATTGAAGGAAAGCACAGCCACACGTTCCATTTTTTTTCCTTCAGAATTAGCCAAAACTGTACAAAATGCTGCAGGGGATCAGCAACACAAGCAAAGAAGAGAAGGACTAAATAAAACATGAATATATAATTTCATACCTGTTCTCAAGCTTTTCTTCATGACATGGAAGGTTTTTGTTACAGTCCGCAGTCCCGGTTGTCTCATTGCTTGAGGACATGCTGGCTGCCGAATTCAACTGTGCTGTACAGCAACTTCCAACAAGAAGCAGTGGAGCCGAACAGCGTGCCCCCTGAGACTGCTTGAGGCACCAGTGAGAGTGGCTGCAATTCTAATAGAGACAGGGAATAATAGAGGACTTTGGGAGGTAGAATTCCATTCACTGTTACGTGACACTCAGAAATGAGAGGACAAGCAGTTCACATGTTTTAAAGATACATGCCAGACACTTAGCTACATTTCGGGATTCAATTTGTGCTCTTGTTGTAGCTACGTGCAGGTTAGTCAATTAAAAATCCTTTAATACTTACATACACAGAATGCTCCGGGAACATGTGTGGCATTTTAATGAGCCTACAGCCCTTTTACATGCAAATGCAATATGTTTTCTGAGAACCTCTGATAAAAGTACTTGTTTAAAACAGTCAAACCTCATTTTGTGGCTAACTAAGTGCATCTCAATTAAATGTTAGTATATAGGTTGGGGTGGATTTAATGAAATCTATGAGGAAGCATTTTACTCAAAATGCCAAAGAAACATATGAAACCATACTGTGTTCTCTGTATTTTTTCATTCCATTCACAGAAATAGAAATTAGTCATTTTTGATCCACTATTTCAAAAATAAAGTGCTCAAACCACACCACCAGAATCTCCAAAACAACAATGAAAACACACTGAATGATATAATCCAAAACACTGGAAGAAACCATAAGACAGGACAGGATTGTGACCAGGTTTTATTTAAATTGCTGTAGTTCTCTTAATGCAGAAGCAGCCTCATGTTCATGACTGTTTCTTCATTTTCAATACCTGACACAGGAAAAGAAAAGCTGCACCACATTCTTTTTAATTTATTCAAGTCATATCTACATTGGAGACTTTGAGATGGTTCCGCTGAATAACCAATCAGAGCTAGTCACAATCAGACTCAGAAAAGGGGTTAACCACATTGTCCTTCGAACACAGTCATTCCGAGTCCAAACCTTACTAAGAGCCAAACCCCCACATTTGCCTAGCTCTCTGAGCCGTATCACCATGCTGAGGATGGGGGCTTGTGGATCACCATCTTGAGTGTAAATCAGGTACTGACAGAGATCTAGTAGCCACTCAGATTAGAGAGCCAGCTAGAAACCTTTAGATCAGGGGTGGGCAATTCCGGTCCTGGAGGGCCAGTGTCCTGCTGGTTTTTGTTTTCATCTCTTAGTTACCTGTTGATTTTCACCTTGAAAACAGGTGTGCTTGCTCTTCAGCCAATCAGAGATTGTATTTAGTTGGTCAACAAGAAAAACAGCAGGACCATGGCCCTCCAGGACTGGAGTTGCCCACCCCTGCTTTAGATAAATTCCCACTGGTGCCTGATATAACCTAGTTGTTTCTCCTCCCCTCAACCTTTCTGGCACTTTCTGTTTGCAAAGGAATGGGTGAGCGAGAGCTCGGGTGACAACAGCATATAAACAACATCAAGCATTAAATAAATAGATCAGTGTTTCTCAACCCTGCTCCTGGCGGCACCCTGTCCTGCATATCTTCGATCTATCCTTGCTCTACCTACCTGACTCATCAGTGGCACGTTTTATTAGCTGTGCACACCTGATTTAATCAAGCAGCAAGGATAGATAGAAGCTATGCAGGACAGGGTGCCACCAGGAGTAGGGCTGAGAAACACTGAAACAGATAAACAATCCAAGCTTAACCTTATTCTGTCCACCAAATCACCCTGCTCAAATTTTTAATATTGCTTCTACACAGAAGCCATTCTGGATAAGGCTGGAGATTTTTCAAAGGAAATTGAGTTTAGTTTCTGAATGGTTTCTCGATTTCTAGGAATTACGGTATGCAATAAAGATAAACATCATCCTTTTATAATTTGGCAATGAGCAAATAAATCCTGAAACAAGAAATATGTGCAAAAGTTAGTTCCGCTTTATGTCTATATTTTAATTAAAAAAATGCAAATACTACGATTTTCTACGAAGGCAACTCCATCCGTACTAGTTTCACTTGCACACCCACTGAAGACCTTGATGCATCTGGACTACTCCGAGAACAGTCGAGAGAATTTCTCGGCATCACGGGCAGCAGGGTCTCTCCAGAAAGTTCTGCACCGCGGCTGCGTATAAAAAGGGGGAGTCGCCGCTGGACGACAAACAGTCTGCCCAGGCAGTAACGAGTGCCTCAAGACTTAGCTACAAAGGTAACGCCGAAGTACCAAGACACCTTTTGTGATATATATTCAGTGTCATAGTTTGCTGTAAATTTAGTCTGGGTGACGTTAATTTTACTGCGTAGTTGTCTGTATGTTGCAGCTGTTGGCATTGCGTTGAGGTAGTTATGTCCAGTTTGATTAGTGTTACCGTCTGCGGGCAAGTTACTGCAAAATAAGAGTTAGATAAGTAGCTAATTCTGTGGTCGTTGTCTGTGCAGGTGATTTTATACATATGATATACCTTTTCCTCAGAACGCTTTGAGTTATTTCTTTCTTTTTGTGTCATTAGCTGATCCACTGTCGTCAAAATGGTTCGGGAAACCGGCTACTACGACCTTCTGGGCGTAAGTCCCAACGCATCGGTGGATGAAATTAAAAAAGCATACAGAAAACTGGCACTGAAGTGTCATCCCGACAAGAACCCAAATGCAGGAGACAAAGTAAGTTGTTGTATGACACGTACATGTCCATCAGCGGAAGAGTGTGTTGGATATTGTATCTTAATTAGCACAGTAGCTTGTTAGGTAACAACTCAGTACGAGACATCTCGAACTATCTGGAAGGATCGTTGCTATCGATTCCCTCCGACCGGCAAAGTAACAGCAAATACACAATGGGATTTTAGCACTAGCCAGCTAGCAGGCAGTTGGCTATTGTTCGTAGTGGCGTTTGCCAAGTGCCTTACCTAGGTACTGCATTGAGCGATGCAGTTTTTAATATTTACACCTGACTCCTGTCCGATATTTGCTTGTTAGCTAACTCGCTAGCTAGTGTAAAACGTGTTAAAATAAGAGGCAGGTAACCGTTGGAAGTTCTCCAGCTTGTAACGAGTGGACGTTTTGTTGTAATTCAGTTGGCTAAATTCATGGGTAAATGGAAAATATTTCATTACTTGCGTGCCAGCTGGTATTGTTAGATGGTTTGGTTTACATTCGAGTACCCAGCCCAGTGCATCCTTTTCACTCAAAGGTTAACTGAAGGTTCAAAGTTTTTGATTAAAGCCACCTGATTCTCTAACGTTAGTTGTTTAACTGGTGTCATTGCAATTTGGTTTGCAAGTAGCTATGGTATCAAATCGATTGCCACAACCGGTTGCTTAAAACCGTGTTTATTTTCTGCAGTTCAAACTGATCTCACAAGCCTACGAAGTGCTGTCGGATCCAAAGAAGAGAGACTTGTACGATCAAGGTGGGGAACAAGCTATTAAAGAAGGAGGGCTGAGCGGAGGAGAATTCTCCTCCCCAATGGACATTTTCAACATGTTCTTTGGAGGCGGAGGGAGGATGCACAGGGAAAGGAGAGGTAAATAAAGCTTCCTTGTTGTGAATTCTGTTATTAGTGAGCAGGGTGATACATTTACGTGCTGTTTGTGGCCATTTCTAATGTAATTTCATTGCCTTGTTCATCTGCAGCGCTTGTTCTCTAAATTCACTTGATTTAAGTAATTTTTATCCTTTTATAGGGAAGAATGTTGTCCATCAGCTTAGTGTTACACTGGAGGAGATGTACAATGGCGCAACCCGAAAACTCGGCCTTCAGAAGAATGTAATCTGTGAGAAATGTGATGGTATGTTCCATTCTCTTCATGTACTTCCTTTAGATTTCATTGTTGTAATAATGCGTACTGGCTAGGGAGAAACAGCGCTTTCCAAACAAAGTGTTGCTGATCAGCAGTGTTGCTATAGCAGGAGGGCTATTTTCTCTGAAATCGCTAATTAATTCCGTCGCAAAGTAATACAGTTAATTTTTGACACAGTGATACTGAATATGGACTTTAAATCCAAGACTCTTTCTATGGGCATAATTTTCATTCATGGTGCACAAAATGGAGTAAGGATAGTGCAACGTGCTGATAATTGTGCAAAAGATTACAAATGTTAAAATGGAAAACAGATTCAGAGAATCAAATGTTAAATCTCTGCATTGCATGATTTTTGTTCATATTCACATTTCCTTTGAAGGCTGGGACCTGAATTGTTCCTTTTTTTCCTAGGCTATGGAGGGAAGAAAGGTGCTTTGGAGAAGTGCTCAAACTGCAAAGGGAGGGGGGTTCAGATCCAGGTGCAGCAGATTGGACCGGGCATGATCCAGCAGATACAGAGCATGTGTCCAGACTGTCAGGGCCAGGGCGAGAGGTTCAACTCCAAAGACCGCTGCAAGAACTGCAACGGGCACAAGGTTGAACGCAAGAAGAAAATTCTGGAAGTTCACATTGACAAAGGTGAGCAGGCACAGGCTATTTAACCCATCTGAAGTTACCAGATTGTTCAAACCCATCCTGAATACTTGGCAATTTTCATATTGCAGGAGTGAGGTTTTTTTAATGCTGCTCATTTCAAGGACAGTGCAGCTGCCTGGAAAAGTCAAGCACAGCTGTCAGTCTCCTGCCAAATTCATATATGACTTGAATCAACAGGTATGAAAGATGGCCAGAAGATAATGTTTCATGGGGAGGGAGATCAGGAGCCTGGACTAGAACCTGGTGATGTCATCATTGTCCTGGACCAGAAGGAGCATCCAATGTTCCAGAGACAGGAAGACAACCTCATCATGAAGATGGAAATCAAGCTGGTGGAAGCGCTATGTGGGTTCAAGAAAACCATCCGCACTTTAGACAACAGAATGCTCATCATCACCTCACTGCCAGGTAAAGTGCAAACTCTTTAACACAAAGACAGGCCTTATTCACAAAACAAAAAAAAAAAAAAAACCCAGGAAGCTTTGTGATAACTCTCCATCTTGGTCCAGCGCTAGACTATTCTTTTTCTATACTGTGTTGTTTGTACAAATCATTGAGCATCACTGTCTTCTTGCAGGTCAAGTTGTAAAGCACAATGCCATTAAGTGTGTCCAGAATGAAGGCATGCCCTTGTACAGAGATCCCTATGAAAGAGGACAGCTCATCATTCAGTTTGTGGTAAGTCCCCCCTGTCCCCCAGCACACATTTTACAGCTTCTCCCTCTTTACCAATTCATTGTACCCACATAGATTTGGTCAGTTATTCACATCGTCAACTAGGGTCTTTGCTGTGGCTCACCCTTTCCCCTGGGGTTTCCTCTCAGGTGGAGTTCCCAGAGAAAGGCTGGCTCCCTGAACATATGCTACCCCAGCTGGAAGCCCTGCTCCCCCCAAGAGATGAGCAGATGATCACTGATGACACGGAGGAGGTGGATTTGTGCGACATTGATCTCAACTCCCAGCGGCGCAACTACAGCAGGGAAGCGTATGAGGAGGATGAAGGCCCAAGGGGAGGAGTGCAATGCCAGACACAGTGAATGTGACCAGGAGTAGGTCGCTTGGCATTGATATGTATAAATATAAATGTATGCGTGCACTGTTTGTTACATGTTCTTTTGTGGGTGTGTGTTTAAGTTATGTTAAGATTAATGCTTCACAGTAGTGGATGCAAAGAATATGCACAAGTAAAACATTCTTTTGGGATTAAAGAGGCCATTATGCCAAGATGGGAACACATGTATGCTTTCTGTGAAGGTAATTTGTCACAGTATGGACATATTCATTGCTTGTAAATTTCTCAAATAAAGAATTTTGTACAGCACTATGACCAACTGTATTTGGTTTCATGAAAGCTATTATCTTTTTAACTATTAACTGACCTTTCCTGGGATTCTGGCAGAGTGAGGTTTCTGCTGAAAGTGTTGTTGGATTCCCACTAGGGGGCAACCTTCCTTCATTGTCCAGGATGACAGGTGTGTGTTTAACCAAGGTCTAGTTTTGCTGATCAAGGCTACCATTTCTGAGAAGGGGATTCTCATCCCCACCAGCAGTGTGCATGAATGAGTTCAAAAGAGCACGTTCATTGAACAAGTTCATTTTTCTATGAACAGTGAACTTAATGTATTTGCAACTAAAGAACTTGAACTTGAGCTAGTTCAATTTTGTGAGATTTACTCTTATGGTGCACCTAAAACATTGTGGAATCCTTCCTCTAATGAGAAGGTTGGACTCGCTTTCTCCTGCAGCAGCTGACATATCGTTGTCACTGCTGACATGTTATTGCTACTTATAACTAACTTCACTTCCTGGACTACGTTACCCACGATACATTGCTCCCACAAACTCACAAACCCATGTATCCCATGGCAACATGCAAACTGTTACAACATAGCAAGCAGTGAAAGTGAAAGCAGTGACAGAAGTAATGCCACCTATGATTATTTACATGACTTACAAATTGGTCACCACAGATCCTGACAAAAAAAAAAAAAAAAAAAAATTTAACATTCCTTTGCAAGTTGTGTCCACCAGCACAAAAAAAAAAAAAAAAAAAAAAAAAAGCCTCTTCAACTTTGAAAAGACACATGGAGCTAAAACATCCAGCCAATGTTGGAAAGTACCAACAAGCTGACTATCAAAAACAGACAAGCAAGGGCAAGACCAGCCAACCACCTCAAAATGTGACCATCCAAACCAAACTCGCTGCAGCATTTAAAGGAATGGTTTCCCAACAAGTAGACTTGTAATGGACTACATTGTAGGAGACCTGCAGCCTTTGAGCAAGGTTGAAAAGCCATCTTTCATCAGGCTCGTAACTGGTTGTTGCTTTAGTTTGAAGGGCATTATGCATTTTTGGTTGGCGAGTCATAGCTTACTTGAGCTGATGGTCATATTTATGCATGCAAGAAGAAAATGGCAAACAAAATGACTTTACACTTACACTATATATGGATAACTGTACATATACAAGAGCAGAGTCACTCACTTTCCCCCCCTCTCTTTGGAAAATTAAATGAGCTGACTGAACTAGTTAAATTTAAATGGTGAACTATGAACGTGAATTCATTCATTTTAATTTGAGTGAACTGAACTTTGAGCTAGTTCTTGTGAAGTGTGAACTTGAACACTACCCACCAGGTTCAAGCCCACAGTAAAAGGTCCATAAATTGCTAAACAAAAACAGCCCTTCATCTGTTAAGGTTGCAAAGTGCACCATAATAGCTGATTTATGTATGAAATTCTTGTGACCTGCAGAGTCAAGGTTGATTGTTACTAGACAAAAACAGGTGTCACCTTGTAATTTCCTAATTTCTGAAGTGCAGTGAACCTTGACTGGTATGGTGCAGTGTTGATGTTAACCTCTTCATAAATTTCTAAATTCTCTTTTCCAGATGTAAAATATTGGGCCTACTGACAAATTTCAAAATCATGTTTGCAAAGATATTAGAGTTTATTCAGAAAAATATATCCAGACCTCACTAAAACACTGATCAATGCCTTCTCTCCCATTTCTTTATGTTCAAGTTTGGTCCATCATTTCAATCCTCTTCATTCCCTTCTTCTGTAAGAGCAACCTGAAACAAATTGAGAACTTAGTTTTACACTTTTTTAAAAAAAGGTAATCCTTTTGCAAATCACTGAATTACACATTAGTGACACAAGACACAACTGTCAGGCATGGTTCCTAAACGCATTAAAATGTTTTTATCCTTTAAACCTGGAAAGGATCGGGAGACTTCAAGACATTTTAAACACATGTATTTTGACTTCATTACAACACCCTGCAGGTATTTAATCAGCGATAAATTTTTTAAACCAGGGCAAACAGCATATTTGTAGTGTAATAAAGGAAACAACTTCAGTAAAGTTATACACAAACGGCACTGTGCATTAGTGTACCACAGCTTACTGAAGAATGCACACAGACCAACGATAACCTCACCTCCTACACGAACGATATGATTTGACATCTATAAAACCTCGAATCTATGGCTGGACATGATGGATCTGCCTTATTATAAATCCCGACCTACCTTGTATTAGTTTGGCTTTCGTCCCAGTTGGTCGGCACAACACCATTGCACAACCCGAACACAGCACCACCCTCTGGGAATGGCTGAACACCGTGTTTAACCGCCTGCAACCTGTAGACAAGATTCCAAACAGGACACGCACAAAATAGTACAGCGAGGTGGAGATGTGGCGGAGATTTTAATACCTGGACATGCCACATCCATGAAGTAGGGCCTAGAACGCGAAAGTAGCCTTTTTCTCTTCCGTCGTCTTATCAAGGAAACGGGAGAAAGGTAAAGTCCGGTTTTTCCCTGGTAAATAAGTGAAACAGAAAACCGTAACTTGCCTATGGCTTTACGCCTAGTAAAAGTTCGCTATGACACCGGAAAAGATGTATAGACTTTTAGATCAGCTTATCGTAAACGAATCAATGTCATGTACTGATATTTGTACTACAACGAGAGCCGGTATGTTTCTTATACTTACCATTTTCTGTGTTCACGAGTAGTTAACTAGTTAGAAAGCCAGCTTTATCGATTCTGAAGGGCGTTACAGCCGGTTTGCTAAATTAAAACCTTAGGTGATTCTGATGAGGGTGATGGTCCTCGGGATACACCCTCAGCATTCTCTGCAGGGGCGTCACTGGCAAATTATTCTAACCTCAGCTCTGGTAAGATATTACCGTTACAGTATGAGACTCCAGGCTGATTGCAATAGCGTGTAAAGATAGGTTAGAAGAGCATTCCCCAAACCTCTCCTGGAGGACCCGTGTCCTGCATGTTTTAAATGCTCCAACACAGCTGATTCAAATGATCAACTCCTTATGAACGCCTGAAGCTGCTTAATAACAAATTTAAATCAGCTGTGTTGATTTAAGAGATCAAGAGTGAGTAAATTATAGGAAACTTGCAAGATGGGATGGATTAATGGCCCAATATCCTCATTGTATTTGCTTATGTTCCTAAAATAACATTTGATAGTGATTTTCAAATTTCTCAGAAATACAATATTCGTTGTATTCCACTGTGACAATGGGAATTTGTAAAAAAAAAAAAAAAAAAAAAGAGTGGCAAACCTGGTGAAAATCTTAAACAACACCCGATTCCTTAAGATTTTTGATACAGAACATCACTTCTCATTTTATGTAGGTTGATTGGCGTCCTCTCCTGGCGGCAGAGAGAAATTAACGCGAACATGTGCGCTGCACACCTGCTTTGGGTGAAGTTTCTCTTGCGGCCCTATTCATCCCACGTTACCAGTTATTTACATTTACATTACATTTACATTTATTCATTTAGCAGACGCTTTTTCCAGGTATTCAATTGTAAAATAAAATAAAAAAAGTACCAACGAACTGTGCCAAGTTTTCATCACGCGAAATCAAAAAGCTCGAGCTGTTACAAAATGATTCAGTCGCTAAGAGCCTGGCTTTCTCTTTTTAAGAGACGCGATAGCCCTCATATCTCTCATTTATTATTCCGAGGGACAAAATACCATCTTTTGCGTCCTTCGCTGGTCTTTGAAACAGTACTTATGCGTGTTTTGTATCTCCTATTTGTAGCTAAACACGTTGTCCTTATTACAGCTATTCCATAAAATCGCATGTTAAGAGATCCCATTAAGAACTACATTACCCACAATCCAACAACACACTTTGCGGACTCGGGCATTGACGTAATCACTCTCACGCCCTCTCTTCCCTTCACTGTATGGACACTGTGATAGAAGCAAAGACTGCCTTGCTTGTTGTTGCATTGTCATTTATCAAGGATAAAAAACAGCGGGCTGGGAAATGGCGAAAACGTACGACTATCTCTTTAAACTCTTGCTCATAGGAGACAGTGGTGTGGGCAAGACATGTCTCCTTTTCAGGTTCAGCGAAGACGCCTTCAACACCACCTTTATATCTACAATAGGTCAGTTCACCGGGTTCTGTCCTTTTCGGGTGAGGGGGTGTGAGGGGTTGCGAGTTGGCTGGCTGTCTAGATAGCGTTAATTGAGTTACTCTGTTGAAAAAAGACGACGGTAGTGACACAGGAAAAGGCCTAGAAACTTCAGCGCATCTTCACTCTAGTAAGAGTCAGGAAATGGCTTACTTCTGCTATTATCACAAACTAGAAAGCTAAGTTTCTTAGAGAAAGACAACAGAGCATTGTAGCTCACTGTCATCTTATTTTGCATCTAGTTAGCTGGCAAGCTAGGTAGAAAGATTAACTAGAATCTGTCATTGACGACTACTTAAATTGTTAGCGATGTATTTTAAGTGTATAAATTCCAGGGTAGCTAGTTTCGTTATTCAGAATTAGTTTTTATCTTATTTTATTTGTTTGTTTGGTTGTTTGTTTCAAATTATAGCCGATGGATTAACAGCTTTTTAAACATTTAAAGCTGAATGCATCGTCTGTCATTGTACTTGTTTGGAACATAAACCGCTATTTGAAAAGGAGGGATGGCAAATACCTCATGCTTGTATTTAAGTATTTAGAATAACTTAACAAAGAACTTGGGAGTCTTGTTGGCTTTTTGGTCTTTAGATACGTTATGTGACACCTATCTGTGAGTCAATGGCTATATTTACACATTTACACGACCAGAAGAAAAGGAAATGTGTGGGGTAGTTGTCATGGTGAAACCCCGCACTCAGACAGCAATAATTATTTACCTACACAAGCACACCGTAAGAATATAGCTTCTCCCTTTATGCACCTTTTTAGGTGCTTGAAATTCCAGTCGAGTTATTTCGAAAAAGGAAGTTTTGATAACTTTAGTCCTGCATTTATCGTCATATAGATGGTAAGGCTAAAACAACCTTACTATGTTGTCAGGGTATTTGATGAGACCACGTCATCGTATACTATAAATACATATTTTAAACTTTAATACCCTTGGAATGAATATGTAGCGTACTAATGCTGTGTTTTGAAATCAAAGAAAAAACCTGGTCGAAGTGACATTTTTATCTATTTATTTTCATATGCACTTATTCGCCTTCGGATCCCCCACGTTGCAGTAATATTTAGAAGTTACAAGCGGTGTACAGGTGAAAGAAATAGCTATGATAAAAATAAGATTGCATGGTCATGGGGGTGTGTGTTTCCTGACCCCTCTGGGTATTTTTGTGGGTATTCAAAAGGAGCAATGACAACACTCCAAGCAGCCATTTACTGCCACAACAAAGGCAGCGAAAAATACAAGAAGCAATTAAAACCACAAAAATTAGATGCAATTATTAGAAACAGAGTACAAACAGCCCCCTTGGCAATAGACTGTGATGGATCAGACCACTGTAACAGCTAGTTTTGGGAGATGAGACAACAGCCACAGGAAGATAGACACTGTTGTAGCTTCCCAGCACCACACCGTGGTCGTGAATATGGTGCAGATGTCAAAGAGCAGTGGGAGCATTGGCTCTGGTGGCAGGTGCTACTGGTGTCTTTCTGCTGTCTGTGCAACTCACTGCAACCAACCTGGAGTCTCATGCATATAGTAAGAATGCAGCCTCATGCTTTGATGGTAACATTTCACCAGAGCTGAGGTTAGAATAATCTGCCAGTGGGGCCACTGCAGAGAATGTTGAGGGGGTACCTGGAGGGCCAACACCCTCACCAGAATCACCTATGAGAACCTTTACCGCGCATAGACTGTCTGAGTCGGCATTTGTACAAACTGCAGGTTGATGGTTGTAGTTCCATCTTGTTTGTGTTGTGTTGACACCCTTGTGGAACGTCACAGGGAAGAATTTGCAGGAATAGCTCTATGATGAGATTTGTTTCTAAAACAAGCAAAAAAGATACAGAACCTGCAGGCAGATAGGTGGATACTAAATGAAACATGATGAGGTGCATGTGGAAGGAAGACTTCAAAGCATTCATATGTCTGTAAAGAAATGCACAGTCTGCTCGGTGTACAGACACACATCCATATGCTTGGCTTGTACAATCTTGCTTTCACTCACATCTGTCCAGGTGCACTTGAAGGTGACCATGCTTGTAAGGTTGTTTCCACTAACAACCAGCTGTAGGTTAGTTACATTGAAAATGGGTAACTCCAGGTGACTGTTGGTCATGTAGTGCCTGATCTGACAAGGGTGTGGCTACATTGCATTTGGAAGAAGTATACTATATGGCCAAAAGTATGTGGACACCTGACCATCACACCTATATGAGCTTATTGGACATCCCATTCCAAAACCATGGGCATTAATATGGAGTTGCCCCCCCTTTGCAGCTATAACAGCCTCCACTCTTCTGGGAAGGCTTTTCCAAAAGATTTTGGAGTGTGTCTGTGGGAATTTGTGCCCATTCAACCAAAAAAGCATTTGTGAGGTCAGGCACTGATGTTGGACGAGAAGGCCTGGCTCGCAATCGGCGTTCTAATTCATCCCAAAGGTGTTCAACGGGGTTGAGGTCAGGGCTCTGTGCAGGCCAATGGAGTTCCTCCACACCAAACTCATCAAACCATGTCTGTATGGACGTTGCTTTGTGCACAGGGGCACAGTTATGCTGGAACAGGAAAGGGCCTTCCCCAAACTATTGCCACAAAGTTGGAAGCATACAATTGTCTAAAATGTCTTTGTATGCTGTAGCATTAATATTACCCTTCACTGGAACTAAGGGGCCTAGCCCAAACCCTGAAAAACAGCCCCAGACCGTTATCCCTCCTCCACCAAACTTTACAGTAGGCACTTTCATTCCGGTAGATAGCGCTTTCCTGGCATCTGCCAAACACAGATTCGTCCATCAGACTGCCAGATAGTGAAGCGTGATTCATCACTCCAGAGAACGCGTTGCCACTGCTCCAGAGTCCTGTGGCGGCATGCTTTGCACCGCTCAAGCCGTCACTTTGCATTGCGCAGAGTGTTGATTTGTTTATAGAACTATAGTGTTGATTTGTTTATAGAACTGATGTAGGAGGATGTGGTCTAGGACAAGGCAAAGTAAACACTGCAATCTCCGCAATTAGAAAATTATTTTATAAAATAAATGTTGAATTTGTCCAGGTAGAGGGCAAGAGTGAGAAATTTCCTTTTCGTTTCATTCACACTGAGAACTTTTCTGCATGTGTACTAGCTAGGTACAGTGAATGAAAAAGGCAAAACAGGGGAAAGGAAAAGTATTTAGTCCTAACATCACAGAAAGAATGGTGTAGGAGGGTGCTAAAATTGCCCCTCATTTTCACCAAGGTAACTAGCTGCTAGCAGCTGACCAAGTGCTAGTTTTTCGCTTGCTATTAATTGCACAGGTTACTAACTTATCTAACAATGTGAGACATGTGCGGTGGAAAAAGAGGTGACGTGATGTTTTTCCAGAGCTAAACTTTGCCTCAAGATAATGTAATGGAGCCTCTGTATTTCTAGAAGGACATGAGTCTGCTGGAGCTGTGGAGCTACAGTTAAGGATGGCATGTGGACACAAGGCATATGTTCTAACTCTTGCATGAAGAGTAATGTGGGATGCCCTCTGTGAAATAAAAACAGGGGTGCACAGCCATGTCATGCAAGATCCCCTGTGCCTCCAGCTCTTAGCAATTACTGACCTCAGTTAGAAACGGTTTTTATCTACCATTATTTACGTTATTGTTAATTCTCACATTGTCAGGTGTGCAGATGACCACAGTTAGCCTATATCACAGTATTACGGTAACACGATTGGTGATGTCCACCAGGCACTTTGTTGCTTGGACATGGTGACCGCACAATCATTTTGAGTCCTAAGTAAGTGGACATGTTATGCAAATGAAGCCAGAGTTCCTTACCCAAGGCATGAAGGGTGGACTGCCATTCGCAGAGTTTACTGGTGTGCCATAAACACACTCCATTTATCTGCTGTCAGCTATAGATTTACAGCTGTGATGAGGTTGCTGTATCACATAGTTGATTTGGCTTGAATTGTGTTTGATTAAATAGCATTGTGCCATTTAAAACAAGGAGATTGACTTTTTGTCTTTAAGTTCAAGGGAGTAGAGACCTTTTTCATTATATGTTACCAAGGATACGAACGGAAATTTCTGCTGAAATTTGCTGCCCCATGTAGGTCAGTGACCAAGTTTGTCAATTTTAAGTAAAGAGAGGATTCAAGAGCAGCACTGACATCCAAATGTCTGTAAACATAAACCCCAGTTTAAAAATATTCAAGTGCACCAGCTTCCTTCTATTGTCCTGTCACACAAGCACAAAACCCCAAAAAGATTGATTTACTCCTTTGAGGTGAGATTTGTATTTGACTTGACATGGGATGTAAGCCTGGGTGAGACTCCCAAGTATGAATGCAAGAAAAAAGATTTTTCTCAACCTTTTTTTCTCTTCTGATTTCTGAGTCTTCTTTATCATTGGATTCCTGCAGCCGGAAATAAATTTTGTAAGAGTTAAGAAGCATGGGCTATGTCTGTATCAGAGCAACATATCAGCTTTAATAAAGTCATTCTGAAGATCTAAACAGATAATTTTTTCCCTTTTTAACCTTATCTTAATCATCTTAAGTCACACACAGGAAAGGGAGGTTGAGGAGAGAAATAGGCCATGCCAATGTCTGGGATTAATTTAGTGTATTTACTGTATACGGATCAGTAATTGGTGTAATGTATTATTTCTTCTTGGAGGGTGTCTGAGTGGCAGTGATCAGAGGATGGCTGATATCCCAACCATTCCCCAAAGAGAGCAGTGTGTGTTAAGAGGTACAGGATGAGGTGCAGTCATGTGCCCTGCTAATTAAGGGCCTGGAAGTGGTTGAGATGTTCTGGCCTCAATGCTTTAAAAATGGCAGAAAAGTATGCAATGTAGCATCATGCAGGAGGCTCTGACTTGCTTGACAGAATGCAAGAACTAGTGATCTTTTTCTGAGTCCTGATTTCATAATTATAATGAAATATATCCGCTGACTTTGGGTAAATGGCTAGTTGCAGTGTGCCTCCAGAGCTAGCCTCTTCCTTCTTAGACTCATTAAAGGCCAAATGGAGCTCACTATTGTCTTTTATATTGGTCTTTGATCCAGTGTTACATTACGTTAGATTATTGTCATTTAGCAGACACTCTTATCCAGAGCGACTTACATATGTTACAAATATTACATGCTATCCATTTATACAGCTGAGTATTTACTGAGGAAATTCTGGGTTAAGTACCTTGCCCAAGGGTACAGCAGCAGTGCCCCAGCAGCAATGGGGAATGGAACCAGTGACCTTTTGGTTTTGACCCCTGCTCCTTACGTCTCTGTTACACTGTCACCCCCAGTGTTCCAAATAAAGAGCAGCTCTTTAAAAACTGAAGTGTTGACTTCAGTCAAATGAATGGCATTCACCGTGCTTGTCATGTTTGTAATGACTCGTGTCGGTTAGGCATTAGAGCAAGAGCTCTGTTGGGAAGTGAATGACGTTGAGGTGGAGTGTCTGATGGTGTCTTCTTGATGCATAAGTTGTAACACCATTTATCTTTAATAAATGGGACTTCGGCTTTAAGAAGTACCAAGGCTAAAACAACTGCCTGATGTGCTGTAGAAGAGTTCATGAAGTCTCGGGACGTTCATTTTTTTCCGTCGTCATTCTTCTGGCAGGGCACTGAAATACATTCCGTTTTTTTTGTAAAACTAGAAATCTGCTGTGGTGTGTGTTGTACTGTGTGCCACTGCTGAAAGAATACAAAACTGAATGTTTCACTGATGCTCAGTCACTTCATTTTAGACATAATGTCAGGTAATCGTTTTACTTCTACTCTTAAGACACAGCAAAGGCAAAGTTAATAGGCGCCGTTCAT
The DNA here is from genome assembly GCA_019176425.1 of Megalops atlanticus. Classification (NCBI taxonomy): domain Eukaryota; kingdom Metazoa; phylum Chordata; class Actinopteri; order Elopiformes; family Megalopidae; genus Megalops; species Megalops atlanticus. The sequence goes on from CM032881.1 coordinate 8,484,688, forward strand.
AACCAACAGCTCAGATTATCACATGTCTGAGTCTTTATTTGCATTATGAAAGGTGAAGAGACATTTCAAAGCTAATTGATCAGGACATGTTTAGGCCTATATGCCCAAAATGTTTAGTTGGCGTTAACTTGATACCATTTTTGGGCCTCTGCTAGTAGTGATATTTCGAGGTAGACCAATGGCAGATATATTGACCCTACTTGATGATTTTCATATGATTTCAGTCACGTAATAGTACAGTGCACTCCACCATCCCCACCCTCTGCCGTGTGTTAAACGGCACCTTGTTTGCATGAGTCATATTTAGTTCGCTCAGAGGTCATGCTGCCTTTCCGGGTTGTCAGAGTGCACAAAGCTGTTTGATTGTCTTTGTCAGTGTGAAGAGTCTTCCTGGTCATAAAGCAGGAAGTGTTGGGCTGTCATTACCCTGGCCATTTGTTCCAGATAATGACAGAACTCTTGAAAACACAAAGTGCATTACATCACAGAACTGCAGTGTTCTAGCAGGCGGTAGAGACTGTCCTCTATCTAAAGGAATGCATGAAACTAGATACTTGTTTTTACAAAGCAAAGAAAGGCAGGCATATTTGTGTGCACACTTTAATTAATTACAAACTACTGCAGAATTGCTTTTTAAGTTTGCATTTTTCCTTTGTCCTGTACTTTCTCCTTTGTTGAAATGACTAGGGGTTTGAGCTTTTAGACATTTTAATAAAGTAAAAATATTTCAAACACTAATTCCTAAAGAAATATATCCCTGTGTACTTTGGAGGTTTTAAACATGTACTTATGTAAAGTACAAAAATACATACATGTAAAATTGTCCTCTTCTTGTAGTTTTCTGTTTATCTTGAAGTTCAACAGTAAAAATAGTTAAACAGCTCATTTGCCCCGTATAATGCAGTGGTCACCATTCAAAACAGAGCAGTACCATAAAGACTGTAGTGTATTGACATTGGAAGTTAAAAATCTATTATTTGTGCCTTCTGGTCAAGTCTGGAGTTCACCATAAAAGAAGGCATACCTGCACTGTCTGAGCAGTGTGGAAAGAGTGATGAATGAGAGTAAATATGACAGCATCTTTCCCTCCTGATGGTGTGCTGGAGTCTGGCCTCCAGGGTCACAGTATCATCATCCTGTGCTCAAAAAAACCTTGTCCTTCAAAGTCTTGCAGAATATTCTGTTAATGTGAGTGTTAAGTACTGCAACATATACTGTAGCATTTTCCCCTCACGGCAGTGGAAATGGTGTTAAAGAGTAATAGCATACTAACAAAGGATAACAAAACATCAAAACAAAGTTTGGAGATGCTGCAAAACACCTTGGCTCACAGTCAAGCATGTTTCCATTTTGACAGATTTTATCACATGATGTTTTCATTTCCGTTCAGTTGCAATTCTACATAATGACTTGAAGTCATGAATTTGATTACATTTGGAATCCCAGAATACATACAGAAGAATTATGAAATTATTATAAAAGCATTGTCAATTTCATGCAATGTACAAATTGTGTAATTTTTTAATACAAAAGACCAGACTAAACATTTGCATGGATAGGGTCTTGTGTCTACTTAAGGATAAGGGCTTGGGTAAGAGTGAAGATTGTCTGAAAGAAGGCTTGGGGGCACAGGCACATGCATGACAGCTTCCCTGATGATGAGTAAAAAAACAGTGTCATAGTTTTTTTTTTTTTTTTTTTTGGCTTTTGGTTTGGTGACGCTGTAGGCTGTTGCACTCATGGTTAAGTGTTAGCCATGGTGGAAGTAGCCCGCCCTCTTGTCAGAGCCTTGCCTGTCTGTGGGGGCTGAGTGTATAGAGGCCAGTCTGTCAGAGGCCGCATCTGGGTCTCGTGACAGTCAGCGGATTGTGTGTGTGTGTGTGTTTGTGTGTTTGTGTGCTGGCGGGGGGTGCAGCATTCCTTTGCCTGTTTAACAGTCAGACGACGTCACTTCCTCCTGCTTGTGAGTGAGGTCAGCGACCCCTGAGCCTGGACGTGCTGCAGGCTTCCCTGGCGGCCATAGGGAATGGCACTGTGACCACTTCCTGGGCTAGGATGGTCATCGCAAAGCGGAGGGGGAACAAGCTGGATCCTCACCCACTGTTACCCCCTGTGCACATGGTGACAAGTCTTTCTCTTGGCCTCTGCATTGGTCTCTGCATTGTAGTGCCCATTTTTCTGAGGGAGAAGTTGGACCATGGCCATCGGAATTCAGCCGCTGTGGAGCAGATTCTTAGCAGTCAATTATCCCTTTGTGTTGTGACGCTGGAGACAGCAAGACTTTGTAAGGTTTAGGTTCCCCTTCTCTTCAGTTAATACCACTCTTTGTCCATCCTTTAAATATTTAATGATGCATTTCCTGTAATTCCTCACGAGACTTAGGGCCTTTATGGATTAAATGCAGTCTTTTATTTTGGCATTTTTGCTCTGCTCTACAAGGATATTATTATGATTATTATTATTACATTATTATTATTAGCATTATTACATTTCAGTTTTTCATTGTAACTTGGTAAGTGTCATTTTGTGTCTAAAAACAACCTTTGAAGAGCCCTTTAACTCATCAGTAGCCTCAGAGGACCATTAACAGAATGCAGCAGCCTTTGACCACAGACACTCTTTATATTAAGACCAGATATTTGAGTTCTGTATTCCTTATGCCTTCATTACTTCCTTTTCTTGGTGTTTCCTGTTGGTGACAGGAAGTTATGATGCTATCTGCCCTGCTATCATAGCTTTGTTCTAGACCATACCCCATGAAGAATATTCATAAAGTGGCAGCAAACCAGAACACTTGTCCCTTTTGTAATGGCGCGTTCACTGACATCAAACGTACAGTGCAATGCCCACAGAGCCAACTGTTTTGTCATACATGCACAGTGTATGCGTAGAAAATATGCGGTCTGTTACACCAGCAGCTAGGTCAGAGGAAAGGAGGGATGATGCCAGTGTGAGACGCACACACAGCCTGCTTCGTGTTACCTGTGTGTGCCTCGCAGCGGAAACGACGGCCAGTGGCGTAGGACTACTGCACAGAGCTGCAGTGGAGCTCACCACTTCCTCTGTGTGACTTTTATTTGAATGTAGCTGAAGTCTGGTTGCTATTTATAAATCCTCCCTCCTCTTGTTCACCTAAGCGTTCAAGCTCGTTAGGAGTGAATATGAACCCTCGTGCCAGCCGCTCAGCTTGTTTCGCTCAGCTCTTGCCAGCTGTGACCCGTCCGTCCTTGAACCCATGGGAGAGCCGTTCTGGGTCTGAGCTCTCTGTCAAGACGAGAGGTTATGGCAAAAGGTGATGTTAATTTATTAGAGTAACATTAACATGTTAGCGACTTAGAACAGAACTCCATGAAACCTGTTGACAAGCCCATTCTGTACACTCACAAAGACAAACCTACGAGGAAAACTGAGCCCCACCCTGCAGCCCTTTTCTTTTTAACAAAGGTTAAAAGCACACTCTACAAACAGCTAATAAATATAAATAGCATTTGTAAAAGTTCGTGATGTGAACAATTAATTAAGGTCACCATGATATAACGTGTCACTCACCCCACTGCTGTGACCAGGTGATGGGCCCCCGGATTGATCACCGTCTTTGGTTGCTTTCGGGAGCTGCTGCAGAGATGAGCTAACATCGGGAGGATGCCGCAGCTTTATATAGCTGCGAGAGGCTGGTGTCGGGGCCCGGGGGTTGGAAGGGACGCAGGGCGGCGCTGGCGTTGGCAGCGCACGGTGCGGATAATGAGCATTAGCAGCTGCTGAGCGAATCCCTCTGTCAGCGCTGGAGCTGCTGCAGGGCTGGGCGCCGCTGATAGCGGAAACATCCCGACCTAAAGAGGCTTATTGGGACTGGGATTAATAAGAGGATCGCTCTGGGAACTGGGCAGCAGCCAGGTCTCAGGACAGGTGAAGGCACCAGTACTGGCACTGGCTCAAGTGTGTCAGGTAGTGTCAGGCATCGTCCAAGTGGAGACAGACCACAAGCTCATTTAGACCCCACGGCCAGGGTTTGGTGAAGTGAGTATTTGGTAGAAATTCTTTTTTTTTTTTTAACCTTGTCCATGCTCCCACTTAAGACCACACTCTACAGGGACTGCGACACAGCAGATGTGTTGTGGGTTACTCCTACTGCAGTTTATTATATTCTTCAGACACCTTCTTCTCCATGGGGGAGACGCAGTCCTACCGGAGACTCTGTGACATCAAAATGCTATTTTATTTGGGCCTACTGCTTTTTGCCATGCTGGTGATCTCTCATACAAAGCATCATGCAGTCCCAAGTGAGGGATGTCTATTTTTCAGTCCTTCACATTTAAGCTAGTATTCAGCATGCATGGTGCAGATGAACAGAAAAAAAACATGATAAATATCCCTAATGTGTTTGTCGTGGACATTAAGTGTGGCATTTAGTGTTTGAAATGCGTCATCATTCTTGTATTAAGTCTGAATTGGATTATTGTTGCGATTCTTTCTTGGACTCCATGCCGAAACATTTCTGAAGTGGATACAATTAGCATCAATTAGTCACTAGCATCTAATGCTTCCGCTTGCCCTTGGATGTGCAGTAGTTCTCCTGCGTAATTATCGTACTCGATAACTGTCTTGATGCTTCGTTAGCCTCATCATCTTAATGTCTCTGGTGTTTTTGCGATTAGTATTGATGAGAAAACATTGAAAATGCAAGTTTCTGTTTATTGTGTCTGAATCCCCTTCAGGAGGGCTGGTGCCCAAACGTCTGCCACTCATTGGCTGGCTGTGTTCATAAAGACAGAACAAGAATAAAGGCTATTTTTGTAATCTTTCTGTAGGTCTAGACCTTTTAAGTGCATTCTTCTTGGCCATATTAATTTGCTGTGTCATCAACAGCAGTGTAACAGAGAGATGGAGTGAATCTGTACTGAACACTATTGCAGCGAGGAGAAACAGGGCAGACCCAACAGACACAGCAACCGCTGGGGGGCTTAAAAGGCACCCAGGGCTGTTTTCTGTCACTCACATCTGTAGTATACATGATTCAGTGTGTGTTTTTTGGATCATTAAATTATCTATTTTTATATGTCAATATAATCCATTCAGATATTATTGAATAGTCTCCCTGGTAAAATTATTTAGTTGGACATTGGATGTGACAGGCACCAACCAACAAAGTCAGTGGCCCCTACAGAGTTGGTACATCCAACCAAAGGCTTTCCCTAGGATTCATTTTATGTTTTCTTATAAAACTCTGCCAGGTAGTTTTCTTTTAGTGAACAGGTAAAGGGTAGCACCGAGGTGATTGTACCCAAACAATGCTCACCATTCTCACATCATCCCCATGTTTTGTCGCTCCATTTCGGGCTGATGAAATATCAAGGCTCCAGTCAGAAAAATAAAGATGTTGAAGTTCAGCTGTCTTCGTTGACTGTTAGCATTGAAGGAAGGAAATATACTGAGGTGCCATATCAGTCTCGCGCCGAGCTGTTTGTGTGAATGAATTTGTCCGGTCGGAGAGCCCCTGTCTTTGGTCACCTTCATTCTTAACCCAGAGGCAGGAAGGAATGTGAGCAACTGTAGGCCGTCTGGAGAAAGCGCACTGAACCCTGGTTGAAATAAACCAGGCAGAGCCTCCATAATGCGTGCCTCCATAATAAACTTACAGCTCTGGTGGTACATAGCTTTCATATGATTCCTAACTGTCCGTCCTAACTGTTTATAAAAAGCATTAAAGCACGTCTTTTTCTTTTGCCTCTGATTTTAGGGATTGATTTCAAAATCAGAACAATAGAGCTGAATGGGAAGAAGATTAAGCTCCAGATCTGGTGAGTAGTGGTTATTGACATCTGGACTTTGGGGGGAAATATGCTGTCAGTGGTCTGATTTTACTCTGCAATATCTAAGAGGACCATATAAGGCTCTGAGCACGCTATAGCACCTCTGAGAACTGAACAAATACATCCACAATCACATGCTATGACATTATATTAATGAGGAGATACAGATCAAGGCAGTAGAATCAAAATTCACAACTATAGTGTCTGCATATATATGTTGTATAGGTAAATACCATAGACACATACCATACACACATACACTATATGGCCAAAAGTATGCGGACACCCCTCCTAATTATTGAGTTCAGGTGTTTCAGCCACACCGATTGTTAACAGGTACATAAAATCAAGCACATAGCCATGCAATCTCCATAGACAAACCTTGGAAGTAGAATGGGTCGTACTGGAAAGCTCAGTGACTTTAAACGTGGCACTGCCATAGGATGCCATCTTTGCCACAAGTCAGTTTGCGAAATTTCTGCCCTGCTAGATCTGCCCCGGTCAACTGTAAGTGCTATTATTGTCAAGTGGAAGCATCTAGGAGCAACAACAGCTCAGCCACGAAGTGGTAGACCACGCAAACTTACAGAGCGGGACTGCCGAGTGCTGAAGCGCGTAGCATGTAAAAACCGCCTATCCTCTGTTGAGTCACTCACTACAGAGTTCCAAACTGTCTCTGGCTGCAACATCAGCACAACAACTGTGCGTCGGGAGCTTCATGAAATGGGTTTCCATGGCCGAGCAGCTGCATACAAGCCCAACATCACTATGCGCAATGCAAAGTGACGGCTTGAGTGGTACAAAGCAGGCCGCCACAGGACTCTGGAGCAGTGGAAACGCGTTCTCTGGAGTGATGAATCACGCTTCACTATCTGGCAGTCTGATGGACGAATCTGGGTTTGGCGGATGCCAGGAGACTGCTATCTACCGGAATGAAAGTGCCTACTGTAAAGTTTGGTGGAGGAGGGATAACGGTCTGGGGCTGTTTTTCAGGGTTTGGGCTAGGCCCCTTAGTTCCAGTGAAGGGTAATATTAATGCTACAGCATACAAAGACATTTTAGACAATTGTATGCTTCCAACTTTGTGGCAATAGTTTGGGGTAGGCCCTTTCCTGTTCCAGCATAACTGTGCCCCTGTGCACAAAGCAACATCCATACAGACATGGTTTAATGAGTTTGGTGTGGAGGAACTCCATTGGCCTGTACAGACCCCTGGCCTCAACCCCGTTGAACACCTTTGGGATGAATTAGAACGCCGATTGCGAGCCAGGCCTTCTCGTCCAACATCAGTGCCTGACCTCACAAATGCTCCTTTGGTTGAATGGGCACAAATTCCCACAGACACACTTTCCAAAATCGTTTGGAAAGCCTTCCCAGAAGAGTGGAGGCTGTTATAGCTGCAAAGGGGGGGAGGGCAACTCCATATTAATGCCCATGGTTTTGGAATGGGATGACCAATAAGCTCATATAGGTGTGATGGTCAGGTGTCCACATACTTTTGGCCATATAGTGTATGTGTATGTATAATAAGAAAGACAGAGGGGAAGGAAGTGTATTAGACATCGACCTAAGACTGTATGGATGACGTCCCCGCTCTGTATTTGTATTCATTCTGTTTACAGTATGTGTGATTAATGTGTCCTCATTCTGAACCTGCAGAGGTCTCTGCTCTCAGTCTGACAGACAGAGGAAGCCATGATGGATGGGCTGGTTTGCCCCTTTTCATGGCCATTGAGCTAGGGGGTACAGAGTGAAGGAGAGAGGATGTCTGGGGCACCTTTTAACATTGTGTGTGTGTGTGTGTGTGTGTGTGTGTGTGTGTGTGTGTGTGTGTGTGTGTGCACGTGTCTGTGTGGGTGTTTTTTATTTCCCCCACAGGGACACAGCAGGACAAGAGAGGTTCAGGACCATCACCACAGCCTACTACAGGGGAGCAATGGTGAGACCCAACCCCTTTTTCAGTGCTGTGCAGTTATTACATTGCAGTAACTGTATTTCCCTTCACAACTTTAGAACAATCTGGCAAGTACGAAAACACCAAAATTTAGAAAGCAAACTCAAAAGCAAATACATATTGGCTTTCAAAATGTATCAGACAAAATCTGAACAGCATTTTTATATGCGTGAACATAAATGTGTTTTGTTTTTTTTGTTTTTGTGGACGTGAGAAAGTACTCTGGCTATCATCATGTCTTAATATTTATTTTTTCATTCAGCATGACACTCTGGGGAGTTTTACATTTGTGAATTGGCAGTGGAACCTGAGTAACCTCTTGAATCTTGACTTAGCATATAGGTTTATAATTTTAAAGAATGGCATTTCAGTAAACATATTTTATGCATATGTGAGAGTTAATACAGAACATTTTAATGTCTTCCTTTTATAACCCCCCACCACTCATTTGGTTTCTCCTGGAATGATCTGTGTGATAAAACCAGTATTTGCTCTGCCACATGAATGGAGTTTACACTTACCCTAGAGCTTTAACGTCACTGCTGTGAACACATGAACAGAGCCCCGATGCTTGTTTTATTAAATTTATTAAAAAATGTCTTCACTGATCTGGGACCTGTGTCTGGGTTTGTATCTTCCCTCTCTCTCTTAGGGCATATTGCTTGTGTATGACATCACAAACGAGAAGTCCTTTGACAACATCAAGAACTGGATCCGTAATATCGAGGAGGTGAGTGATGGAGGGGACTGAGCTCTTTTAGCCTGCTGTATGTGAGAATTCTCACACAGGCACATGTAAGGTTTACCAGTGTGTGATCTGGGCTGCCGTCACTGAATGACACTTATGCTGTGTTCTGACCTTCCAGTTACGTTACATTACATTACATTATCAACATTTGACAGATGCTCTTATCCAGAGCGACTTACATACAGTTGGTTGCAATTTTAGCTCTACAACAGCACTGCCCAAGCGGGAAATCAAACCGGCAACCTTTCGGTCGCAAGCCCTGCCAATTTCCGCTTACCACATACAGCCCTTACCACTATGTCACACTACTGCATTCTTATGAAAATTCAGTTGTTTGCTGTTATGATAAATAGGATATATAATTCTGTTTCATCATGGTTACAGAGCAGTAGTGCAGCACTGTGTGTGTTTCCACCACACACAGGGTCAGTGCAGGTCAGGCAGCCCCATTCACAATGTACAATGTGACAGGGAGGTCTGGCTTGCATTATAGCCATAGCGCAGAGGGACTAGTATTCACATGTTAGGAACTTTTTTTGAAATTTTGGATGATGATACCTATTACAGTTCTTCCTCCTCTTCATGTGTCTCAGATTATCCCACAAAGCAGTACTGTGGGATTAGAATCACTGCTTGTGGTAGGAGCTTTAAACAATGCTGTTCTCCATACTGTAATGTCATACACTGCATACATGCCACATACTTCTGATAGTTATGTGCAGCTTTTTATGTGGGGTATTATGAGATATTTTTTGTATCTAGTTTCTTCTTTTATATATGTAAAAGTGTTTATTATATGTATTATTAAAATAATGGAAAACTCAGAACCTCCAGTGGCAGCAAAAAATTTACTTTTCTGCCATCTAGTGGCGCATTTGAGTCTTGCAGCTTTTACTGTGTTCCTCCAGCATGGCATTACGCTTGAAACGTAAATAATGACTAAACAATGATTTAAAAATCTTCTCATTTATATTATCTTTACCCACCAAGACTGTGATTGAATGTGTAACTTAACGGGAGGTTAAGTTACACAGTTTATTTAATATGCCAGATGTAATTATTACAGTGCAAAAAAGGTCTAAAAGGTAAAAAAGGTCTGTGCCAAGTTCATTCATGCATCACTGAATTGCTTACAGCATGCCTCGGCGGACGTGGAGAGAATGATCCTAGGGAACAAGTGTGACATGAATGACAAGAGACAGGTGTCCAAAGAGAGGGGAGAAAAGGTAACCTTTTACCCTCTGATTTGCTCCTTCAGCAACATGATTCAAGATTCAAGAACTTTATTGTCATTGTGCAAGCACAACGAAATTGCAAACATGTGACATATAGAGACATAATCTGATCCCACAGCACAAATTTGTGATAAATGAGAGGCAGTTTTACATTTATATTTCAGTATTATATTTTATGTATCATTTATATTTATTTACATGTATTTACATGTATTTACATGATCAATTCTGGCTTGTTGTAGAATGTTTACTGTCATTTAGCTTATGATATGTTTGTATGCCATGTTACTGATATGCTATTGATTTTTTTCTTTTTGCAGTTAGCAATAGATTATGGGATCAAGTTCTTGGAAACTAGTGCAAAGTCCAGCATAAATGTAGAGGAGGTGAGAATTCATGGAAGTAAATCTGCATTTATGTGTGTCATTTTCTGCATACTGTAAGATTATTTCATGTGTAAACAAATGATCTTCTCGACAATTAAGGGGTCCTTGCCAAATTTTATTCAGGGAATTCAATTCAGTAAGAACCTGTTCTCAACTGGATAGCAGCAGCTCCAAGTGTTGAAACAGAAATCATAGATGAAAGCATGAATGTGGTTGGATTTTAAATGGAGATCTTTATGTTTTTATCCACAGAAATCTTAATTTTCTGAATTTTAGATGTGTAGTATTGTGTGATGCTGGAACTCTGTTGTATAAATCTGAATTATAAAGTTATGTGCAACTCTGATCACTTTTTAGGCCTTTTTCACACTTGCCAAGGACATTTTGGCCAGACTCAACAGAAAGATGGTGAGTTTGTATCATACATTATGTGACATGGTCAAGGTGTTATCATTCACAAGCTGAGCAGTAAATGATTCGTATAAATGGTCATGTCTGAGTATTTAAGCTTTTATGCAGGGCCATGATATTTTCTCGCATTGATTTTCACTCTCCATCCACATAGTGCTTACGGCCACTTTTCAGTCAGCAAATTGATCTATTATGCAGTTTCATTCTAGCTAGTTATGTAATGGCTACTTATAAGGGAGTCTGCTTTCCTGACATGGTGCCAAAGGTCTTGTTCCCCATCTGTTTCCTCTCTCAGAATGACACCGCTCCACCAGGGGGAGGAGGGCCTGTCAAAATCACAGAGAACCGGTCCAAGAAGAGCTTTTTCCGATGTACGCTGCTGTAAGGGACCCCCCACCTCCCGATATTCCCCCACCCCTACCCCCTCTCTGGGCTGCTCCACACAGCTCACCTCTCTGCTTCTGTGAAAGCACGATGTTGCCCCCGCCTGTGGGTGGAGGAGGTCACTGCTGCTAAGAGCTGTGTATTCTACAGACCACGGCGGAAAGGGGTCTCAAGATCTCATTTTAGAAATGAAAACGAGCAAAAAAAAAAGAAAGAAAGAGAGAAAGAATGTTCAGAATGCCAGGATGGAACCGTTAAGCAGGTTGGAGTCATGGCCTCAGTTCCTGTGAACCAATTTTATTTTACTCCTCTACTTGCGAACACACTTAGAGGTGGTTGCAGTGTTGGTTGGATCTCCCTAAAGTGTTTAGTAAGCAGAAAAATACAGTTGTGGCACTTCCTGTTTAAGTTTTGTTTTTTCGTATATGTCCTTCAGAAGCACAAGTTGAAATGCCAGTAACCAGAGAGAAACAGGATGTGCCGCAGTGGAACATACTGCAATGAAAAATTGAATGTGTGTGTGTGTATGAGTGTGTCTTACTGTTTGCATTTTTATTCCACCCAAATTGTGCTTTTGTTTTAAACCAAAGCTGAACAAATCATTTTGAGGAAATGTCTCTCTAAACAAAAACGTTTCAAATGAGAAGCCTCTGTGTTCTATTGACATGTACTTTATGCATGCTCAAAATGTATTTTTAATTTCTTAATGTATTGATAACAAAAGTAAGTTTTATTTTAACCTAAATATATGGTATTACAGGAAAAAGAAATGTAATGAATCATAGGAAAAAAAAACAATGAAAGTACTTGCTGCCTCCATGTACCGTGCTAACCTTAAGGGAGTCTAAGGAAAGGAGATGTGTTTGGTATATATTTGCATCACCATTGACAGCCATGTTAGTGGTGGTATCATGTATCATGTAATTTGAATGAAAATGTTCTTTAAATGGATTTCACCCATAGGAGTCAAATGAAGGGATAGTTTGTTTTTGTGAGGGCATATTTTCATCTATTCAATTGGGAATTTTGCAAATATATCACATTGTAAGGAACATACATGTGCAATACTGTACATGAATTGAGGAGCTTCCCTCTTAGGGCTAGTTTTGGCTCATCAACCCAAAAAGTTCATTCTACAAAGTAGGTTGAGGGTGGAAATGTTGTTCATACTTTTAAGTGTCTCTTTAATGCCTTGCTTAATTTTTTTTTTAATTTGAGAGATTTTATTTTTACTGTCATAGTAATTCAGGGACAGGAGTGTCTGCGTTACTGTCTCTGTCCAGTAGAGTGTGCCTGCATTCCAGTTACAGGGACTGGCCTCGAGCTGATAAGAGCCAAGGTCAGTCCTGACATAAGTGACCAAGTTAGAGCACATCTCCCTTGAAGTGCTAATTTAAGTAGCAGGGAGCTAAGCTTTGGCTGCATATTGTATGTATTAATGTTATTTTCACACAATTAATTATGTTGTTATTTTTGTATGCGTTCTAAAAACTGGACTGAAACACTGTCCTGTTATTGGGGGCACAGACGTTTGGGGTGTTTCAGTGTTTGATGGTGTGTGTGCGCATGTGTGTGTGAGAAACCATAGGAAGACCACTCTATGCATGCTTGAATTTCCTCTAAACTAAATGACTGAAATATTATGGATTGCTCTTCAATTAATCAAGTAATTTTGTTGTTGTATTTTTTATATTAACATTTTTAGTATTGTTAATGTCATTTATATAGGCAGGGGGCAGTCTGCCTTTTTTATTAAAGTTTAATAAAACTCAGTTATATATTGTTTACAAAACATCAGCAGCAGTATTAACTGTCTCTCCAGCTGCACTTTATTCTCTGTACATTAGTGTAAAATTGTTTTTTTTTTCCTTTTTTTTAAACACGTGATGTTTCAAAATCAATGATTGTGTCTTCAATGTGAACTTGTTTCTGTACATTTCATTCACAGAATTGCAGATTGTAATGGCACTGGGTAACAGGAAGCAGTTGGTAATGCGTAATGTGCATGTGTCACGACCCAAAGCTGGGGTGTGTTGGGGGAAGTGAGCTCGACGTGTCACTCTCATTGAGAGTGAGTACATAAAAAGTGAGTACATCCTCGCTTGTAAGTCGCTTTGGATAAAAGCGTCTGCCAAATGACCTAAATGTAAATGTAAAAATCCATTCATTCATTCTGATCTGAATATTGTAGTGTAACAGGATACAAGTTCGATTCGGTTTGCTGAATTGGTGATTGACCTTAAGTGACTTTGCCCAATTGACCTTGCTGCAGACAGCAAAGCCAGATTGCTGCCGGAGTTGAAGAAAATGGTTTGTATTCAAGGGGTATTGATTTAGCCTTTTTCCATACAGTGAAATTGAATTCCTTTGGTTCAAAGCTGCATTGATCCCAATGCATCACTTCCTCTGAGCACCCACGCAAAGTTGTGTGCCTGTGTGGGGGTAGTGGACAGATTTGTGTGTGAGAGGAACAGAGAATGTCCTAATTACTGTGCCCTGTCGTACCAAAGTATGGAATAACTTCTGGAGGAAATATAAGTGTCTGCTACCAAAAGGACAGGTGTATAGTCGTCCCCCAAAGAGGTAGAATTTCTCTGTCCAGGGGAATCATGTCAGGGGAGAAGCAATGTATCCTGTCCCAGGACTGTGGGGGTTTGGAAAGCGACATGAGGGTCTGGTAGCATTCAGAAATCCTGCCACCTAATCAGACGCTGACTGTTCTGTTGAAAACCTTACCAGTTTGCTTGAGTTACATTTAATGAATGCACTGTTAAAGCTGCCTGTTTAGAATTTATCTGTGCTTTTTTTATTGCCCTACAGTGACTATTCCAAAAATAACATTTCTATTCATGGGACCATAATTTTACATATGTATACATGTACATATGTTGTTTATGCATACATTGCCAAAGTGCCATTCTGATGATGTAACAATGAAGGCACTCCATCAGAGATGTTTGCATATTCATTAAAAGCTTAAAAAGACATTGTTAATTTGTCTTCTTGAATTACTAATATGTTTGAACACACCATGTTTGCAGTGGGTTAATGCATTTGTGAAGCATCTGTAACACACCAACATGGTGGTAGCAGTAACTGATAAGTTATCAGAATGTTTGGTTTTGTTTATTGGGAATTTTTATACAACATGCAACTGAAATAAAGATTGCATAAAGAAACGTATGAAAGAAACCTTCCCTGTTTAGAGTTTTGTCTGGTTTGTCTTGTTTGTTCCAGTATGGTGGCAGTGTAATCATGTTTACCCCATCAAATTATCAAACATATGACATGGTATTCAGCATCAAGAGAGACAACCCTTTTTCACCAGTTTATTTTAGAATTAAATCATTTTGCTACAGAGGTAGTAACCTTTTCCCTTTTTATGTCCTCAATATACAATCTTGGTAAAAGGAGCCATTTAAAATGTATTTGATTCAGCCATTGCTTTCCCATTTTTCTCCAGTTTACATGAACACAATTACACAAGTCTATGATCTAACAGACTAGAGTGAATGTTTGCTTCAGCAAGTCAAAACCTTCATGCTGTTTGTGAGTCATTCACATATACTGTTTGCTATAGTGTAAAGGTATGCACACAAATCAGGTAATTCTGAGTCATTCACGGGCTTGGAATGAATTATGAAAGATATGATCCTCTTTCAAACCTAAGATTGTGTACATGGCTGCCCCTCCCCCAACCCCACTAAAAAATCAACACAAACTTATATTCATGTCTTCAGTTTGAACAAAGTTGAGTTTTGCCTGTGACAATTCTTTATCTGAAGCAATTTGGAGAACATTCTGGAGAACTTCTATTTCTGTGTCATGAAGGAAGAAAAAAAATCCAGTTACATTTATAATTTTAAACTACAGGTTATATATTACTACTCCCTTTTTTAGTGTTGTCTATACCATGGAGTGATAGATTACCAGGAATGTCACTGATCTTTCGGGAAAGAAGTAATAGCTACACTCCTTGGTTCAGGTTTGGAGACTTTGGTCAGCAGTCTGTTTCGTCTGCCACCCTCCCATCAACAGCTGCCGGCCTTTCTTCCTCTGGCTGATCAGGTGAGGTTCCACATGCCCCCACGATATCTCTGACGCTGCTGCTGGCTCTGGGCTTTTCTGCGTTGTCTCCCAGTGCTTTAGCCTTGCGCGGGTTTGCATTCAAACTTTTGGACCTCAGAGGCGGGTACAACCTGTCGTCTGCAACGAACAGGTGATCGGTGTCTATCCCCGTCGCCGGCTCTCCGCCCTCACCCCCTGCTCTCCCCTGAGCTTCTCCTTCAGTCCTCTGCTCTTTCCCTCCTTCTGTTGGCCCCTGGTCTTCTCCCGTTCTACCCTCCTGCTCGTTCTCACTTGGTTTTCCCTGGTCTTCTCCGCCGTCTGTAGTCAGCTCCTTCCGTTCTCCCTGTTCTTCAGGCTTGGCTTCAATGGCTGCCTTATCAGGAGGCTTCACCACAGACACTTTGGGGGTGTGGCCGAACAGGGTGGGGTGCACCTTATATTCAAAGTGTGGCTTCCATTGGCCTAGCGTCGGAGATTTGACCACCTGCTCCTTGAGGGCGCTGTAATCTGTGGCCCACCTGGCCTCGTCTTCCCTTTCGGCTGGTGTGTAGACAAAGCTACTCCCGTATTTGATGACCGGTGGGGGAGAGGAGGTGATGGCCTTTGATGGGTAGTACTGCAGGGCTTTTGACTTCTCAAGGGGGTATGAGATGGCGGCCTCCAGCTTGGCCTTCTCCACAGCTCCACCCTTGGCGGCGAGCATGGCATCGAGAGGGTCCTGGCTTTCTGGAGGGGGCGTGGGTTCTTGTGGTTTGGTGACCTCTGCGCTCTTGTCCTCTCCTACACCTGCCACTTCATCTTCACATGGGGAGATCAGGATATCCACACAAGAGCTGGGGGCTCTCCTCTCTCCGGGGACAACCACGTCTAAGGTCTGCCCGTACTCCTTGGTGGCGGTAGCGGTGCTGCCGGAGGTTTGGCGCAGGCTACCCTGACGCTCGGGGGCCAGCTGGCCCTTCTTGTCCTCGCCGTCCTTGTCCTCGGCCTGTCGGTCGTCCATTTCCAGGTGGTAGCGGTAGAGGCTGTACCCGTCGGCGCTGTTGATGCTGCTGTTGCGCAGCAGGGTGCATTGGTCGCCCGGCGTCGAGGCCCCGGAGCGGGTGCGGCACAGGTCAGACCTCTCCACCCCGGCCAGCTTCTCCAGCGCGTTCATCATCCGCCCGGAGAACTCCTCCAGCTGGGCCAGGCGGAGGTCCACCGTCTGTAGGGACGCCTTCATGGAGTGCTCCCTCTCGTTCACCTCCTCCAAGCGCATCGACATGTTCTCCACTCTGCAGGGGGAGGGAGCACCAATGTTTTTATAAACTTTTCGTAAGTTTTTTATAAGAAATATCATTTATGTTTGGTGTCGTCCCCCAAATTAGTGTAGTATCACAATGTGTTTTGGATTCTCTGATCTAGTGACATTGATGTATTGCAGTATACTTGGCTTCCCTTTTCTAGTCAGGTTGCAAAAGTTAACTTGTGGTAGTGGCTTGAATAGTGTTATGCTCACACTCACTGGTATGGGAGTGTTGTTAGCCTGGTCTGATACTGTTGCTCATTCAACCTGAATGGACACACTTCTGTTACTTCTGTTACTCTTTGGTACTGGAAGGTTCTCTGGGTAAGAATGTCTGTTAAATGAGTGTAATGTAATGATACGATGATGTTGGCTTTTTCCTCAATGGTTATATTTTAGCTAAAGACAAGAGAGTTGCCTGTTTTATTACAGTTTCAATAGTGAAAATAAATGTTTAGTGGAACTGTTGAACAGGCACAGTGTTCTTCTGTGGGTTTTCACACCTGGATCATGGTTCAAGAAAATGTGTCGGCCTACTTCAGATTTCCTCTCCTCTGACCACATGCACTTCTAATTATTTTTCAGTGTCTCATGATTTTCATGCATCTCATCAAGCTCACTCAAAAGCTGCGAGGACAATTTGCATACTGGCCCACTTATTTTCATTTTAAAGGTGAACACTGGCTGCGGAAACCATCAAAAGCAGCAAAGGCGAATCTGCATTACCTTTCTGATGTGACACGAATGCGCTCATCGTTGGAGGACTGCTGCTCGTCTTCCTTTTCACGAAAATATTCCTCCAGGCACTGCTCCTCAAATTCATACAGGCTCTTCAGCTCCTCCGGATTCAGATTGAGCTCTGTCATAAAAAGAGGAGGTCATTTTCATGGAAATTCCTTACACAGTGGGGTTCAGAGTGGCTTTGATTTTGTCCTCTTTTAACTTTACACCTTAATTCACATGTGCTAAAACTTGGTGACCTGTTTGTTAAATGTTATTAAATATTATATTGTAGGCATTTGGGATAACAACATCTACCCCCCTCCAAACAAAAAACCTGTCAGCTGACCAGCTAGGCATCCTTGTTCACTTGTTCGGTATTTCTATTGATGTATAGAAAATTATTTTACAGTAACGTACAGCGGTTAAGGGCCTTTGCGAAATGTCAGTAAAACAAACATACAAACACAACATGTTTGTCTTTTGATAACATTTTGGCTAATTAAATTGCGTTTGTGGTTCTTTGTAGAATCTGATACTAAGACTTACATGCTTATGCCATGAGAAAATTAATGTTGTGAGTTTCATAAATCATCCTCTTGGAACATTATCAATAGCTAATCCCTAGTTTGGACCAGATTATACCTGACCCTTTGTGCCTACTGTAGGTAGGTTTGTAGTTAGCGAGATTAATTCTTATCTCCAGGAACATGTGAGAGAGGA
This sequence comes from Megalops atlanticus, assembly GCA_019176425.1. NCBI lineage: Eukaryota > Metazoa > Chordata > Actinopteri > Elopiformes > Megalopidae > Megalops > Megalops atlanticus. Next base: position 8,502,409 of record CM032881.1, read on the forward strand.
TGAATTTGATCCCCCTGCATAAAATTAATTGCTTAGCCAGAATGGCTGAACTCACTCAGTCCACGATCCCGCTCGTCCAGGTCACCATCCTGCTTCTTTTTGCAGCGCTGGTAGATGCGTTTGAACAGGATGAACATGTGACTAAAGATGATGAAGGGAGGCGGGAGGACCGGCCGGTCGTGGAATGTCATGATCAGCTGATATCGCTGGAACTTCCACACTTGGTTGGAGATGGATTTGACCTCAAAGAAGGTGTTGCTGTGGGGAGACAGGCAAGAGTCAACCATTTTTTTGCACGTGTCACCTGTAAACTCAAAATTTGATTATCTACAATAACAACAGTTAATCTCTCACTGTGATACCAATTTTACTTGAGACTGAAAGTCTATTTCATTGTGCAAAGCTGTCTGGGTTAAACAAAATAAAGAATTTTTTTATGAAATGAAGATTTCATGAAGAAAACAAATATAAATAGTCAACTAACAGGTTTAATTCAAAGCTATATCAACACTCTAATACTATAACATTCTAATAGAATAATATAAGAGGACATGAATGTGATAATCGCAAGACAGTAGAAAAAAGAAAAGAAAATAATGAATTGGTTTCCTGGGCCTTTCATAAGCAAAATCTCTTTTCATTTCTATCTGATGATGTATCTTTGAATTGCCACTTGGATCTTTCATAGTAGCAAAGCTAAACAGCATGTAACATACGATGAGTGTGAAATGAGGCCATCTGCAGGAGTTAGAACAAGAATGCACCCTCAGACTTGGATCCCTGGTCTTCAGTAATTACATCATGCCATTGAGAGTGCTGCAGTTCAAAACTACATGGCATAGACCCACCCTGTGGGCAGGTTTCATATGTGATGCTCTGAGTAAGTTAGTATTTCTGTGTAATGGCCAGCAATATGGAATACCTACTTGAAGACAGCAATGAGCAAGTTCACCAGAAGGATGTTGGCGACCAATAGGTAGCAGGCCATAATGGCGGGTGTGAGCCAGGCCCCTGGGATGCAAGGTGGCAGCTTCTTGCCATCTTCATCGTACATGTTTTCACCACAAGGAGCTGAAAACACAGTCGAAATATGATCAGTCCTCAGCAGTGATGCACAGAGTAACGGACACAAGCTGCCTTTTCAGTATACTTTATTTTCACTGAGTATAATGTCTATATTTATGTTCATCAAAAATAATTTATTTACTTCATACATGTAACTTGTCAGCTTGTCCTGAGTCTTACTTATCAATGTTCATACTGCTCATATTCAGAAATTTAAAGGATTTTACACACAGTTCTGAGATATTTTTGCTAAAAACCTAAACACATCAACAAAGGTGGATCTAAAAACCTTGTTCTAAAACTGTGGTACTTACGATTTATCTCCATGGCGTAGACTACAGGCAGGTCCAGTAATGCAGGGATAATTAAGAAAAAAAAAAGAACAGACAGAAAAAAAGAATAAAAGCAGGCAGGCATCAAGAAAAGAAAGCTCATTTTCTGTCAAGAGGAAGATATATACTGAATCTTCACATAAAACTAGTTTCTGTGCTGCTAACAGCTCCACAGTAGTGCTAATCACATGCTTATATTGAGTTCATATTCTTTTTAAACAATCCAATAGCAAATTATCAGCTCAAAATGGACATGGATTTCTCAAAATTTTTGTTTTTATTTGAAACATTCCCTTGTCCCTTGTCCTTTTCTTTCTGTATTTTATTTAAACAGGAAAAAATAGTGATGAAAACACAGGTTCATATTCAAAAACAGAACACAGGAATTTCAAAGACTTGGGCCCCATTTCATTGGACACTGGTTTACAGTGGGCTGCGCAGGGATTGGCTGCATAGCAGAGGGCAGGAGTAGGTAATCCTGGAGATCCAGAGACGTTTCTACATTTTGTTCCAATCAAACTCCCAATTGCACAGTCAGATCAATTATTATGCCAAGTTCATACAGATGCACCCAATAGACAGCACTCAGCACCAGCACCATCAGAAGAGTGTCCTGCACACTGTTATAATAATTGATATGAATATGCAATGAAAGGAGTCAGATGGAATCAAAAATTAGAGACATCTTCAGCCTTCCAGAGCCAGGTTGGCCCAGCCCTGGTTTTAGGGTTCAGAAGACGGCCACAAGGTGGTGGGGTGAAATAAGTTTAAATGATCGCTCGGTCCCTTCCTCCTGACAGAGGAGGCGCAGTGGTTCATGTGAGATTACTAACAGGCGGATGATCGTCAGAATAGTGAGGAGGCTCATAGTATAATCTCCTCGTGGTGAGGAAAGTTCGCTCACAACATTCTGAGAAAAGCATTTTTTTGTCACACGAAGGAGTAGGAATGATGAGCGAGGAACACATCATTCTAACTTGCTCCGCAGAATGTTGGTAAAAACACATGAAAAGCGGAAAGGACAGTATGTGAGCTGACTATATTGCTGAAATATTGCTGTCTTATGAACAAATGAAAGCAAATTAATTTGACATACTTGTCTGTGTACTTCTAATTCCTCAGTGTGGCATCATATTTTGCAACCTCACCAAATTTGGCTAATGCAGCAATATAACATAACTTGATGTAAACTAAAGCAATATTCTAGCAGTCTAATACTAAATATAGCAAGAGATTATAGCAAAATATTAACTGAGAGTACATAGCTTTCACATCTGCTAAAGAGAGCAAGCACTGCAACCAAGGGTAAACTCAGTCATGCTGTTGTTAAATATGTCAGCTCACATACTGCATTTACTCCATTTGATTTTGCACTTTTTGATAAATTTAATATTTTCATCTTGACTGGCACATGAGGGGAAGGAGGGGACTTGAATTCAGTGGCAACCTGCATTCAGGGTTTTTAAAATATTTGCACATTTTAAAGTTATATTTATTTCTGAACAATAAGTCTAAAATTAAGCATTAAATATTTTTGCAGCTTATCTGACTAGGACCTATATATTGCTTTTTTTCACATTTCATTTTTTATAAGTGTTTATTATTTTTCACTCACGTGAAGCCTTTTATAAGACATATTGTTGGTGAGGCTAAATGTTATAAGTACAAATGGCAAAAATAGTACAAATGGCAGAAAAGAAACATGCAATTATTACTGGGCAACTTTAAAAAAAACTATTTTTTAAATGACAACATTTGCTGAAGAAAATGAGTATTATCTGGCCAAAAGGTAATTTGTGGTGTCAGTAATGCGCATGCTTCAGAAATGTCATCTTCCATTCCATGAAACAGAAAAACCCTTTCTAGACACATTCTAATGTTCAAGAGGGAACACATACATGTTTTCAGTTTTCACCTCACTGGTTGCTGCAGCTTGAATTTGGGATTTAGTTTCCCCCCTTTGATTGCTTTTTTTTTTGTTTGTTTTTTACTGTATCTTGTAATGAACAGTAACCCTGAATAGCTATGATACCTTTTACTTTGTAACAAAAGCTAATATCCACACATACATGCAGTAGCCAGTAGAGGGAGTCAGTAGGTAGAGTCAGGTCTGGATGATTTGAACAGTCAAGAAATGATAGAAACTTGGAAAGCTGAGGCCACCAGTAGGGTGAGGACAGAAGGGTGATTGGGAGAGGGTTTGTTCATGCAAGGAACAGGTAGACTCAGAACTGATCATCCGCCCTTGAAACAGGAAACAGAATCTTACTATGAATTCTAGTCTTACGGTCTATGGAATCCGCAAACACTTCTCCATAGATCATCCAGTAGGGCATGTAGAAGATGTTTCGGGCAAGACGCCAGGTGGGCTCCTCATCTGGGTGTAGGATCGCCTGCCGGGCAACTCCAAAGCTCATCAGCACCACCAGCATGATCACCACGAAGTACAGCATGTCAATCATCTGCAAGACACCATCCAGACTATGATTGTCTCATTTATTCTACAAAACCAACAGTGCTCGTGCTTGATGACATTCAAAAGATTTCCCTGTTATAATTCGTTAATGACATGTATTTACTAAAGACAGATCAAAGACAGCCAAGAAGGCTGGCTTGGTTTTTTAGTTGTTAGGACATTTGATGTGTTACATATTTAAAAACTCTTAACCCTCACCATTTTCCCAATCATCATGACATAGGGGCCCAGGTACTTGTTGACTCCGAAAATGTCCAGCACACGGATGTACCAGAAGATGATGTCCACACAGTAGATGACCCGCCCGTAGCCCATGTATGGTTCGCTCTGTAACCGGAGTAGAAAGCCTAGCAGGAAGGTGGAGATGGCCACCAGGTCCGTGATGTTCCAGTACTCCTGCAACCACACTTTGATCTTCTGCCTCAGTTTGCCTGGCTCTGACATCAGGATCTGAGGAAAGGGCAAAGCCAAAGCATGCATGTGTAACAAATGTAAAAGAGGTCCACACCTCCGCGTGTAAGATCTGAACACTTGTCCCAGTTGCACAACTACTGTCTAAACACAAACATGCCCCTAGCTCCATTGGTAACAGCACTAATTAATGAAGTCTCAGGGAGTGACATCACTGCTGAAACTGCTACCTGCTCTGCTACCTGCTACCCTACCGGTTTTGGACAGGACACTATACTACTTTAAGCTCTGCCACACACACATCACATCCCAGTCACTATGCGTCTACATTTTGTTTTGGAAAGAGGGATACCTTTCAATTGTTGAAGTGTTGAGTAGTTTCCTGATTTCTTTTAACTTGTTTCAGATGTAGGTGGCGGTCAGTGTTTGTCAACAAACTGATGGATGTTTGTGTATGAATTTTGCATTGATTAAAGGGTATTTACATTAGACCAGTTCCCTGAAAAATGTTTGCTGGTTTTTCTGAAAGTAATCATTTATTGTGTATATTCAACTGGAGCTTGATAGTAGTTTAAATTTTCTGGAAGAAGCAAATACATATTTGAAAGAGTGTAAGAATTCATAAAGTGAATAGCCCTTACTTGGCAGATTTAAATATATAAATTTAATACACATACATTTAAACATAATCCCAAGGAGAGGATGTTAGAGATGACTGTCTTTACCTCTCTGACTTTCTCCAGTCCCAGGGTGAGGATGTATGAGATGACTGTCCATTCCTGGAGAGAGGGCCAACGCTCCATCTTGACTAGGATGATGTAATTGTACAGCATCAGGTACATAAGGTAGGAAATCTGCCAAGGCAAAGAACCACACATCTCAGAATGACACCACATTGTCTGTACGTCATGAATAACTGCGGGAAGGCTCTGAAATAGCTTCACTGGCCATTTCTTGGAGGGTCAGTTATTTTTAAAACAGCTTTGGAACAATGCCAATAAAAAGCTTGCACATATTTTGGTATCATATAAAAGTATACTTTTAGATTTTGTTACCCATGGAATAAACATGTACATTTGATGCAGTTTGAGCTGCTTCATGTGACTGGACAATCCACTTACGGTGTTGAACCAGAACTTGGTGAAAGGAGCATTATAGAACTCGTAAATCTTCAGCCCGATGGGAATTTTCCTCAGTTTCTTACTGCCCTCTTCCTCATCACCTTTTTTGGACACAGTATCAGCATTGGCATCCTGAAAGAATGGTAGATGCACTGTTAAAACGTCTTCATAAACTTTGTCGCCTGTTTATTGTCTGCTCCGGAAGTGATGCTATCATTAATGCAATAAATGGAGTAAACTCGCAGTGAGAAAGCAACTTCATGAAAGCAGTATCATCATTTCCTGAAAAAGCATGAAACTCTGATGGCAAAAGATTAACATATATTAGGTCAATATACAGCATGTTTTGATAAATGTAGATTTTAAAAGTCTCAACATTTTCAACAGCCCTACACCCATAATAATAAAATTACATTGCCTTTTTGTGGTGAAATGTCAAATGCCAAATTCAGCCTTGGCTGAAGGCCTGTAATGGTTTAAATTATGACTATTATTAATTCAGGAAGATTCCTACAGTACTGTGCAATGTTAAGAGCCGCAAGAACAAGGGCATAGTGATGAGTATCAAAATGTCATGACAAGGAACAGAGGCAAAATAAGCACACAACCAATTAGATACTGTACAAACATGAACATGGTGCTCAAAAAGGGTCGTGAGAATAACCTTTCCAAATCTTGTAGCACATAAAGTGTCTAAAGAGCTAAAGAGCCGTTGGCCACAGTGGGAGCTGTACTGACATTGCATGAACATACACGTAGCGCTTAACACTAACGTACTGTGTAACATCATCAGATGTGTTAGCCAGAGGGTATTTAGTAGTTCTGTGAGAATGTAATGGGTTGTCTGATAGAGCTTGTTGTGGTGAGAATGCTTCTGGCTGACAGCTGATACCGTACCTTGCTGGATTTGTTGTCGTCGTCTTTGTCCTTCTCATCATTGTCCCCAGAGGCTTGATAGGACATGTCATCCCCGATACGAAAATCCAGGAGCAGAATTGAGGGTGGGAAAATGATGCCAAGAATAACCTGTGGAGGGAGGAAATGTTTTACAATGAGAAGGACAACCGGGAAACATCTTCAATTACAGCAGGGTGTGCTCAGTGCTGAGTTTGAAGTCTGTTCACCATGAATGGAAAAGCAGCACTCATGATCATAGCTTGCAAATTGATTATTATGAATAATAATTCAGTAGTGGGGGGGCTGTCTGTAAAGGTACACTGTTGTGTATATTTTCATAGATATTGGGTGGCAGTGTAGCACAGTGGTGAAGAGCAGGACTTGTAACTGAAAGGTTGCTGGTTCAATTCCCCGCTGGGGCACTGCAGTTGTACCCTCAGCAAGGTACTTAACCCACAACTGCCTCAGTAAATATCAAAGTGTATAAATGGATAACATGTAAAAAATTGTAGCCTGTGTTAACTGCTCTGGATGAGAGCATCTGCTAAATGCCAATAATGTAGAGTGATGAACTGCACCACGGACACACATTTCCAGTGCATGTGTATTGGTTGCAGTCAGGCTTGCTTTGCTCCTCTGCTTCTTCCTGTCATGTGACAGAGTCAGGTGATCCGGGTCTGTAGCCATACCTTGAGGCCGGGGCTCTTGCCCACCCTCAGGCAGCCCATCCACATGTCCGTGAGCAGCATCTGGCTGCAGGTGTGGGCGATGAAGTCGCGGTGCTTGGCCGCCACAGCCAGCTTCAGGCAGGTGGAGTTGCTCCAGTTCTTCAGCTCGTAGGTCAGCAGCTTCATGGCCACTTGCTCGTCATGCTTGTAGGACTGGTCTAGCAGCTCGTAGGCCAGCTGTCCAAACTCCCTGTGACATGAGGCAGGGGCAATCATAATTCAAATCCGCGGGGAAGGGGGGGAATCTTTCAAACTTGAAAGATTCCAGGGCTGAGTTCTATAAGAGCCTGGCGAGGATCCAAACCAAGTTTGTAATCTTTCCTCTGGCAAAACATCTTTTTGCCTTTATTTCATTTACAAGAAAGCACTTTTTGGCCAGCAAGGCACTCACTTGGAGTTGTTGTCAAGGTCCTGAGAGATGTCGTCCACCATCTCACTCTGGGAGGACTCGTGGGCCATGGCCTTGTACAGCTTGCAGGCCACCAGTGCTTTGGCCATGGCCTCTTCGCCCCTCTGCCACAGGAACAGCGCCATCTTCTGGCGCTTCATCAGAACTGCCCACACCATCAGCTCGTGGAAGGGGTACTGGAAGCGGCTGACTTCAGGGTCGTCAACATCGATGTCGATCTCCTCCTCCTTCTTTTTCTTCATTTTCTTTTTCCCTTTTGGACGCGGTTCATCGTCCTGGTAAAATGTAGCAAGTAACATGTCAGTGTATGGCTGAAAGAGCTGTACAGGATGTCTGTGAGTCGAGTTAACAGTAAAGGCAATGGACTAGTGTGATCCTATTTTGGGTTTCTTGTTTGTGGTTGTCTAGGGTACAGAGAGCCCAGAAATCTAGTACAATTTTTTACTTTGTTTTATCATAATTGCCCTATACAAAAATGTTTTGCTTTTGATAGAACAGAAGTTATTTCTGATGATTTGATCATTTATACACAGATACAGAAACCCAATAGTGCATACTGGAAAAAAAAAATCATATTGCCTCTCACCTCCATTCCCAAGAGTTTCAGTGCTTTTGGCTGCAAAGAAACAGAAGAGAAGAAAGCAAACATAAATGGACTAAATCAAACATATTTTATAATATAATTCACTTGCAAATAAAAGCCATACAGCTGCTCCCTTAAAGTGTTCAATTTGAATACTATTATTACCCTTTTTAGTCCATACAGATTGTTGTAGAGGGCACGGAAGCTCTTCCTTGTGTAGTTGCAGCGATAAGCTCCTCCCATGAGGAACTCCAGGACCAAACCAATGTCGATCAGGGTGATTTGATAATCAGGAGGAAGGTTTCCCTGTAACATCAAAATTTAATCATTTACCATGTTGATCTGCAAAAATATCACAGCTAGTGGTTTGTCTATGTCAGTGTTTTCCAACCCTACTCCTGGTGGCACACTGTCCTGCATATCTTCTGTCTATCCTTGCTGTACCTAACTGGCTGAACTCATCAGTGGCATGTTTGATTAGCTGAGCACACCTGATTTAGTCAAGCAGCAAGGATAGATAGAAGATATGCAGGACAGGGTGCTGCCAGGAGTAGGGTTGGGAAACACTGGTCTATGTCTTTGCTGGGTATTACAAGTCTTAAATCTCTGCTAGTAATTATCTTACTTGCTTTGTATCAAAGGATCACCAGCACTTTGCCTGTGTCTCTTAACTGTTTCAGGACCTGACGACAAACAACTTCTGTGTAGTTTCTGGGTGACCTACGCTTGATCAGGCCTGGACTGTATGTAAGTTTTATGTTACAGTTTTTAGAACATGGAGCATTTTCCTTCCTCACTTGTACTACTTGCTGATCCTTGTTTGCTTTTTACAGTTCTTGTCAAATATGTAGATGGGAACAATAATAAAATTGTATCAGATCATAATGAGGAAGAAAACATATATACATAAAATATAAAATATATATTGTGTTGTGTTGTGTTTCCCTCAGTATCCTGAGGGAGTTGTACACTAATTCCCCTCAGAGTGAACATGTGAGAGGTTTACTAGTAAAAAGAAAAAAATACCTTTTTAACATCTCTGACTACAAAGTGCAATGTGTTGGTTGGCCCCAACCTCTGTAAGAAACAGAAAGAGAATACAGATTAGGAAAACTCTGACCCCAAGTGTCTTTGTGCTGAATGACACTAAAGCAGTCATGTACGTACTCAATCAACGCATTATAATATATCCAAAAAGTCATAGAGGTCTGCAGGGGTGCAAGGTGTAGATGTTCTGGATAATCAGCCTTCATCAATGCATGCAATACAGCAATACATCAGTGCATGCCTCAATACAGAATACAATGCATACATCAATACATCAATGTGTGCATTGACACAGAATGTTTTGCCATGTTTAAGCATAGAAAGGGGGGTTTGCCAATGATTGAAGCACAGACAAATTCAAGTCCTTTGCTCCAAGACTCAAAGAGGAATGAAATAAGTGTTTTGTGAAACTCTTACAGTGGATTTGTGCTCTTTAAAGCTCCATCACTTTGTCCACAGTGCCAGATTGAGATTATAAAAAAACTGTGTAAACACAAAAGGCCGTTCAAGCACAGGGCAATGACGCAGGGGGGGTTTTAGTGCAATCTTGATTAAAACCAGTCAAAATACAGGAATAACGGCAAATGCATAGGTGGGTATTTGCTTATTGCTGCATTAAAAGTGGATTAAATGGAGGAGACAGTGGTACAAAACCCCAGACAGATTTGCGGGGGCATTATCAGTGCAGTGTTGCATAATGACTGCCAGATCATGTTTGTGGTCATTGTGAACATTTTTAAAGCATCTACTGCTAATTAATAGCCATCTAGTAAAGCTGGCAAATGGACTAAGTTACCTGACTCAAGGTTCAAGGCAAACGTAGAATGTAATGATACTAATAGAACAGAGTTTTACCCACTTTCCGTGATTCAAACTATCACAGGAGAGATACTTCTCAGCATTGAGATCTCATTTTTTGGAAAAAAGTGTGCTACTTGTCTTCCTGTGCCCAAATCTTTAAACGTGCACACTGCTTAGTATGGCTTCCTGTCTTGAAAAGAATCCATTCTGTGGAATCCCTATGTGGTTGGTTTCGCTCTTGTGCTCAGAAAGGACTTGGTTCACAATGTGTATCTGAAAGGAAGGCTAAACTGACAGCCTCGTATCCAGGGGAGTGAGCCAGAGTGTCAAACCCTTGTTTAACAAACACTCGTTGGGCCAATCATCAGGTTCACCGTGTTGTAGAGCTCCTCCAAACGGGGGATGGTCAGGAAGTGGTGGATGTTCACCCCGTTCTCGATCAGCAGCTTGACAAAGTCCACCCTGTCCAGGACTAACGCGTCCATCATGGCCTGCTCCAGAGAGTTGACCTGTGTGAGATGCCAAGAGTTCAAGAGCCAGTGTGCTTCAACCCGCCCTTACCAACTGAGGACAGCAAAGGCGCAACCAACACCATGTAACTAAGTGCCATGGTCACAAACCTTGGCTTCGCCTTAGAAGGTCTCTTGAAAAGATGCGTTTGAAACAAGTAGCACAAATATGAATGCAGGAGTATTCTGAAAGTGATTACCCAGTTCATTAGCTCTAACTTCCTGGGATCAGTCTCCTCTGGTGGCTCTGGCTTGGCCTTGGCTCCTCTCCCTTTCTTCCCCCTGCCCTTGGCCTTGCTTCGTGGGGCACTAGCTGGGCTTTTTGGCTTCTCCTGGGCGACAGTGGTTGTGGTGGCCAGGGAGCTTACAGGCTGAGAGGGGTAAGAGAGGAAAGATAGGGATGGTTTCACATGTTCAGAGAAGTCAGCTGCATGCTTGGGGTGCCATGTGATTTCAGGGGTCAGTGCGCCCTGTTTGATCTCTGTAGGTGGCGTGTAGAAATTAGGACATACAACATACAACCCAATAACCCCCAAATGCTTCTATTACGTCATGTTACACATTTGCTGGGATGAAACTGTAGCAGTGTCTCCCTGAATTTTTTTTACTAAATTCAGAAGCACAGATTAACAATGTACAAGCACACTTTTGCTAATGAAATTGATTGGAAATTGATGTGTGTTTAATTTAGGAGTGTCATTAAAGTAGATTTTATCCTTAAAGTCCAAAGGTTGTATATTTTTCTTTCCAGTGCCAGATTATAACAAATAAGAGAAATTACAGATTATATAGAACTGCGCACACACCGAAAAGCCTGTTCAGGTAAAGGGTAATGACATGTGGGCTTTTAGTGAAATCTTGATTAAAACTGGTCCCCACACAGAAATAAAGAGAAATGGACAGGTGGGTATGTGCTTGTTGTTGCATTAAATATGGATTAAATAGAGAAGACAGAAGTAAAAAAAAAAAAAAACTGGATGGATTTACAGGAGTATTTTCAGTGCAGTGTGATAAAATGAGTGCCAAAATCATTTTGTGGCCACTTAAGGAAACTGTGAAGCATTGACTCATAACTAAGAGATGACCAGCAAACCCTGTAGACTCCACAGCTTCAAAATTAACAGACAGTACAGTGAATAATGAACACGGCTTAGTCCAAGGCACCAGGATCAAGCTACAACAAAAATGTTCATCAGCACGTCCTAAAACATGCATTTAGTGTCATTTAGTCATTTAGTCAGGCCTCCCATCTCCAGAGTGGGTATTGTTACATGCATCTATTATTTCTCATAAGGCTGCTTTCAAAGCCTAAAGGATCAAGCTGTAATAAAGTTGACCATGCTCAGCGCTCATAAATCAGACCAGTTGCAGTTATGTGATTCTCATCTCAACCACCACATGTTTTTGAGACAATTCGAGGAGCATGAAAGGGTGCTTGAGGGGACCACACTTACAGGCAAGTGGTGCCCGTAAACAAAGACCTGACTGCGGGCGATGTCCACTCTGTTCCAGGCCAGGGCCAGGCTCAGCTGGTCAGGTGCTGAGGCGTTAGTGCCTGAAAACACACATCCATATTACATTACATTACATTACATTACATGCATTTAGCAGACACTCTTATCCAGAGCGACTTCCAGCACAATAGAACACAAGTGTATCCATCCAATTTAAACAAGCAACAGTGTCAGACCAGGCTAACAACACTCCCAGACCAGTGAGTGTGAGCATAACACTATTCAAGCCCTAACACAAGTTAACTATGACAGAAAGCCAAGTATATTACGATGCAACAGGTCCTAGAACACAAAATCATAATACATCGTAATACTACACATGTGACCCATGTCACTCAGCTACACCAAGGACTCAGTTAAAAGAAATGGCCTGGGCTCCCCTGATTTTTAAACAGAGGACATGATTTCATTGTTTGAATGAAGTCAGTCTAAAGGTGATACTCCAAAGTATCACCTGCATCACCTTTAAAAAGGTGATACAGCAAAGCAAGGGGAATACCTTTCAACAGAGCTGTCAGAATGGACATTTCAATGTCCTGCTGTCCCTCAGCGCCCATTCGAAATACTGTTATCTAGATTAGAGAGAAGAAGCGAACTAGTAAAATAATAATAATAAAATCACTTAGCTACATCAAAGAGGTATGGAGAGGTGGGAAAAAAACTGCCATCCACATTAGAAAGGCAAAGGTAGAAATGTGCAAGGTGACAGTCTTGCTTTTTTGGAGGGGTGTTTGCGCCTTCAATTAAGGAATTTCTGCTTGAATGTCAGATCAGGTGACTTAAATGACAAATGAAGGAATGAGTTTGAATGGATAAATGTATGAATGAAGAGTCATGTTTGCACAAACCCCACAAATCCCACCAGCACTGTGGTGCAGAGGTTAGGAAACTGGACTGCAAGGATCCAAGGACTGCAGGTTGGATTCCCAAATAGGCCATTTCTTCTATACCCTTTCAGGGTGGATGGATTGCTTAAGTCATATTTTTGCCTGTGTACTCATCTAGTTTGGATGCTTGTATCTATCACAAAAAACAAGTCCTTCCAAAATTTTGCAACTGTTGTTATTGGGATGGTGCTTAAATATACATATATACCTCAATTGCACATGATCTCTTTTACACACAGCAGGGCTAGTCTATTAGCTTCTTTTCAAACAGGATGACACTGCTACCTTTGTTATAGCCAGACTGCGTCAAATGCAGTTACAGCGGGTCTGCGGTCATGTGCTGGAACGTTGATAATGTTCTTTCCTGGCAGGCAGTGGAGGAGGCATGCCAGATATTTCAGTCTTGAGATCCATTGATAATGGGTACCTCGTGCCACTTCGAGACTACACACTCATATTTGCGCTGTTCCATTCTGTGTGCGACCCCTTGCTACATCTGTCCCTTCAATGCAAACTCACAGCATGGCTGATAAATTAATCTGTCTGAAATACAGTTTAGGTGTAAGAGGGGTGACGGAAAGTTCATCCATCCTGTGAATGGAAGCCCTTTGTCTGTACGTTCCAGATGTTCGACTGGAATGGACTGCGGAGGGATTGGGGGAGATTACACCGTTGGATGTGTATAAAACATTCAGTGGCTGCGAATGAATAATTAACAACTCTGTACATCCGGGTTCTTTTCCTTTGCAATAAATCTGGAGCTTTTCTTTGAGGACCATTCCTAGTAGATGACTCCATTATATCATATTATTTCTAAATTCGAAAGAAACACCACAACGACGCAATGAAGCTTTGGGACTTTGCCGTACACCTAACAAGGCCTCTTGCCGTACTAATATTCACAATGCCTTATAAATGACCTTGTCCTGCAGTTCTGTTTATTATAATTTTAATATAATAATTTTATTTTAATATAATCTGTTTATTATTATATAATTTTCTTCTTAGTTAGCTAAACTGTATAGCAGCATATATTTTTCTTATATAATTATTATAATAAACTTAATTTGTCAATTGAAATACTCCGATAATGTTAAGCTGGTGCCCTGAAGTAATATGGAATAAAGTTAGGTGGTGAACAGCATGATAACGTGAAAAACATGACATAACATCATCTTTAGGTAACTTTACAGCCAGCTACATTTTTCTTCAGTGTAGACAACACTCCAGATGGACACAGATCACACATGTCCACACAGAGTGAAAGGGAAAGATGCCTGGAAATGGTGTGAAAAAAAGCTCCAAAGTCAGAGTGCAAATGACATTTTAGCAGTTTAAATGGGTCATGTCAGGAAATCTTGTTTATGTAAAAGGATGCAATTCTGCGGGCATTAAATATTCTAATGCATGACGGATACAAACGCAAAGATTAATGATATCTGTCCGGGTGGGACATGTCAGAAGAATTAAAGTGAGGAGGAGAGTTGGTGCATTAGAGAGAGAGAGAGAGAAATATGTTTCCCCCCATCTGTGTGATGGGGTCCCTGTGAAGGGAGTGACCTGTAATTCCTTGCTGGGGTTGAATGACTGGACGTGGTCTGGGACTGGTTTGTCCGCACTCATCTCCAGTCCAGATGTACAGCACTGAGAGTCTGAGATTATTGTGGAAGGGGTATTAAATGCTACTAATCACCATCACTTTCTGCTTGGAAAATCTGCGACTTGTAGGGCAAACGTGGTAATTTCCACCAATCGGGTCGAGTGCAGACACTTTGAAAAAAAAAGGCTTCGGGCGGATGGGGTAATCTGCTAACTGTGAAGACACTTAGGCTGTATTTTCATGGCTCCCGAGCACTAAATCCAGGAAGATTACAGAGGCTTCTTTTGGTTAAGTGTGGTAAGTTAAACAGTTTATGATCTGTACATGAATGATCGCTGCCTGTTTTCACTGTAGCTGAATTACAGAGGTATCCCTTAAGTGTACAAGTTGGAGTTGCTCTGTCATTAAAACTATAGGTGTGGCATCAGTTTCTGGTGCTTTGGAAATTAGGTTGGAAAGAGGGTGGGGTGTACATGGTTTTAGATGAAAATTCTGTAGATGGGTTGTAGTTGAGTTTAACAGCATGCAAAAATGACAGGCATGGTGTTTCATACAGTGTAAGGAAAAGCGGGGATGGGAGGTGGAAATAAAGGCATTTTTTTCACAAATTTGTTGAAACATTTGTTCACAAATTTAATGGATGAAGGGACAAATGACACAGGAATGAAAATGCAGGACAAAGTGGATCACAAAAAACTGTTTATTTGATGGTATTCTTATTTCAGTGTACTCAGTAATCCTCAAGAATATTTCTACAAAGACATCAAAAAATTCAGCTCATTATCTGCATTATCTTTCCTTTTTCCCTTATTGTTTATTTGCCATATTTTCTTGTTAATGTTATTTCTAGAATGTATTCTAATTTTGTTTCTAGAATTTCTAGAACGATACTTTGGTCACATTGCAAAAACTTGCAGACAATATCATTTGTTTGCATTCCAAAGAATCTAATGACATCTGCCCTGGTACCCTTGTTGATTCCTTTTACTTACAAGTTCCCTTTTCTTCATGCACTCCATCACCATCAGGAAGATCTGCTGGGCCTGGCCACGGTTGTAGTTGAACGTCTTCTGAATGGTGACCAGGAGCTGATCCTTCACATTCTCAGTTACCAGTCTGAGGGATGAGAAGAGTAAAACAGGGGACATCAGACATACGGAAAATCCCTTCAGCCCAGACAGAACATCACAACATGAGGTGGCAAAACTGGTCGGTTTCGGGGCCCATTTCCTCTCACCCGTCTTCCTCTGAGTATTTGTGTGCAAAGGAGATGATGTCCGAGGCACGGCCGCTGCCGTCACACACCACCACGGGGACTGGAGGCTCCTCCCGCAGGCTCTCCAGCACAATGGAGATCACATTGGGCCCCCCTTCCACGATCAGGCACACCAGCGGGACCCCTTTACCCAGACCTAGGAGAACCACATGCAAACACATGCGTAAACACATACACACTTGCTTCCCCTCAAGCACACACACCCAATCATACATCCTCATACACACACACACACACAATTGCACAGACACAGACACAGACACACACACACACACATACACACACACAAACACACACACACACACAGAGCAGGAGAAGTCATGTTTTCCCATCCTAAGCAAGCAAAGCAGCACCAGAACTTTATGGCAGGATCTCGATTTCTGAACTCTGCTCCTGTGTGTACTGGTTTCCATTCCATCTGAGATCCAAATTAGCTCTCAGTCTGTAAAACTCAATACCTGCCTTTATGAGTAAATTGTTTAAGGGGCGCATAAAATGAAATGACTTATACAAACACCTTTATTTCTCCCTTTCTCTGAGATTACACACATGTCCAATAACTCAATATCAGCAACAAACAACAGCCCATAGCTGTTAAGTAACCTCAAATCCAGATCAGTATTCAGTATTCACTATATATTCAGATTATATTCAGATCAGCATAGTATTAGCCTAATTTCAGCTTGTCTGAAATTGAAACCAGCATGCTTGGAGTGCCCCAAGGGCCAGTGTTGGGATCCATTGCTGTATGGTGTGGGAATGAACAAAAGAAGGTGCCTCATTGTTTAAGGTAACTCTGGTAAAATGCAGCTGTGTGAGGTCTGTGAATTTTGCATCCTGTCGAAAGGGTGGACACAGACCTGGTGGGGGGGGGGACGAAGTCAGTGGTGACAGCTGAGCATCCCTTTGCTGTCCCTGCCTTATTGCTAGCTCCAGGCATAGGATGACAAAGGGAAACCCACAGGTCACATGATGAGGGGGAGGTGGGGAGAAAATGTCCGCAGAATCCATTCTCTGGCTCACGGGGAACGAGACCTTAGCAGCACTGAATGCATTCCTTCATAAGAAAGTTCAGCAATCACACTAGGCCCCGCCTTATTAAATTTGGGCCGTTATCTTTTTTTCCCTGAAGACTACTGAAGTCTTTTGTGTTGCGTCAAGGAAACGGCCACGTACGGGTGTTGATCTTCTGCAGGGAGATGTGCTTCTCCAGCAGTCTGCGCAGTTTGACCTCGGCCCCGTACTTCCCGCAGGTGCCGTTGTCGGCCAGGATGAAGTGGGAGTGGCTGCTGTTCAGCACGGACAGCTTGCTCAGGGGGTTGGACATCATCTGGTAGGGTCTGGTTACCTGCAAGGGGGGACCACAGATGGTCAGGATCTGGCTCTCCAAAGACAAGTGGCCAGCAAGTGTATGTGCGGGTTAGATAATCCAAAACTTCATTGTTGCTTGAAATAAATGTGTCCCTTTTAAAAATCCATACACCAGATATGTTCAAGTGAGTTGAGGGTCAGTATCTGTTATGATCAAATATTATCCAGATTCCAATGGTATGGAATGGCTGATGTACAAGAACACCCCCCTGGACAAGACACCAGTCACAGGGCTGTTGCATCCATGATTTTTTATGAATGCCATGCATAGACGCAATGAACACTAATTTTAAGCAATTTTGTAGGACGTCAAGGCAGACACTTGAGCTGCCATGCTACTGATCCTTTCCAATGAGGTATATATTCAAGCCATACATACAGCGTAGGTGTTTTGTTTATTCCCAGGACTTTTTACTCAATTAGCTAGTTATTTTCCTTGAATGACAGTTGTCCTTCTAAAGGATATAGAAATGACAGTCAGCTCCACTATGCCATAGACTTACATCTTTCCCAATAAGGTCTTCCTTGTTCTCCACAATCCCCCATGGTGCAATCCCTATGGCACAGACTTTCCCTCTGGACTTGGAGGAGTGGTCCTTCAAAGCATCTCCAACATGACGGACCACCCCTAGAAAAGAAGGTAAAATAACCAGTGGGCTTAGACTACTTCCTATGTTTGACAGACCATCCACGCCCCCCTTTAAAAGAAGTTAAAACATGGGAAACATTCTGTATGTTGTGCTGTTTTCACCTGAGATGGTTGTTGAGGGGGCAGCATCGATCAGACAATATACAGAAGCACTGCATTTATGTAAATTCAACTTTGTAAATGGTTCATGCAAGTCCATGTGTGGTTCAGCTGGGTAGAGCACTTAACTCCCTTCAGACTCTAACCAGCCTTTTTTTCTGGTTAGAGCACTTCTGCTCGTGATTTTGCCTATATACAGTATTAGATATAATCTATTAATAGCATCACAGGGTGTGCCTAATCCACATACGAGCTACCCTTCTGTCTGGGATTACGAATATATGAATATCCCGTGAAAAGATATAAAGGTTCTTGAGAGCTACACTGTTCATTAGCAATAATGACAAATTCCAAAGAGATATAGATCTCACAACTCAATACAGTCCTGGTATAAGTGTATGTAGGCAACAGCTTGGGCACCTCAATACAAGCTGTGATTTCTGATTATGTCCAGAAAGGAACACTGTGTAAATTCATAGATATTGTGTATATTTTCATAGATATTTTTCATAGCTATTGGGTGGCAGTGTAGCATAGTGGTAAGGAGCAGGGCTCGTAACCAAAAGGTTGTTGGTTCAGTTCTCAACTGGGGCGCTGCTGCTGCTGTACTCCAGGGAAAGGGAGTTAACTCACAATTTCCTCAGTAAATATCCAGCTATATAATGGAAGACATGTAAAAACTGTAACACATGTAAGTCATATTGGATAAGAGTGTCTGCTAAATGACAGTAGTGTTATGTAATATTAGTTTTTGCATGCTCTGAGCATAGCGGAAGACCCTGTTCTTGCAGATGCCTACCGGTGCTAACTCCACCTGTGAAAATCCAGGCCCCTGTGGTGACGGCAGCTTTGATCAGTCCCTTTCCGAACACCTGCTTGAGTTTCGGCTGCATGTCAAAGTTCTGAAGACCTCCATGGACGGATATAAGCAGAGTGGGCAGCTCCAGCTGCCAGTCCTTCACCATCAGGTGCAGCAGGCTGTCTGGTTTGGTGTCGTAGGACACCCTGATGTACTGTGGACAACGCAAGGGCAAGGTCACATCACTGTGATATCACTCAAGATGGTCTCAAATGCAGGGCATTTGTAATGTGCAATGAGTATTCCATCAAAATACGGAAGCCATGCTTCACACAGATGCATATTACGTATTAATAGTGGTTGTAAGGCACCTCCCTATCTCTGCTAAGATCCATGAGAGGCACTATATAAATGTCATTATTGTTGAAGCATGATGTTTGCGAATGGGATATTAACTTAAGGCAGCAGCACTGCAGGAAAGCATTTCAGTGTTGGTGCTCAGTCTTTTTACATTTTTGGGGGTCCTACCATGGCCTTGTTGATGAACCCTCCACCCTGGAACTCGATGGTGCCATAGGTGTCAGTGGGGGAGGCCTTTGTGTTCTTGAGGACAGACCATCTCTCCTGCGGGGCTTCCGCCTGCACGATCTGGTTGCTTTCCTCTGTGCTCTTTGTGGCGGGAGGGATGGCCGTGTGCTGGCTCACCATCTGACCACAGGAGCATCTGCAGGGGCGTATCGAGAAGGAGAGTTTCTGAAAGCTGCTCCCCCTTCTCAAAGCAACAGGGAAGACTGAGAAGTGTTGGCATGTGCATGTGTATTAGGTGTTTCTGGTATTTTGTGCTGTTTAAGTATCAGTTTTCATTCAGATTCATAAAGGACAGTAGTGTAGCATAATGGCAAGGATCAGGGCTTGTAACCAAAACGTTGCAGGTTCAGTTCCTGCTGGGACACTGCTACTTAACCCACAATAGCCTCAGCAATATTTATGGATAACATGTAGAAATTGTAACCTATGTAGGTCACTCTGGATAAATGAATGTGGTGTTAATGTTAAAAGGGGTCACAGAACCGAAACCTGTTCTGCACAGGAAGTCTGGTGAGACAGCTAGCGAGCCGCTTCATACCACAGTCTGAAATGTGCTACGGCTCCAGCGAAGCACATATGTTCACACTGAACAGGACTTAGCATGTCTGTGCTAAACAGAGAAGCGCGATTAACCACGATGCTGAAAAAGCACAGTGTGAGATTCAATTAGTAAAGCGCCGCAGCAATGAAAAGGAGTGGAAAGAGAGAATGAAGGACTGTGGCGTGGAGCTGAGAGAGAGAGGTCCTTTTTTTTTTTTTGTCTCCGTATGTAGGCCGGGGCCTGTCCCTGTTTCTCCAATCAGCAGATGGCATTTTCCATGGCCGTGCTGATGGTGCCCTGGCCCTCTGGCTGATACGTGCCACTACACACACAGACCTTCGGCAGATCTGGCACTTCTCCACTGCACTGTGCGTGATCAGCAGAGGGATGGTCCAGGGGGCTGTTTCTCTTATCATTGTCTCACTGCCTCAGGGGCAGTGTAGCGTAGTGGTTACGAAGCAGGACTGAAAGGTTGCTGGTTCGATTCCCCACTGGGTCACCGCTGCTGTACCCTTGGGCAAGGTACTTAACCCACAATTGCCTCAGTAAATATCCAGCTGTATACATGGATTTACTGTATACATTGTAAAAACCTGTAATTGATATAATTGATCTGCTAAATGCCAGTAATGTAATGTGAGGAAATGTAATTCTTACAAAATTACTCTTCAAAGCTGAACACCGCAAGGAGAGAAATTGCATGGCTAGCTTTATGTACACTGGTGTAAGAGTTACAACTGGCCAAGTGTGCACATAACATGGCAGCCTGCATCATGTTCATTCAATGTTAAGGGTAGTCATCCTAGAGACGAGCTGAAAGTACTGGGGTACATTGGTGCAACCTCAGAGAGGGGAGAATCAAGGAGAAGAGAGGGATTTCAGGTGAAATGGTAGCTGCAATAGACGTTCTGTTTGCTACAGGTGGGTAAAAGACTTAAGAGATCTCTACAGTGTCCCTGAAGCTTATTTTATGACAAAAGCCTCATGTGCTAAAAAACCTGAGTGTTACACTTGCTTAGTCAGCATTCAGTGAGAATGCTTTCTTTTAATAATGTTGTATACCACTGTATTCTCACAAACCACAGCAGGATCTTACAATTTACAAATCTATTTGTGAGGTTTGTCAGGTTGGGATCTGCTTGCCATCTTCATCAGCGTATGAATTCTTGACAGATTTAAGGTAGAGCGTGTAATGCACAGATCTGCAGTTTTACTGTAATAGCAAAATTACCAAAATTACAGCTGCTGCAGTCAATGAGACAGAAGAACAGAATTTCATGCACAGCAGGTACAGCAAGGCTCAACATACCTGGCTGGGTCTTTGCTTGGGACAATATGAATACATTCCCTTTTCTGGAAGGTCCTCTCTATCCAAGCTTTTTGGAACTGTAAACAAAAACAAATAGAAAGCTCTGTTACTCATCCGTGTTCCCCACTGAAGAGAGAAAGACACTCCTTTTGAGAGAGATATGCCCCCACCAACAAGCTCTGCTGCAAGCAAGACTGCATGGTGTATGGTGAACATCCAGTGCTAAATTTCCCTATGATACCTGGCATTTTTCCCTAAGCAGAACTGAAATAACTGGTTTTATGACAAGGTGTTTCCTCCCCAAGATCCATTCTGATGATTTTGTTTCAGCAGGGACTCTGAATGAGCCCTATGACTATAGAAGCCTCTACAGAATGGATTAGCAATATAGCACAACGATGCTTGGCACAATGTGACATGCAGTAGTATTCCTTGCTCTTTACAAGTAGGAGAATAGTGTACTGAAAAAAATTGCTATACGGGGACTCAGGGAAGTACTTTGAAGTGTTTGTTTTACTCCCATGATATTTTAACCCCACGGTGTAAGCCAGTTTACAGCTGCTGCATCAGGCACATGCATTAAGTAGTCACTGATCCTGTCTTCTCTCTGGATACACATGCACATATGTGTAATACTAATTACTGCAAGAATTCTGCTTTTAGTCGCACAAACACCAAGTTTCACTGTCCTTGATGGAGCAAATCCTCTTAGCCGGAGCTTGATCGTAATCCTGCCTAAATGCTAAAGCAGTGGCCCTCCGCAGGCCGAGAATGCTCCCGTGCACGTGTTAGTAAAAAAATGTTTGTGCAAAGCCCTGATACTTTTAATGACTGACATTATTATGCTGTAGTGGTTAACACTGCACTCACCGTGGAGGACACACACTCTCTCTCACTCTCTGTCCCACATCACATTTTCAAAAAAAAAAACATTCGTCCTGGATAACGGTTTAAACACCAGCAATAAGTGGTGAGCGATATGCACATGCAGCTCTCCTCTTTTTATGACCGCAGGATATTAACATTTAATTGGCTCTCAATAAAGCTGAAGAGACAGCCGCCGGCTGTTGTCGTATACATGGTTACAGTAAGGTCAAACGATACAAGAGGAAGGGCAATATTTCATATCCAGATGCACTGAGTTATTAGTGGATATAATCTTGGGACCACAGTCCAATTCAACATTATTGCCCTGTTTCCAGTCCTAAGACAGTACCCATGAAATAAAGCAAACAAAAGCAGCCTTATTAATCAACATATCAGGTTCTGCAATGTGGGAATCTTGACCCGGTTCCAATGCTGGACCGATATAACCTCAGTTCAAAGCAATATCTGTCTGAGCTATTGTGTCTGGTTCAGTCCCTAATTAAAACCCAAGCTTTTGAAGTAAGTCTCTTCAGGAAGTTCAGACATGGTTGACACAAAGGGGACTGGAAATGGCAGGAGAAAAGACTGGTGACCCAGCTCCCCCTCCTCCTGACCCTCTGCACCCCCCCTGCATCACCTCCCCCCCACACACACACACACACACACACACACACCAACACCCAACCCCTTGGTGCAAAACAGCTTAATTAGATAATGAAAATGCCATAATAAAGCATGGTTTGAGTGGGTGGGCTGGGCTTAAGCCTGGCCTCACTGGCAACTTTTCTAACTCATAGGTGTTTTAGCTCAGCAGAAATTCTGTAAAATGTGTGTATGGAGGGGCTGCTTTTACGACTGCATGTCGACCGTATCTATGACTGTATCTTTAAGCGTGCATTCAAGTGGAAGTAGTCTTTCACACTCTGGCTAGTTATACAAACAGCTCGTCATACAAGTTATGTGCAGTGTTCATTCGGTCAGCGGGTACCCTTATTACATTGTCATAGCATATAATCCATTCTACTCACTAGACACTACAGAAATTCTAGTTCTAATTCATTAGAAAATGATTCCCCACCTATAATTCAAACCTTCAACATTACAATACGTCCAGGTTCATAAGGACTGCTCCACACCTTCACCATTTGTATTGTACCACAATTTTACATTTACACAATACAGCCTGAACAGATCACATGAAAACATCAAGCCTCAATTATTTTGGGAATCGTATGGTAAAAAATGTTGGTGATGATGTAAATAAACGGCCCTTTCGTTTCTTGCTATACAAGTTTGGACGTTTCTGTCTCTTATCAGACTCTTCTCCACTCATCACCAATATGATCCTGGCAGTCATATACAACAATGCAACTTTTCCTTTTTCTTTTTTTTCTACAGGAGAGAGCACTTGACTACCAGATCTGGACTATTATCTAGTTATATGGGACACTTCATAAGGATGAAGTTAAACCTAGAGAATTCTTTCAGAATGACCATCAGGCTATCATCAGTCTTCACACTTGAAAATCACAATCACACTTTCTTACCCTAAAAAATGATACTGTATTCTCTTGATGAACATTAACAATAGTTTTTACGAAAAATTCTGAAGCGCACAGCTGTCATGAATAGGAAAAAAAAACAAACATTGTTCCTGCAGCGAACATTTGTGTCTCCGAGAGGCAATCCTCCGTTTTTGAATTGGCTGCATCAGTGAGTCCCTTAACCAGTCAATCCCTGACACAGCCAGCAGCAACGGGTGTCTTTTTTTTCCTACCTGGAGATTGTGTGAGGAAAGGCCGGGAGAGTGGAAGCTGAGGCAGGAGCAGAGTGCGCGTGCTTCTGTTTCAGGCTTCTCCGGAGTGCCCCTCTCTCACACCACACTGCTCTCTCTCCCAGTCCACCCAGTGCACTGAGCCCCACAGGACATGAAACTTCATCACTTTATGAGGAGCGGTTCATATGATGAGCATGTGAGCGGGGTCTTTGTTCGGGCCGAGTCTTATGACTCCAGTTCAAGGTAATCCTTTTGGGAGTCCCATGACCCTCCTCCATGACCACTAAGGATTTTCCTCCCTCGCTGGAACAAGGCACAACAAATCCACTCTGATACCCCCAACCAACCCCCACAATCACCAATTTGTTGAACTTCTTCCATAGAATTTCTTTTCCCAGCACGGCGAGAGTCCAGTTGTGTGCGATGGAGACAGGGGTAAAGGGACAGTGGAGATCGCACCCAGCTGAGAAGGGGAGGAAGTAGAATCCACAAAAAGGAGGAAAACAGAAAGCCCTCCGACTTTTAATTTGAGTGTCAACCCCCCTACTGATTCGATTTCAACCCCCATTTGCATAATTGAGACAATTGGACACAGACATTCTTTTGAAAGGGTCCTTGTCAAGAAATGACTGGGCTCCAGTTGGAGGTAAGGTCACCCGACACTAATTCTAGTTAATCTTTTTCTTCTAACAAACTATTCAATAGTCAAGAAAACCAAAGTCAGCCTGAGATGAAAAAGAATGGTCTTGCAGGCTTACTTTTCCCACCAGCTGAATCTCAAAAAGCAAAGCCTCCGCGTCTGTGCTCTCTGCATGATAGAAAGCGTTAGACATATCTAGTAGTCTTCTGCTTACTTCTCTCCAAATGAGAAAATTCAGCTTAGATGGGTTTGTCATTTCAATATTCTGTTCTCTCCCCCATTTTGACTGAAAAATTGGGAAAATATGTTTAGGTTCAAATGAAACTAAATGTTGGATGTGAAAAAAAAAGCTTTGCTGCTCATGGCTATGGAAGCATATAACTCCGGGCCAGTGGCAGATGAAGTGAGGTGAAGCCAAACTCGACGCGCTTCATGTTACTCTGCTTCTCTCACACAAAACAGGCAAGAAACGATCATTGCAAATCGCTTGCTCTCTTTATGTTGCTAAGCCTTTCTCAGAATACACGGGAACAGTTTGGGCTTGTCCGTGCAACACAAAGACCAACTGAAATCTGCAGACCTGTTGGAATAACATCTGAGGGCTTTGTTCCGAAGCTTGGTGTAGGCAGCGGTTTGGCTTTGAGGTCAAATGTAGTGGTGCCTCTTCTTGTTCCATACCTTAAGTGTGCTTAGTGTCCCATTAACATTTTGTGATAACAAAACAAATATGCTGAATGCAATATACATGCATCCATATTGGATTGACCATGAGAATAGTGTCTCACACCCAGGATGCATTTGTTTATAACTTTTTTATATCAGGTATGTGTGCATGCGTGTGAGTGTGCGTGCATGTGTGTGTGTGTGTGTGTGTGTGTGTGTGTGTGTGTGTGTGTGTGTGTGTGAGCATATTTCCCTTCTTGTGGAGAGAGTTTACATGTTTACATGGGGTCATGAGCACTGAGGGAAAGGGGAAGGATGTGGGTCAACACTCCTCCGCTTGCCTGCTGACAGCCCATACAATGACGGGGAAAAAGTGCTCCAAAAAAAATAATAATCTTACTTTCCAAAGTCTTCCTTTTATGGTCCAGGCAGGCGGTCGGGGCAGTGAAGTTGGAAACGCTTCTAACTGCAATTCTCAGCTGGCTGTTGCCGTGAGATGGTGCATTAGAGTAGAGACTTCAAACACAGAGCCCACTCTTCCACACCAGTGTCCCAGGCAGGTGGGATCAGCTTTGCGTGAGGAGCTGGTTCACTCAACGCCGGAAATTTTCCAAAGTCTGAAGTGTGCCAGACTGTGAGGAATACACTCTGATACACTCTAATAATTCACCCAGTGCCTTAGCTAAAAACCCAAAACGGAAAAAAAGATTCAGGAGAATTTTTTGACAATCCCTACGCAATTAACAAACCTGTCCCATCGCCAAGTATAAAAAACCCACTTCCTCTTCATGTTAGCTGTTCACAGCATCCCTCGTCCACCCCATCTCCTCCTTATTTCTATTCCTATGTATGATGTCTGAAAGGGGAGTGGGTCAACAGCCTTGGCCCACGGCAAAGTGCAACCCCTTCCTCAGACTCTAAGCCAAAGAACTAAACTGTACCCCTATACCCTGACTGACAGCAATGCCACTTATTGTATTAAAATTCATGTCTACTAAATCATAATTTATACTTTCCTTTGATGTAAAACTAAACTGCAACTACCTGAGTTGGGCTTAACTAATTTTTAATTTTTACTCACAATAATTACTGAGTAATGTTGATAAAATACTCTTAATTGACAAAATATTTATGACAGCAAGCCTGCACTGAATCCTGTAGTAAGAGTTTTGTGTAACTACATGCTTGTAAGATCCTGAAGCAAGTAAAATGTAACAAATGTTATAAATCTTCTGAGAGATTCTGTTTTGCTACAATGGTCATGCATGTGCACTGTGGTGCAGACTGCACTAACATGACACAGGAATGAAGCTTCTACTAGGGAAGAAGGGTCTCCCATTGATGGGATTCTGGGTCTTGTAGTTTTGTCATAATAACAATGGTGGCAATTGGGCATGAATACAGCAGAGCGTCTGTATGCATTTTGTTCTGTATGCAATATTATGGTATACAATACGTGTAATCTATTCCTCAATCAGGAAACCAACTTGGAGAATTAAAAGGGTCACAAACAGTCACAAAATTGGTCAGAGTGATATGGACATCAAATGACACTGAATTGAATTTGGGGGCTAAATGTGTATTTAATCCTGAAAGGTTGATGTTGTCAAGCTGAATGGAACCTAGGCTAATTAACACAAGGAAGTTGATAGAATATTATAGTTTCAAAAAGGAAACTACATCAGGTATCTTGTAAGACACCAGAACCTCTGTTGCAGTTGTTATGAACAGAAACATTTATGTGCCTTTCCATGGGATTAAATATGTGAATATGTGGAAAAAAAAAAACTCTACATTCATCTCTGTTTAAGTGCCCTGTCTGAATGGTACCATAGACGTCAGGATGTGAAGTCACCCTAAAGAAACAGTAAGATCAGTTTCTCCACCATGCCCTGCAAAAACCCCATGAGGTTGTAATTACAGGCCATCTTATGAAAGCATAGCCCAAATTAAATGTACAGTACCTTCGTCCAGCAGTCCACAGGACTGTTTAGACTGCCATGTTTAAGGTGACTTTCCTGCGAATGCACTTATTTCATTAGGTCACTTATAATAGTTCAGAGGTGGTAAGGGGCACATCCACTTAACAATGAAGCTTTTTAGCTGGTCCTCATGGTTGTGTGCTTCCATGCACAAGGTGGGGGTGCCCTTGGGAGGGAGGTGTGGATGTGAAGGTGGAGTTAAACCCCCAACCCCCCAAACCCCCCCACCTCCATGAATTCTAGAACACAAGGGCTGCTGTTAATTACAGCTGTAGAAAACAATGGCCACTTCCACACTGGTCCACACAGAATGACGCACTTACTGCAGCCTACTTAAACCAGTTATTCACAGCCAGCAGAGGAGTAACCCTGTTAGATGGTCTTTTCAGCGGCTAAAACCTCTAAAAAGAAGCCAATTGAAATGCTCTGGAAATCAGATTTATTTTTTCTAAGCAAATTAACATGAATTACGGCCAACCCCAGCTACAGAAAGTATTACATTAATAAAATCTCTACCATTTGAAAGAAATTGGTGTATGACACAAAAGATGGTTATAAATGAAATAAGCTTTTTTTGTTTTTGTCCTCTGGATTTTCAAGAACCTGGAAAATCAGTTCAGGGCTGCTAATTTAAGAATTAATTCCTTTTTACATTTTCATGTTTTAAATGGACCACTTATCAACAAGTAGCAATGGCAAGGGGGTTTTGTTGTTTGATAGAATATACAATGAAAATATAGCTTTAATCTGAACAAAAAAGCTCTCATGACATTACATCCATGGTACTGCTGGTTATTCATCTGCAGGTGAAAGGAAAGGTTCTTTCATTCTGAAGCTGGACAACTGCAATCTGCTGACGACTGCATCTTCCCTTTAAGGGTCTACAATAGTAACGCAGTCTTGCAAGGGCATGACATGGGTTTGTTGAGTCAAACAACAGTAGCGGAACATTTTGTAATTGCATCTGAGTAGCTGGCAGCTCCATCAGCCACCATGCATCAAGCTCAGATTCTATTCATCTCGTCAAAACATACAGATGCTTACAAAAACGGCACAGTGACTGCATCATCCGCGATGCTGAACATGATAGTAAACAGAGATCCTTCCCATGTGAAATCTACCGCATTGGCTTTGATGGCTATACATCAGTGCTCAGCGTACCATCCGGAAGCATCATATGATCCAATAGATGTAACAGAGACTCTGTATCAAACAAATGTGTTGTTTCTACTGTTTTGTGTTTGACACATATTGTCTGACATCATACAGGCTTTTAAGGAATACTTAGGGTACCTTTCTGGAAAAAAAAAATAAATAAATAACCCTACACTTATGTTCTATTGTGCTGGAAGTCGCTCTGGATGAGAGTGTCTGCTAAATGCATGTAATGTAACCCTAATAACTAATTCACCCTTCACTTGTTGTTTTCCATCATTATTTTATTTACACATTATTTTTGTGGGAGACCCACTGATATAGTCTAAAAGATATTCTAATATCTCCATATGTATTCAATCAATACAGGCATGCACTCAGAAACATGTTATGTAGAGTAATATCAAAACTAAGAAAACAGTAACAATACAAGACACATTGGATACAGATCATTGAACACTGCGGTGGTCATTATGAGTTATAGCATGTAAACCCCTCAGTATATATTTATGGATCCATAGGAGCACAAAATTATTCTCAAAGATTTCTGGAAAATTTAAATAAATATTGGGGATTGAAACCCAGGCAAACTGTTTAGTTGGGCATATGGAACATGCCCCCAGGTAGAAGTTTACAAATCAGACACATAAATGCTCAGTATGCCCAACTAAATGCTTTCTTTGGATTTAAGACCACTTTTGGCCATTCACAACCAGGTACCGCAGACTGGAAGAGAAAGGAGCTAGTTTGTTATTGACCACCTGATCAAAGTTCACCATAAGTAAATTTGAGAGAAACTGACACTGGTAAAATATGTGGAATGTGATGCCATTGGGAGTGGAGATAAAAGGTATTGCTAATTGAACCTGCTTGGCTGTGTGGCTAAACTGAGCGCAAATGTGGGATCCCAATGAAGTATGACAAGGAGCAAAATGGTGTGATTTTTGTTTTAATAGTGGATGATTGGCTATAGATGACTCTGTAAAGACAACAAAAGAAAGTGAGATTTAACATGATGAAGACTCTCATTGTATTGTTACTAATTTTTTATGCTTGTTGTAATGTTTATGAGATGGCCAATAAGCAGGGAGTGCTGTCTGGAGAGTTAGCCTAATTTTCTTAAACTTTAAAAGATTCTTATTGAATGATTGTTTTTCTCTTTGCTTGTTACTAAAAGGCTGATTGTCTTCCCTGATCTGCAAATCCAGTTAGCCATCACATGAGAACAACATGCCATTGATTTGTCCTGAGATTTGAAAGAGTCATAAGATCTATTTTTTAAGGCAAGTATGTGTGTGCATGTGTGTGTGTGTGTGTGTGTGTTTATGGATTAGGGCAGGGGTGGGGAAAAATTGACTAATTTCTCTGATTTTCAGAGTGCACCAGCTCTGCAGCATTGTAATCAGCTCTTCAAAGTGTTTACAGTCGTTTCTTTAGCACAATGGTATGCATACAGTCTATCAGAGTCAGGACAATAATTAAAACTTTCTGATACTGATATTAGGATTTTTATTTGGGTTACAAATAGAAAAGCCATGTTCATATGAGATGCCATAAAATAAATGCAAATTTTAAAGCTACTCAGAACACACATTCTTACTCACGTATACCTGGTGCTGTCAGTGTATTATGGTTTCTGGGTTTCATGTCTCTTGTGGACTAAATGTACATACCGATGCATCCTCCTATCATAGGCAGTAATGTCAGTCAAACACAGATATAGGAATAGGGTAAAGGATGACGATAGGGGGGGGCACACATATATTGAGAGAAGTGGGTTCAATCTGTTTGGTGGAATTTGCCTGCTGTTCATTTCTCTGCCATTCACCCTGGTTTTACAATCTGCACAGACCCAGAACACACACACGTGAACTAACGTTCACCCTTTGCTATTCTCCTTTAGAAGGCACCGATCCAGACATGCCCGTTCCTGGACACATTTGGGCTGCTGCCGGCAAAAGATCAGCCTCCCCCCCCAGCAGACCGGATTAAGAGCGCTCATTTTCAGGTCATTCTCTATTGTGTTTGAACACAGACCGGCAGTCATCCAAATACAGTAATAGCCAAAATCCCTTCAGGACCAGTGTCATTACATTTTATATGTTTTCTAGAGTGAAGAAGCCAGCTATTGCGTTGTGGGTTACAGCAAGCAAACAGACAGGGAGACTGAGCACAGCAGATGTAGACACACAGTTCATTGATTAATTATGTAATGTAATGTAATTATGCCTAGCAAATAGAAGGAAAGATTGCCCATTTTTTTTCCATATTCAAGCTCATACACATGTTGATCACTGAGTCAACAAATAGGGAGAACTCACTCTAGCAGTTTTTAAGGTAAATTCTGCTCATTAATGTAAGAAGGAGGTTTAAGATTAAGCACAAAGGCCCCATGAAAAGTGGAGATTATACTCTGAAACCATGGCAGCCTGTTTGCAGACAATCCTAGATTGAACCTAAGACCTGGTAACAGAGATGGAATCCGTAAAATGATTACTGCTAAAATAATAAAAACTCAACCAAAAAAATAGGATTATGGTTAAAATTTTGCTCTACTCCTGGAACTTGATTTTTTTCTCAAATTCAAATAACAGGCTCATTTCATCAAAAGCTAGGATTAGGTGTTATGAAACCCTCAGACTGGCACATGGCTTAAAGTTTGCTGTTATGGATTTCTGTTGTTTTTCTGTTGGGTTTTAAAAAAGGTTCTTCTTGAGATCAAAATAAATCCATGAAAACAAAATAAAGGGTTTGTCCAGGCAATAAGATTTTTCCAGGTCTATACTGAGTCAATAATACTAAATCAAATATCTAATGGCTGTCTCTGTGCAGACCTATATTTATTTCTCACTTGACAGAAACTATCCTTGAGCACACATACATCAGTACGATTGGTCTGTGTGTTTGTAAGGTGTAGAACACAGCAGACTGCAATGCTGTTTGAGGAACGGCATGGCTTTTCTGTGGAAAATCATGGCTACTTGCTGAAATAAATTATAGGTGATAAGCAGGTCTGTTTTATTATTATTGTACTGTTATTAAAGCATTAAAAGACACAGATGCAACTGCCAGCTCTTGTTTCTATGACTGAAACTTGATCACCATCAGTCAAGTACTAGTAGTGCTTGTAATTTCCTGCCCTGCTGAAATGGGAAAGGGTAAAATTGTTCAGAATAGTTCTGATTTTCTGCAACATACGAAAGCTCTACCAAGAGCTAAGGTCTTCAAGCCAATGTGTAACTTAATAACTTCTGAAAATGAAACTTGTGTCTGCTTTTTCCGCATCTAAACTGTAAAGAATATGAATGTGCCAATGAAATTAAGACAAGCTTGAAATTAAGTGATTTCTGAAGAATTTTTTTAGAATATTTTATTTATGACCTTAAGACACTTCACACATGTAGACACAGTAAGCCTTGTTGTTCAAGGTATTACTGTAGAATGATATAAAATATTTCATCACTGAAGTAGTGCCATGTTTATTTCATTATTAAACAGCCTCTAACATGGTCATGTTCCAAGGATGCTGAAAGTGTGTAGTGCCTTTAGAATGTGGCACATCATAAATAAACATACTAATGTTCTATTATTGTATGTGTATTTTATTGATTCTTCAAACAATGTTCTCTCTATGAGTTTCTCTCCATGAATAAAGTTTCTGTGGCAAGTGGCCCTAATATCATCGAACGGGTCACTGCTGGACACGTACAGTGTGTTTCAACAAATGCTTTGAATGCTTTGAAGAAACCAGACTTAACCACTGCACGCCAATTACATTTGTTGACGAAAACATGTCTGATACTCTCCTTACACATTTACTAATGTTCCCTGTAATTGTTTTAACGGTTATTCACAGTGTGTATGCTGTTGCTTTGAATGCCAACAATACTCTGCTAACAACTCCGTGTGCCCGCTGAACACGTTGACAGCCTCTGTGTTACGTATATTATATACTGAACAGATGCATCATACACTCAACTGAGGTGAACAAAACATTTTAAGTAGCTACATATACTAATTTGTCCTCAGTTCCCTGTTCATTATCAATATCAGATTTGTATATAACACTTAATCTGGATTTTTGTTGTTGTTGTTGTTGTTGTTGTTGGCAGAGACTTGCAGCAATTAAAAACACAAAGCTGCTTGGTCTGAACTGTGGGTTTGCACTTTTTGTTTTTGCAGATTTAAGTTATCAAAGATCCACACCATATTTAAGTTTATATAGCACTGCTGACATTAGAGCAGCAGTACTAGTCAAGCAGATAACATATTTTAGAGATCAGAATATTATACACAAATTGTGGTAATATTTCATTTTAGGTTATTGAGTTCAAAACTAAAATCATTTAGCACTGAGGTGTGATCCTTCTCTGAACTGCTGATGATTGGTTTTTTCATGAAACATTTTAAGTCCAAATTTTCCAATTTTTTAAAACAGTGTGAACCTGTTTTTTAAACCATCATTCTGTATACATCACAAAACACTTGTTACCGAACATTATGATGATGTGCAGAATTCTCAGCAGAACTCCGGAACACTCTGGAGAACACGAAATCATTCAAGCCTCTTCAGTGCCTCACTGCCTCTCTCTTCCTTCCTCAGTAGGTTCCTAAGTATGTATTTTTAGTGTGTTAATCACATGAAAGCAGATTTCAGAAGGAATGAGAAGTATTAATCTGGTCCAGCTGCTGGAGCCTATACTAGGGCCATTATGGGAGATTAAAAGGCGCAGGAGTCCAGAATCATGCCCTCACATGGTGCTGCCTTCACTTGGCCGCCTTCGCTGCCGCCGGCAGTATGCACATGGGTCACGCACTGTTTGTGCCCATGCGGTGCCACACTTTGCCTCTCATCTCTGCCCTAAGAGGGATGTGGCTGCACCCTCTGTCTCTCCTCTCAGACCTGTCTTTACAGTGCTTTGAGGGGAAACTTCAGATTCATTAACATCTTAAAATCTTTGGTTTCTAATTTATTTCACATGTGCACATACAGGTGTATGTTTATTCTATGTTGGTAAGCAACACAGTGCAGATTCAGAATCACCCTTGAGTGAATCTACTAAATTATTATACCTGACTCTTCAGTGGTGGTGATTCAAAACTTCTTTGGGTCTTCTCAAGTCCTCAACACCCCAATTATCATTACATCATTACATCATCATTACAGATAAAAAAGAAAAACAATTTAATTGGTGTTAAATGTTGTTGGCGGAAGTCCTCACCACAAAAGGACTTTTTAGAAGTTAAAAGTACTTCTAAGGTGCTAACCATTTCCACAAAGGACATCTATGTAGATGATTTAGTAGTGTTTAAAGGAAGTGTATCATTTCTGTGATTTATAGCTGATGATGACAATGAGGACTAGAAGCTAACCACTCATACTGAGCTCATGGTGCCATCCTGCAAGTCAGAATTCCTTCCCTGGGCTGCACAGTCTACATTGGCTTTGCCCCCTAGACCCTTGCCTCTGCTAGTCTAGTACTTTCTGGTTCTCAAAAGAAGTAGTGGATGGATCAATGTAACTGGCAGCTCGGAAGGGACACCTGCATACAAGTGTGCATGTTCTGAAAGCAAATAAGAAACAGATCGGGGTTGCCGTGGGTTTTGGTGAGCAAAACTTTCACTGCTGATCATTTTTGCCATAGAACTAAACTATGGTATGCAGGATTTTATGTAACTACATGACCGATCCAATGTAATCACTATGGCGTTTCATTAATAAATTAGATTTTGTTCATTTTTTTCGCAATACTTCTCATTCTTTTAAGTGATTGCTGAACTTTTAATTATGTGTTATATGTTTAAGTATTTAAAAAACAAACAAAACAAAGCTCTCCCACACAATACATAAGGCAGTTGCAAATTTGCAACTCAAGGTTTCTATAAATCAGATTGAACACCAGTTATATTTATACAAATAATTATTGAACATTCCATGGGATTTATGAAAAATTAGGGGTTGCATTGAGTTAAACAAAATATTGTGGAGAAAATGACAGAGATATCAAATATAAGAAGTTTTTTTTATTTAGCTATGTTCACCATGCAGCATAAGAGTCTTAGTATAAGATCCTTTTTAAAACTTTTGCTGAACTTGAAGCACTCATTCATCTTGATTAAATTGCTTTCTACTGGATAATCACTTCTACGGACAATATGCTTTGCAACAAAATGGTAAATCCAGAAATACACTGAAAATATTCTGCCTTTAGTATCCACAGTACAAAGCATTCTGTGTCTGATGTCAGTTATTTAGGAGATATTGTTGAATGATTTGATATGATTTTAACACAATCTGGTTGATGCCTAGTTCAAAGCGCTCTCCATTTAAAAGAAAGCAACTAAAGAGAGGAATTCTTAAGATTTGGACAAATTTAAGGTGGGCATTACAAAGGTTAATAATTGATTCAAAAGCACTTCAACCTAATTACTTATTTGTTTCTTACAGTCTTTCATACACAATAAGCTATCAAGAAATACTATTATCAACGGAATGAAAATGTATGAATCATAAATAAAAAAGTTCCCTCTCGTCAGGCACTCCAACCTCAGTACAGACTTCATGAATGATATCCCTTTTTATATTACACTTCAGAAAATAAACATGTGTCTTTAATTATTTATCTACAATCCTGCTTGTTACAACAGCATGTAAATGAACTACAGAAGGCAGGACAGCAGGCAGGTGTTAAGGTCATGTTGGGATTAAAACCTCATAGTGTTTGCCAGTGGCTGATTCAGAGCCCTCTGTTCATGTTTTATGGTGTAATGTTTAATGTTTTAAATCTCATTTCTGAAGTTAAACTTCACCTTAGCTTCTGTGCAATTTGATGACATTCTTTCTGAATGTTATCCAAACAGTTGCAACACTGCAGGGATGTTCCGAATCTGAATGGCACCAGGATAATGTTTGAATAAAACAAAATGTCTTTTAAGGAAATTATCATTTAAGCTTCAGTAGTGAGTATCCACAGCAATTTCAGGTTTCAGGACAACCATTCACTTATGCTACTTTGTAGTTCGTCTACAACTTTTACTGATAGCCTTTGACTGATAACTGTTCCTCTATGTACACAAAACTTTGAGTCTGTCGCAAAGGTTAATGAAAACCATTTATGTGACAAACAAGAAAGAGTAAAACTGACTCCAAACTGTTTGTCAAAGATAAGGACTGACTACAGAGTGGAAGGACTGAACCCTCTCCCTCCACACCCCCCGTACACAGCAGTCCCATTGCTCTCCTCACCACTGGCCATGCTTTACAGACAGGATTTTCCAGATTTTGCTATTTCTTTTCATTTCTCTGAGTTGCTTCTGACCTCTGTCCAAATGTTCTTAAAGACTGCGCAGATCCTCCTGGACGGACCATGTGATGGAATGTAATGTACCATCCCGCTTTCACAGGATGCCTTACCAGGCGCCGTCTCACAGCTGAACGCTACAAGTCTGTCACCCGGATCTCGCGCGCATGGCCCGCGCGGACCGCCACGTCGTGTCGCTGAAGCGTGGCGGAGAGAGGTGGCTTACCTTCTGCGACCCGGATGCGGTTCGCTTGATAGAGGCACGTTTGAAGGATCCGGTCCCTTTTCTGCTTGTGAAGCCCCTGCCTTCCATGCGTGAGCCTGGCGATGTGTCACAGAGAGACACTCCACATGTGCACTGCCTGGGGTCGTCACTCTCCTAACACGCAGCGCCTGGACTGGAGCCGGTGGATAAAAAAGGAAAAAAAAAACAAACAAACAAACAAAAAGACAGAAAGCAAAAAAAGAACACAACTCAAACAGGTTGTAGAAGGAAAAGGATGAGCCTTGAAACAAAACCAAAAAAAAAACAAAAATAAGCGAGGAAAAAGTTGGGAAGAGGGTGACTCCCTGCCCCTCCTTCTCCCTCTGTCTGCAGCTCTGCACGCTCGACTGATAAGACAGCGAGAGATACCCGACAGGGATAAAAATCACTCGACAACACGCTTGACACATAGACCCCCGTCCTCTCCTTTGCTTTCTATAATCAGGCTTAATGCATGTTGCTCTTGGGAGCTCTGCTTTTTAATGGATAGAGATTTATTAAATGGTGATTGAAGGTAAATCTACTTTGGCACTGAACACTACGGGCCAAAAAAGGGGGTTAAAACGAAGCAAAAGTGAATGGTGTGGGGTAAGTCGGATGGGACCAGTTTAGATAGCGGTATGAAGAAGAAGGAGAAAGCTGTTAACCATGCACAGCCTAGTTATGGGAAGAGGTGTGTTTTTGAGCTGGACAAAAAGAGCGCATATTCAAGAGCCTGCATATTTTGGGGATGTGCCCATCTTTCTTTCGTTTTAGAGGATGTCTTAGATTCATTGGTCAGATTATTTAAATTCCAGAAATCTGTTATGTCTCCATGGCCATTCTGTTCACTGAAATAAGAGCACATTCCAGGACCAGATTACTTTGTGTGAAGACAGGCTAATCAGCTGGATTTGTTCCATCAAGCTCTGCTTCTTCTGAACAATTAGCTGTCTGATTCCCCTACATACTTGTGGCAAGTGGAATACAATATACACTCAGACATAAACATGGAAATACAAGCAAACAGGTTTTGTCAGGTAGTTTGTGACCCTTTGCAAAGCAGCTTTTCATAGCTATACTAAGTGGAGGAGTGATGTACCTGTGGATGCTGGTGACTCTAGATCAGCCTTAAATATGAGCGGAAACGTGGCCGACACGGTTTAGAAGGGGAAATCCTGCCAGGTGAAAGACTCAAACTGTGTAACCCTGTCTGTAGCAGCAGCAGTGAGCATTAGTGGCAAGTCTCTGTCTGCAGCTTAAGTCGCTTGTCCACTCTTCACGAACACACTCTGTCTCTTTTAGAAGCTGTCGAGCACAGCCCCTCCACGCCTCTCTGCCTCACATCCACCAACACGCATCTCTCCCCTCTCTTAGGTTTGCTAACATCATCAGCGCCGCAACACTGACATAAGTCCCCTGATTACAAAATGTGCTGTAACAGGGAAATCCAGCCCAAATCTGCATCATTCTCATCCCATTGTCCGTTAGAGTGGGGATAAAACAATGATTCACATCATTCCTCCCAGCTCGGAGTATAAAGAGGGAGAATTATGCAAGCCTATCTGCTTGAAACCACTTACTTTTTCTTTTTATTGTTGTTTATGGCACAGCTGTCTAAAGCTGGATTGATCTGAACTGTGATTATATTATTGGAGAAACACACTTCCTGCACAAACTTCAATTGTGTCATTCAACTTTGCATTGGCACTTAAAACTTAAAAAGCCTGTTATTATACCATAATGTCATAAAGTCCTGTGTGTAGTACAATATAAGGTGGATAGGGTACAATTAAAAAATTTAATACAATTGCATTTATTTATTTTTGTTTTTTGAACTATTATGGCTGGCCAGATTTACAAGCTGTACTGACATTTAATCATTGGCTACATCACTGAAAATTAAAAAAGCATGTAGAACATATTCTTGTGAATATGCAAATACTCATAAGAATACTCATAATAAAAATAATACAACCTCATAATAAAACTTCATTATTTTTGATCTCCTTGTCCATCTCAAAGTACAGAAGAAAAAAATGGAAAAATGCTTTTGTCAACAACATAAGCAACAAATTATCTGCAGAAACAGAGGTGTGATACATTCTAATTTTATACCAAATGTAATTTCTATGCCTTTTTCAGATTTCAGAAAGAGTATTTTTATACATAAAAAGTATGTGTTGTCGATATTATAACTATTTTCACATCTGTCTGCATGAACTCACACATGAGGTAGAAATGGAGATATAGCAGCCCCCTCTAGTGGAAATTTCTTTAAAGTTCTAGATTTTGAGGCTGAACATAGCAGTACGTCATTTTCACAATACATTATTCATTATTTATAGCAGAAATAAAAATAAAATAAATCATTTTTAGTTGAAAAAATTAAAACATAAAAAAATACAGTCCTAGAAATTTGTCAGGTAGTTCTGAATTGACTCTTCTGTAATCATGATGTTTCCTGGCACCTCTCAAGAGATCTCAAAAAAAGTTAACATATTTTTCTGTTACTATGTTACGTTGCAATCAGTAGTGGAGCGAGTGGGGGGCAGAGGGTGTGGCTGCCCCAGGCCCACGGTTCTTCCAGTTACAAAGGGGCCCACCTTGGGCCCAATCTGCCTGACTGAACATGCATTTTTGTTGTTTCGTTGAATATTTTGAATAAAGTTTGTTTGTGTGTCTTGATTGCAGCAAAAAAAAAAAAGTCAGACTGAGGGCGTAATGGTTTCGACTGACCCCTAGCTAAGTTTCTCTCCCCGATATTTATTTTGAATTAGCAGAGACACAATAGAGTTACAGAAAACTTTATTTGCTGTCCAGTATCCTTGTGTAAGTGTACAAACAGAACAAGTATGCCCTCTGTTCGAGTCCCAAAGTAGAGGGTCTAGGTGATCGCCGGCTGTCTTATTTCCCATCGTCACTGCTGACGGAGCCATGGTATTTAAAAGTGGTCTCACGCAATGAGGCATGCTGAAATAGCACACCTCATTGTAATCCACATTTCTCTCCATCTGCATAAGTTTCCCCTTGGATCTGTCTTGCATCTCCATACAGCCTATAATAGGCTGTATCAGGGCCCACTACAGGTCCTCGCCCCCTCTGCAATGAGCCATCGGCTCCGCCCCTGGTTGCAATGTTTAAAAATTGCACAATTTTGTAACATAAAAAGTTATAAAAAGCTTTATTTTTTCTTATAGTCTGTTCAATGCTTTGCATTGTGCAATACTAAACTGACCCCTGTCTGATTTGTCCTCTTCTGTGTTACCAATACACATGCTATAATTACTTTAATGTTACTATCCAGTATTCAGGATATGAATATGGAATTTTACATTCATTTTATTAATGTAGATGACACTGTTGGGCCAGGTTACAAAATCATACAATGTCCCTTGTCCCAGCATTTTTCATAATTGTGGGTATCCTCCAGGAGTGCCAAGCTTATATCTGTAGTATTTCTGGAAACGTTAAAAGTGTGGTATTAAATATGGATCCTATAAATGGATAGACTGAGGCAATCACTTAAACAAAGACAAGTGCAGTCCCTCTTGACCTAGAAATAAGAGGATCAAATTAAAGCTAATCCCCAACAACACAAAGAGCTCCAGTCAGCCAGTAAGCCCCGCTTTCAGCTCTAACTCACACATACTCATACGAGGAAACAGTTTATTCTGTACTTTGAGAAAAAAAAAGAAAAATTTCTCTATCGGTCTGTGGAACAGAACAGGTGGCGGTTAGAGATTCAAGAGTTTAAACAGATAAAAAGGAGATATGGACACATAGCTACGGGTAAGAGGATGCAGATACTGTGAACTGAGGGTGTAGATTCAATCTATGCACAATATCTTTAGCTCTGAAGGACTTCTGTAAACAAGCAGCACTTGTATTTCACTTTTGCACAATATTTTTCATAAATGTTAGTGACCACCAAACTTAAATAAACTTAAGTAAAATATGTACTACCTGCTTTACTTTGCTTAAATCGCTAATAGTTAAGGCCAATGTCACCCAGGAGTCATGTCGACTGTGACCTAACAATAAAAAGGACACTGAGCTCTGGGCATCACACACCTGTAATATGAGTTTCTGTAAACTCCACCATCCTGATGAATTAATCCCCCGCCCAGAGTAAAACACAAAATATTCCCAGACAACATGCTGAATTGCTGCTGATCTGATCACATGTCTCCTCACATGAGTCCACTGGAGAAACCTGTCAATCACATGTACGTGTTCTGATCCGCTCATTCATGAAATCAGAAAGATAAACTCAGGGTTTATGTCAATCAAACATACACTGATGATGATAAAACATGCATGCAGAAGGCCATCTTTGCATATTAATGAGCTACAACGCAATGAAGTGCAAAGCGATGGATTGCTTCTCCCTCTTGGATTTGGTGTTGAGTACAAATGCATTGAAATGATACAAAATAAAAGTATTTTATACATCTGGTTTCAGGACAATTGCTGTTGGATGTTAGCCCACAAGATTTAAGCTTTTTGGCATTTAATTTCAAAGTTGCTCATTCAGATAAAGAATCATTTACATGTTATCACATTAAGCTAGAAGCATTTGCATTCATTTTTATAACACAACAGTATACATGTGCAGCACAAGGCTATAATGTAAGAGAGAAATGAATATCCAATTACTTGTTTAGAGAAAAAAATGTCAATATAATTACAAGTGCTCAAATATATATTTGTATATTGTTTAGTATTTGGAGAAGGGAATGGAATCCTTTCATGTATTTTAATATACAGCCTTTGTATTGCAAATTTGCTTTAAAAAGAGGAGAATAGATTATTTGCATCAGTATGCCTGTGCTTGATCCTCATGCCTGAAGGTCTATCTTTGAAAGTCTGTTGGAGGAAGGCAGAAATCAAAGGGGACCAATCATTGATAGCTCCTGCTTTTTGCACTTGTATTATGTATTAAGCCCGATAAAATAAAACTTATTAAAAGAAAAGGATCTGCCTGTCTTCAGTCTTAATCACTCATCCTGCCTATATTTTAGGTTCAGGAACTCATGCATTTACACACAAAATGTACACATGCATGCACACACTCACACACACATACACATACACACACACACACACACACACACACACACGCACATCGCACATATGTACACACACAATTAAATTAAAAAATTAAAAATTAAAAAAATATAAAATCATCTACAACTTCAACATTGCTGTTACATTTTTACATAGACTGCAGAATAGCTGCACTGACGACATTAGTAAAAGCTAGTGAGGCTCAGGTTTGCATTTCCGGAGACTCACAGCACTTCTGCTGAAATAATAAGCATACCCTGAGTGCCCTCAGGGAGAAGACTGTAATGATATCGCTCAGCCCATTGATTTCATCATTACCATTGCGGAAATTATCCTTGAGAATTGAATCAGGGTCACAGCTTTTCCTGTTTCCTGTGTAGAACGTTGGAATGAGGGAAGATGAAAGCTTTACCTGGTCGGGGCAGGATGTGGACCTAACAGCTGGCGGGCACCCATTGACTGGGATGCGTGTCATCTTGTGGGGTGTCGGGTAAATATTTCTCTCAGTGGGCCACCGGGAAGGGGTACGGAGTCCCTCTCTCCTGCTGTCCCGCAGAAGCAAGGCTCTGTGTTGCCTGCCCTTTAGAATGGATAATGCCTAATTCCTCCTAGTAAGCAGACACAGCTTTAAAAGGTTCTCAGAGAGGGTAATGACCGCATATCACACCGCTGTCTGTTCACTCAACAGGATGTGCCTTAGGTGCTCTTTTACCCAGAACCAGGACAAGAAGGGGGAAAAGTGGCCTGTGTGTGTCTCCATTCTGCTCAAAGGTACTGTGCCTGCTAAATGTATGTATGGTTTTTCTGCGTGTTGGCAGCTAGACAGCTAGAACAAACAGATCCTTTTGATGTTCAACAAGGATTGACTACAATAAAATATCTTAACCTTTTTATGTTTGGAGAGATAGCCATATCCTCCCCCCAAGAAATGGTATGCTATGATATTCCCAGGCCATGAAGGCCTTGAGCCATCATTTGATCAACATAAAAGTTGGGTGGGGGAGGTTGGGGGGTCTGTATCTACTTGTCTCCTTATGCATATGTTCTAATAAACTTTAGTTGCTGATTGTAGCTCTGTCTCTGGCTGGTTCCTCACTCTCCTCATTCACATAAGCTTCTGGGGCAAAGTTTCAATGAATATGAAAATATTAAGGTTTAATTGATAGGACACATAACTATTTTACTGCATTTTTGTTGTCATCTTAAATTTAAATTTAAGTGTTCATTTGAGTTTTTTTCAGTCAGGTGCTAAAATTACAGTAGTGATTTTTTCGATGTTTCACTGTTGTAACTGAAGTGCAGTTTAAATGCATGGGTACATTTACCTTTTTCATGGTAGTACTGGGTAAAACAAGGGAAGAATACTGAACAAATGATACTCGTTTATTCCTTTGTTCAGAAGCTTTACCAACCAATCAACCAAACCAGCCTGAAGACTTCTCAATATTCATGGCTGAAACTGAGCAGGGCTGGGCTAGTGCTTGAATGGATTACCTCCAGATAAAACCATTTTACCATTAAGAGTGGAAATAGTGGTCCAGCAGGAAACTTTTTCTCGATGGGGTCACTGTGCTATAGGAGGTGCCATCTTTTGCATGAGATAACAAGCCAAGTTCCTGTTTCCCTATGGTCAAAATTCCATGGCACTTCAACTGCAAAGAGGCTGGATGGTAACACTTACATTATGGCAAAATTCTCAGACTGGCTTTCTGGATATCTTACAATCTCTCTCAGGTCTTCCCCCCTACAGCTAATTGGCCACCATTTGTATTCCCTACCAGTTTCCATGGCCTGTCACTGTAGGAGAAAAATTAGTCCTAAGTTGACCCCCATGTTAAATAAAGGTTATACTGGCATGCACCATGGTTACCCCAGTATGTTTCTTGTTTTAACTAAACTCTTCACATTTTCAGGAATACTTCTCTTATTACCCCTTTTGAAAAAAAAAAGTGAAATCTAGGCACCTTAAATAAATAGTCTCAGATTTCTAATGCTGTTTCAGAAATTAATACTAGTAAAATTCCACATTTATCTAAAACACATGGGCCTGAAAACAATGGAGCCGTTATTGTGCCCTTTCTGGTGTGTTTTCCTCATGAACCTCCTTTTAATCTGTTCTTTCACAGGAACATATACACATGCAAGTTGCAACAAACACAGTATATATGTGATTGCTGAGATATCATTAAATCCAAAAATCTACTTTTGTGACTTAAATATTCTAAAGGGTTAATGCATGACTACATGCCTTTTTGTTTTACAAACAAAATGGAAAAAATATTGGTGATACTTTGTAATGGAAACTCTGGTGCACCTGTAGTGCAATTGCATTTTTTACCTGCTTAACATCAAAATTAATTTTCTAGTGCTGTCCACATTATGTTATTCCTTTATTTATGCAACACAGATACTGTGAGGGTGAGAGAGGGTGAGAATAAAGATGATTGTATTATTCTTTTGCCATTCTGTAGTAAAAAAAAAAAAAAAAAAAGCTTGATCAACCTCAGTAATTGCAATGCACAAACAAAGCATCTGTATTACCACCTGTGTTGTTACTCACTAAGTGGTCACTAGAGGGCGATCTGATGATTGAGTTGCACACTCTCTGAACCAAGTATTGGTTACAGAGTGGGTGTATCCTTGAAATTGGTTGTCTGTAGGTCCTTGTCAAAGCTACATAGCAGCGTTCTGGAAGACTTCACGCGTACAGACTGACTCATCTAAAAATTCTAAGTGTTTACATTTGTTAAGAGTTAGGTCAGTGCATGTCAGATGAAAATATCAAAAATGAGTGAAGGGTAAAATCATCACTAGGACCATTTGTGGAACAGTTGCCTAATCTTGCTCATGGTGAGGAATGCATGTTTAAATTCAGGGTGTCTCTGCTTGGATACTTCATGTTCCATTACCTCATGCATCCCCTGTGAACTCTAGGGTCAATCTGGACCCACTTCCTGTACAAAACAGTAACCAAGATACATTACTGGAAAAGATTTTGTCTTACAGTCTTAATGCATTGCCTGTTTGTCATAAATACACCAGGACAGATTTAAGATAAAGAGATATTATTGATATTGCTAACCAATAATGTTATGACATTGCATCATCTATTCTCTGAGAGGATCCCCTCATCTGAGATAAATTACAATTACAATTACATTCAGTCATTAATAAATCATTAATAATCATTAAATCACTATGATCATTGCTTCACCCTGAGAAGGTGAGCACTTCTCAGAATTCAAACCGGCAGCTTTCTGGTTATGAACTCAGTCCCGCAGCTCTACACCACACTGCTGCACAGTCATAAGAACACCCCTATTACAGGCCATCAATCAGCCACCTAGTCTGCACTGGTCCTGCAGTGCGTAGATGTGCAGGCCTCAGTCTCCCCCCCTGCTCCCAGTAATGGTCATAAAGCAGACACCTGCACTGCTCTGCTCTGAGTCCCCATGTCCTCATTTCCCTTTACACTGCCCATCCCCAAAGTGTGCAGTGGGCTGACCCAGAGGGCCTCTCGGCATGCAATGACTGCATTAATAGAGGGGAAAATGGGCACTTCATTTTGCACTAGTCTGTGTTAACTGCTCAGCCCCCTAACCGACAGCTGTGCAATGTCCTGTGGTATAAAAATGTGGTGTGGTTAGTAACATGTTTGACAGCTTGCCCTGCACCACTTAGCCTCATAGCAGAACATACGCCTGCTTTGGGTGGTCTGGTAATATCTGTAATACATTCATTTATAAGTATGTGTGAAAAAAAGCAAATAGCTGAGACTATTGTATTTTCATTTACATAT
Organism: Megalops atlanticus; assembly: GCA_019176425.1. NCBI lineage: Eukaryota > Metazoa > Chordata > Actinopteri > Elopiformes > Megalopidae > Megalops > Megalops atlanticus. The sequence continues at coordinate 8,546,919 of CM032881.1, forward strand.
TCAAATTGGTGGATAAGATGAGTTATTATGCCCACTTTTAACCTAATAATAATACCAATACTAATATGACTAATAACAACAACAACAATAATAATAATAATAATAATAATAATAATAATAATAATAATAATAATAATAATAATAATGAGTAAGAGTGTAGTAGTTTGAAGTACAGTATTACAAAGTACAGTTGAATTTTAAATGGCTCTCTGTTCATGAACTTTCATAATTTAAATCTTCAGAAAAAAATGTGAGAAAACAGTTGGCGGGCAGTTGAAAATGAAATGAATTACATATGTTATCCTGTAGAAGCAGGGAAAGGAACATTAAATAAGGGGAGTTTGGAATTTCATCCAAGAGTTTCATTCAAAACAGGTATTTCCACTATTAAATTCCCTCTTTGTTAGAATTCTGAAATTTTAAAACAAAAGCAAATGAGATTGAGCATGAAAGCCTGATTTACAGAGAGCAGAGTACAACATTAGTGCCTCGCTTTTAATTAAATCCACATTTTCTTTAGCAGAATTCATTGCCAATGTAAAGCCAAAACATAGGATTCTCTTGGGGGTCTTTATGAATTAATGTAGCTGTGGTGAAATATCTGAGCTGCACTGACCGTTATGACACCTATGACAGCAGCTGTCTTTGAAGTATCTTTACAGTGTCTTCAAACAAGAAGAACTGAATCCTTGCAGAGGGGATGACAGCGGCCATCAATAATGAAGATACCTGCCATCCTACCTACGAGCAAACCTCACCGCGGGGTTGCCATGGGGACCAATTAAGGCCACACCTGGATCAAGGATTGTCAGGTATATTAAATCCAACAACAATACGAAGAACACAATTCCATGTGTACCAAGAGTGTTAGCACAAACAGAACCACATGTGTACCCCTGGCATGTGGTCTTTTTTCTCTTCTAAACACATCTAAATTAAATTATAAAACAACCAGAGAATACATTTAAGCAGATTGCGTCAGTGAGGTTACATCACACTTACATCATAAGTACATCATTAATGCAAAACAAAATGTATACTGTATAAACAGAAATATATCAGAATTCATTATGCAAAATCATACATACACATATTTCAGCATAGTACCAATACCCTAAATGCATACCTAAAGATGAGAAAGAACAGTATTATATATCTCCCTTTCTCATTTTCTCTTAATGTTTCCTGTATGAAAGATGCCAGATCACATTATGAGCATCAGAGGGGAAATGGAAAATGATTTGGTGAGAGACAAGCAAGGCTGGCAGTTAATGTGTGTGTGTGTGTGTGTGTGTGTGTGTGTGTGTGTGTGTGTGTGTGTGTGTGTGTGTGTGTGTGTGTGTGTGTGTGTGCACGCATGTGTATGTGTAATTCGGACCCACTGTGGATCCCAGATAAGTGTGACAGGGCAGACAGGAGAGGAGATTGGAGTGGTGCTCAGTCTTTCACAGATGGCCTGATGGGGGGGCATGTCAGGACATGAAGAGAGCAGTGCATGCTGGGATTTCCCTGTGCTGTTCATATGGAGTGAGAGCAAGAGAGAGAGAGAGCGAGTGAGAGGACAGAAAGAAGGAAAAGGAGAAGGAGAGGAGAGAAACCCTTTAACTGGTGCCTCAAGTTCAACGAGTTCAGAGATGGAGAGATAAAAATGATCACAGAAAACAGAAATTCTGTTGAAGTGTTTGAAGTGAAACACACATGGCTGTCAAGTGAAACTGGGGCGCCAACAGTCAGACAACACGTTACCATAAGATGATGTAATGACCGAAGCTAACTCCATTAGCTCAATACACCTATTTGCAAAAATATTTATACTGTAATAGTCTACATGGTTAAAAAAGTGTTTTATCAATAATGATAAAAGTAATGAAAAGTGTGTGCCAGACTGTGTGCTTTTTTCCCCCATTACATACCCTTACCCTCTGATACCCCATAATGACTGAATAATTCTCTCCCAAAATGGGTTAAATTTTACAGTTTAAAATGTATGTAGAAAGTATACTTAAGAAGAGGTAGGAATATTTTGAAAATGCTCGTATGTATAATTCTGGTGTTCCCTACAGTAGGCAATTATCATGCAGAAATCCATGTTTTTTGGATGGAGCTAATTATTTTGCATTTACAATTTGTATTTTGCATTTGCATTTGCATTTGTATGAATTTCCGCTTGGACCTGGTGTTTTTTTCCATCCTCAGATAATAAAGAAACAGAAACTATTGCAGTCAGGAACAAAGCTGTCTCTGTGGACATGCTGCGACATCACAAGTCCAGACGTGGCAGTAAAATCGACTGTTAAGCCAGGGTTCTATAATAGTGCGGTTTCCTGTATAAAGGAAAGTTGCAGAGAATGCTTGAGTCATTATGCCATTCTCTCAGGGCGTACGTTGACCAGGGGGCATAATTACACAGAGCGTGCAGTTGAGAATTGCCTCTATCAGATGGACTCTTTGCCCAGTCATAAATTATGGCATTTATTTAGCCATACAACATTTCCTTTTAATAAAAGCAATTTTAATAAAGGTCTTCAAATTCAGTAAATAAATAAATAAATAAATACTGGAAAAATATACATGTTTTGACATGAGATTTTTTTTTTACACAGTGCTTACAGTTAATTAGAAATATAATATCTCTTTCAGGGCCTGTAACATGTGGCACTGTCTCTTGTGTCCCTCGGGAATGTTTTGAGCATGCTCAGCACACTGCCAGGTTGCAGTGGGGGTGGGGGTGGGGCTGGCTGAAAGGGTGGAACCTGTTGCTAACCACCCAATCCTGTCCCAACCCACTGAGAAGATCTCTGCCAGGGGGGAATGGACTAGTTCTTAGAAACCTGTCCTTTGGGTGAAGCCATTCCTCGAATCCCTACTCTTTACATCCTCTGGTCGAATACTGGCACATGCACACATAAACACAGCTTCCCGCTTGACTATATGCACATACACATTTGCTTAGTGCGTTGTGTACATCCAACTTGAGATGCCCCAAAGATATAAATTATTGCAGCATAGTTCCAGGAGCATTTTGGTTTGGTTGTATATAAAAAATCTTGAGGGGGTTGGTTGTCTGTTTTCTGATGTGGCACCTTAGGTCAACAGGGGACTTTTCTGCTGCAGTTACTGATCTATGCAGGGGGCAGTCTGGAATTGAATAGGATCAAAGGACCCTCCTTAGCGGAATCTATACAATCTTTTCATCCTCAGACCTGAGGTAAGTCACCGCTGTTTTTTAGAAGGCTGGCTTGACCTGAAATTTGCTTAAGTAACAGAATAAATACGTGGCTTGTCCATGAAGCCTAAATGCCATCCAGGTTTCAGTGGCTTTTTTGGCGTTAAATTAAATTTATACTCCTGTGCTTCATTTACAGGAAAAACCACTCTAAGAGGATGAGGAAAAAAAAAGAAATCACACAATGCAGTTAGGCTTATTTGACTCCTGTTGTGAAGTGGGTTTGGAGAGAAGCCTGATTCTCCATGTCAGCTGTGTAAACTTCCATCATCAAAACTGGTGTGCCTTTACTGCAGAAGACCAGATGTGGGACCTGACACAACTGAAAACAAAAGCCTCAATTTTCAGTGTCTTTATTTTTTTTTTCTCCCTTTCTCAGAAAAGATGTCGCTGGCCAGGAATTTCTTACGACCCACTGTTTGTTTGCAGTGATATTGCCTGGGTTTCCTGGAAATACAGGCCAGCGCTGAATCTCAGCCACAATGCCTTTGATTTTTGTCTTCTCTGTATTTATTATTATTCACACTGTAACTCTGGCCCTCAGCTGTGAGCCTTATTCCTTCTTAGCGGTTTGTAAAAAAAACTGGAAATGAGTAGGTGCTGGAAAAGAACACATTATTGGTGAATGTCCTCACATTGTGATAGGCTGTCTTTGTTAATAGGGAACATACAGTTCCTTGCTTCTGCACAGACCTCAGATCAGTGTTGAGGACAGCTGTAAAACACGAGTGAATGAAATGCTCTCTTGGAATTGTTCACCTCCACAAAGAATGGAATCTGGCGGTAATTGTAGCAGCATGTGCGGTTCAGACACTCAGCGGTTATTTTCCGGTCCTGTCTTCTGACCGCTGCCTCTCCCTGCTGCCCCTAATTTGAAACACTCAAATGAATTTCTGCATGTGATGTAATCATCACGAAAATCAATAGCCATGTTTTGTTCTGATCTGATTGCTGGGCTTGTTGGATCACAGCAGCACAGAGGATTATTACAACATTGTTAAACACAATCGGTCAATATTTGAGTGTTTGCTCATGCATTCTGCCTAATCAGAAGAGAAGCTTTTTGGATGTTTACTGCTATATTATTAAGATATGGAAATTCAAAGGTTGCTGTAAAAGGAGTGGAATATTCCACAAGAGACCTATATGAAATAAAACAAAGAAAATAAATGTCAAAAGTGTGATTGGCTCAGAAGTCTGTGCCAAACCCCTTTTAGAGCTCATTGTAACAGAAAAAAGGCTTATTAAAATGCCTTTGACTTTTAACAACCACCAAAGCAAAAAGGGGATTAGGACAAAACAAATATGACCAAATGTAAGTCTGTGCTGCAACAGACTTATAGTTTTTAACAGTTTTCCTATTTTGTTTCCCTATAATGTCCCAAAAATTAAACCAAGCTAAAGCCAATGCCAGGTGGAGGTCATACCAAAATCAAACCAGAACATTAGTAAAATAAAAGTGCAAAAAATGCAAAAGCTTGGAAATTCATAATTTATTTACAATAAATTAACATAAAAACCATTGATATTTCAGTCTAGCTAATGGCTATCATGAGGATGCAGAGAGGCTAACATGAAGGAGAAGCTGGCCAGAGTGTGTACAAATCACAGTCAGACTGTACGAGATAAGCAATGAATTAGGATTTCAAAATAGTGGAAGGCAAAAATAAGTAATTAGCATGAGTGCAAACTTAAAAAACACAAAACATAATACATACAAGGATGCAGCAAAATTATTTTTATAGAATCCTTGAATTCAGTTCTTGAGAAAACAGTGAAAATACTATTGGTCAATATGCTGTGGATGCCTGTATACATGCCTCTTTTATCTTTTATTAAACACATACTTTACAAACAATTGCTAGGAGCCTTGACCTCTCCGAGCTGAGACTCAATGTGAAAATGCTTAAAAATGAGTTAAATAAGAATGACATCAAGATGTGTCAATATTACAATGATGTCTGTGTAGCATGATCCAATGTCTTTTTTTTTGCAAGATGTGGCAAACCAGCCAAATAAGGAAGTTCATGAAACGTTAGCTGAGCTGAATTCTACAGCATCTGTGATTGTACATTTTATGATAAATTGACAAAATGCACCCTTAAACTACTGTTAAAAGACACCAAGGCTGGTTTCAATAAATCTCAAGTTCCAATCAGATATGCATGATAAACAATAACTGTCAAGTAAACTGGGGTCAAAAGGTCAGGGAATACTTTCTACTTTCTCTCTGGCTGGGTTTTCTATTCACACTGGAACACCTATTGTACTCTGTCCTGTGCTTTGTGACAAAAACACCCTTTAAAAATAACTATTGAGACATTTGCTGACTGACCAACCAATCAAGAATCTAGCTGAATTTGTACAGCATCAGCTGATCTGACCACCTGCTTCTTAAGTAGATGAAGGATGACCCTCTGAGCCACAGTGACCATGAGTTCCAGAACCTTGAGTATATCACCTCTCCTTGACAACAAAGGTCTGTCACAATCTGACACGAGATTTGCTTCATTTGTCTTCTTGGCATCAGAGGCTATTGACTAGATCATTAAATGAAACATCCCTATATAACATTTTCCTCTCACACAAAAAAAGAAGTTATGATATTTTTTACATTGGGTTAAGCAATTGGCAATGTGATACTGGCGACACAATGTGCAAACTGTGTGTCTTCGCCTTGATGAATCATATATTTGATACCCCCAAATAAACCTCTCGTAGGCAAGAATCACACCAAGGTTATGTAAGTGTAAAGGAAAGCTTCTGTCTGTTTTAGGCAAATTAGCATTGAGAATAGAATGAATTCATATTTGACCAGCTTGCCCAAGCGTGTCAATAACCCACAGATCACCACCTTAATTGTTAGTTGAAGAGGGTGATCCTATTTTTGGCAGAGAGTGAAGTACAAACATAACAAGGAACCCCATGCACTTACAGGAATGGTAGTGTTCAAACCACACTGGTAGTGTTCTAACACACAAGTACGGTGCATGGATTAACCCAAAACCAATCTATTAGTGTGTTCTGTACACCTAAAATAATACAACAAGAGTCAGCATGAAACAATGAACTGAACCTCTTGAAGAAACAGAAGGAGGGTTGTTACTGTCTCTCTCTTGTATATATAAATGAATACAAAGAAATTAAAAATGACAGGCCAGGAACTCATCCAGAAATTCATCAATTAATTGATTGGTTGATTCACTGATTGAGTTATTGATCGAACTTATTAATATTTTCTCAATGAGCCAGTCATAGGTGTCCTCTAAGACAAAAAAATGCCAGTGTAGAATATCAGACATTTATTTTGCAATTTATTTTCATGTGTTTCCTAATGTATCTGCAATCCTTTCAAGAGGAACCATTTCAGTTTTTTTTACCCTCACTAATGCTTTCCAGACATGTTGAAGGGTGAGCTAATTGTAAACTGCAAGGGTATATACGGCATAAACATAGTTTTGAAATAATGAAGGCCTGTATTGTATGGGGGATTGATGGATAAGCAGAGGTTGTAAATCGTGCCGGTGAAGCATATAATTAAAACTACAGAGGCCAGTTTACTGTGCACGTATTGTATTTGGGTCCTTCTGGATTGTGTGGCTGTAACTGCAGAGAGCAGCTATGGTGTCGCATAGCAATGGGGGGGTGTGACCGCAATCTCTGTTCATCACATGAGCTCCAACCCTGACTCACGGGATTTGGGGGCATTGTTACGCTATAAAGATAATTTTTTTTTTTAATGCAGAGGGATGTGCTTCTTTATGGCACCATCACATCTGGCCAAGATTCACTTCCCTAAAGTGAGCTGTTGGCTCTTGAACCAACGCCCCTGAGTGAAATATTATGTAAACACCCTTTATCATCATTGCACCTTTGCTCAGGCATTGGCTTTATGATGTTGCCCACTGAGTAAAAAAAAAAAAGAAAAAAAGAATAAAATTCAGTAAATATTCATAAATAATGAAAAATTATTTAAACACCTTTTATCATTGAACCTTTCCTTAGGTATTGGGTTTATGATAATTGTCCCATGAATCACTCTTTTCATTTAACTATCCTATACAGGATTTCAAATAAATAAATAAACATACAAAAGGTGTTGCGTAATATGTATTCAATAGAAGTGACTGGCCACAATTGACATTTTAACAGCTCAGCTTAGTAACAAACATGCTCTCACGTTCATATTAGCCGTGTAGATTTAGTCGATTTTTAACTTGCTTCAGCAATCTTGTATATCTTATAATCTTTTGTGATAATAATATCACAAAAATGTAGTGCTGTATTCAAATTAAGCTTTAAGTAACTTGGACATCAGAGTTATAGTTACAGAGCTCTGATTTAAACATGCGGGTTGCATGTGGCAGGATTCAAAGAGGCCATCCTTCCTAATCCTTCCTTGCAGGAAAGCCTCAATTTCTCAGACAGACACTTGAAAGGGATCAATAAATGCAGATGAGTGCAGATTCTGAAGGCAGAGCCATCTGACACACTGAAATCCAAAACCCAGCGGTCTAATTCCGCAGCACAGCCACCCAATTATTAAAGCTGATGGTGTTCACGAGACTCTCAGGGAGTTCTCCTAAATGAGGGGGAAAGGGAAAAGACTAGGTTTCTCTGGAATATGGACCATGGTAGGCCTCACAAGAGGAGGTGAGGCCTAATTCAGTCAGCGAAGAGGCTCCTGTCACCTCGGCAGCTGATGAGTTGAGACACCACAAAGCCTCGCCAGAGAAGAACAGTCTGTTAAAATCTGTCTAATCCTGCTGATGATAGCTACCTCGGCTTTATTGATGAGGACTTATCTGGAGCCATATTAATTAGAGAGGCAGTTGGGCTAATCTGAAGCACAGATGGGAAACAGGAAACAGGCAGTGGTGTGGCCCCTGGTGAAATGAGAGGTGTGGTAATTGGCTCAGCTTCATTGGCCAGGCACAAGCTGTACCTGCTCAAGCCAACTGAGGTCAGAAACACGATGAGCTTGTTAGTTACCCATTTTTTGCTGATCTTTCCTTCATTTGTGAGAAACGTAATGATGAGGACCATAGTTCTGTATAGTACAGTACTGTACTGTGCTGCACAGGGCTTAACTTAAGAAAAAGATTAGCAAAACTGAAGTTGTCCTGGGGAGAGGAAAACACAAACTAAAGACTAATGACTAATTACAGTAAAAAAACAACAACAACAAAAAAAACCCCAACTGAATGCCTCTATCTTCAGGGGTAACATTGCCTCATCTTTCTCCACATTTGTTTAGAACATTGAGAGGCCATTTGGAGTCCACAATATGTAGTGCAATCACCTACAGCAACCGACTCTTGAAGAATAAATCAGGATGGCACCAATACAAAATGGGCCTATGGCCCACAAACCCCAATTTGGCCTTTGAGTTTTGCAAAGCCACGCATTTAATTGCTTCATTTCATGCTTTTGCCTGGAGAATTTAGCTGAACACCGAAACTAAATTTGGGCATCTTTGGTTCAGCAAATAAAGACGGACTATGCCGCTGGGTAACAGAGCACCATGCTGCATGCTGAAGGCCAGAGACCACGGTGCGCAGGACACAGAGACACAGAGAGACATGTCGTGGAGTAGGCTCAGTGTGGCGCGGTTCCTGGAGCACTGCCTTTATGAAGAGACGCCGCTCTAACCTGTCATTAACTCTGTCTGGGAAAAACCTGCGGCATGTGGGGTTATTTTTTATGTCTAATAGGACGGTGCTGCTGCGCTCCCGATGAGCTTTGCTGCTTACATCTTCCCTCAAAGGGCTGGAATATGAAGAACCCTGATGTCACAGAAGACGAATGCCTTTGTCAAGTCAATTTTATTAAGGCTCAGCTTCAGATAATTCTTTAAATAGATTTCTCTTCACAGCTGTGTAACAGAGCCCTGATTTTGGCCAAAAAATATTATGCGAAAGTCATTATAGTTGTCAAATTCAAGTGTGCTTAAATGAAATGCTTGTGATAATAATAATAATAAATGTGTTTTATGTCGCATTTTGCTCCCAGAGACATCAGACACAAATGCATGAGGTGGGCCTATATTAACCTTTTAGCCTGGTCTTTCCGGTCATATAATCTGTATGATGAATATTATAAAATGGAGCAGAAAAATTGGCTTATTCCATAATAATATTGTGTGCTCTTTTATAGTACATGTATGAACAAAGGTAGAGTCACAGCTTGCTGTGACCTGTGTTATTCATCTGCAAACATGTGATCTAAAATCCCCATCTGGAATCCCTCTGGAATTTACCCAGTGACTCAGTGACTCCTTTTTTTTTTTTTTTTACAGTATTTTGGCAGTTTATTGCACACGCCCACAACCTCTTTGTGTGTGTGAGATTATCTCTGGATCACACGGCTTCGGTTGGTCCTCATTTCCATACGTCCTCTGACTGTGGTCTTTGTGTGAAACGTTTGGGGGTTGTAAAAATTTCTCCCTCACCCCTTTCTCAATGGGACTGGAGTTACTCACCTCGCCATTGGCTTCTGGCTAGAATGGACACACATAGAAAAACATGATTGCATAAGATATAGGTATTCTGTATGTATATATGGGATTTGGCCTTCTGCGCACACCGCAGTCATGCCCTGCCAGTCAAAAAAAAACTCTGTTACTGGGGTTGTTTTTAACGAAGGTAGATGAGTCGTGGGGCCCTTTGTGTCCCAGCTGTTGACATAACTAATACCCTCTAAAGGGGTTAATGCCTGCCTCATAATTGTGGGCTGGACTGTAATTTGCATGGTGCCCGTCGTCTGGAGGAGGCGTGTCAAACTGGCTCTGCTTGTGCAGGATAGTCATGCTGTGAGTCAGATGTGCCTGATAGTTGGTTATTTGCAGCGGGGCGTCATAGACGTGCATTCGAAACAGGACGTTTGCAGGTTTAAGCCCCCCTATGGGACACTGCTGTCGCTAATGCTGAGCTAGGTACCCGACAGCCTGAGCCGCCTCAGTAAACATCCAGCTGCACACAACGCTGAGGGCAATACGTCAGATGCGCGCTGTGCAGGTCATCTGCTAAGCAGCTGTAACATGGCCGGGATGGCAGCGTGCTGTGACCAAAATGTTGCAGGTTCAAGATTCGAAAGCGGTGTTACCTCGCCTGTGAATGTCCAGCCGTGCGAAAGAATAATATGTTTAGTGTGAAATGTTTTGGATCTGACGGAATACGGTGGTGTACAGACACAATTGGGGTGGGCGTGAAGGGAGTGAAGAGGTGCATTCTGGGAGCCGGCACAATGTACATTATAGTTGCTGTGTAGCGCTGTGATTCAGCTGCTGGAACAGCAGTGCCGTCTCCTCAGCTTGCAGTATTGTTGACGAATAACATCTTCAAAGGTCAGAACACATTCCTCTAACAGTGCTCATCCCCATGCTGGACTCATAATCCTCTCCACAATTCATTAAACAGGAGCAGTGTTTTAAGACATTTGCTAAGTGACATTAGTTATGTTTATTTCCTCTTGTTTCCTTGTTGTGACATTGGTGATATAAACTATACACTCTGTATACCTCTGGACACTGCTGCACCATACTCTGAATTCCTTGGTTTTAAGTAATGACTGTCAAAACGATGAATGAGAGGAATTGTTTACAGAAATATCCATTTATTGCAGCATGTTAAAATGGGCACATATTGCACCATACTTCAAAATATAATAAAGTACATTTATTTGGCAAGCACCAGTGTGTAAAAGGCCACATGACCAACGTCTGACTTGGACTGTTGTGGTTGCGGTTGTCTCATGTGCAAACATTCATTCTTTTTTACTTTTTATCTGACCACAGCTCACAGGCAAAGTCAAAAAGTTCACACGAGATGTGTACCGACCTGTCTAAAATTTGTTATATCAAAGATTTGTCTTGCCAACTTGGTCATTTCTATTGTACATTCTTACATGATGTCAGCATTTTCCAGGGGAAAGTGTTGTTCCGAGGTGTGGCTCCTCCATGCCAGCTCCAGAACAGTGAGGCTGTGCCAGGGTCTACCCCCCAAAACCCTGTCTCTCTCCCCTACCAGCCTTGTGGTAAGGATTCTACACAGCAGGTTGGTTCTGCCGTCAAGATTCTGCACAACAGTGTGTTGAAGCAGTTGCATCAAAAACCAAACACCGTCTCCAATGGATTTGCAAAACCTCTCAACCATTTATTGGTGACCCACACATCCACTGTCATAACAAATAGCCTTCAAACCTTGAGGCACAGCATCGTTGTTTTAATCTGCGCCGTGGGGTTACGCCTCTTCACATATTCTGGGCGTGGTGAAGTTGTATGAGTCTCACATTCACACAACTGTTGAGATCACAACCAAATGTGGTACTAATTAAGATGTGTTTGTGTAAGGTGACGTGTTTGTTACTGTATACCCACGTGTGCATGTGCCAACGCAGAGCCGTGGCCAGTGCGGTTACATGACATGATATTTGACCCGAAAGTTGTAAGTGTGCACAAGGCCTTGGAGGGAAACCTTACATCACTACCCTCTAACCCCGCCTCTGAACCCAGTGACTGACACTTCAGTTCCCCCTTTTCCTCCCCTTTAGGTGATTTCGCTGCCTGCTCTTCCAGACCAGTGCTCTGCTTGGAGCTAGGCAAAAAGGGAAAGGAAATGAGTTTGCTATGTAATGTCAGTTCCCCCTGAACAGTTTAAAAGTAGGATAGGATTGTGATTATGAAGGGTTATAATCTGAATATGAGTGTAAGAAATTGCATAGAGGGAATTTCACCCATTGCCGTATTATTGGCATGTTTCCATTGACAAAAATGCAAATGATGACACCTTTGATGAAAGAGGCGTCAATCAAGATTACGTGCATGCAATGAGTGATGATTATGGTACACTCATGGGATACTTTCAACAGCTAAATTAGTGATTGGAGCTTGGTGCCCAATGAATTTAATTGGCCTGCACTTTCATATCAGGAACCAAAAGTGGTGTCTCCGTTAAAGTTAAATATTCAGACTTGGGGGAAAAAAATTGTAAGTTCAAGGAAGTGACTTATGAAAAAAAGTATTTGTGTATCTCAGAGTTTAAAAAAAAAAGTCCTGATAAAATTGTGAAGCTGGCACAAATTCAGTTCAGCTTGTCCGGTGAGTCTGCCCGCAATAGTATGATATACCTGATTCTTTGTTTGTGGAGGGCGTGCAAGTGAAACCGAGAATGAGTCAGATCGTCGTGGTTTGCTTAGGTGACAGCTGACATTTTTATAACCGTGTTTGCCGTTGAGTGAGCGTGTGCTTGTTGGCACCGTGTTGTAGTTCCATCGCGTGTCTAGCAGAGCAGTCTAGCACAATTTGGTGACGCAAGCAACGCTATTAATATCACAGGGACGGGATGTTCTCTGTTCGACAGAGGAGTCACTTGAGGACAAACAAAATGCGGTCTGTTTCATACCACTATAACGGCCGATGCGCGTATTGTCACATTTCTTTGCATTTATACTTTTGCCACTTTAGCACTAGCAGTTTAGGTTCGCTGGGCAGACACGCACGGTTTCCTCCAGCCCGTGTGTTAGTCGGAGCCCTCGCGGAGCTGACTGCAGACTACCCGCCACGCCCACTTTCAAACTCATTGACTTTGGCGTGCACGCGGATCAAAACAACCACACAAAGAGCCTGTCAGGGCCCCCGGACTCTAAAGCAGACCTTCAAAACAATTCTTGCGAAACAATTTGTTTTTTAAATGTTAATCTTTACTTTACATTTTGATTTATTCTTCGTTACAAAATGTTCCTTCGTTCCTATGCTAGAACTAGTTCAGTGTTTTAACTTAGCTGGGTTGATAAAATGTGGACAAATAAATAATACATAAATTATTACAATTTTAAGTAGCTTGTCATGTTTATTCATGTTTTCAAGATCTGACTACATTGGTACTGTTTCATTTAAATGCAAAGATTTGTGTACGAATTTTATTCATTTTAAAAATATACAATCTATTTTTATTCATTTTAAAAACACACAGTCTACCCTCGGCATAAACCCAGGCAAAACAGAATACAGTGCAGCTTTATGTGTACCATATGTAGTAATTTACTCTCGTGCAGTAATTACTGTAACTCAAAACAAGTACATATTCCTGTTGCTCTTTGTGGTTGTACTCAACCATGTTGGGACAAACAATCAAGACCATCAGAAATGACAAAGGCACCATCAGTTCCAGGGCAGCAGAAGTTATCTGAAACTCCCAGAGTCAGAACAGAAGCGCTATCACAACCGTTGGAAAAAAGCCTGTAATTATTTGGGTCTGAATTTGACTACTACAAAAACACGTAAAAAATGCTGTGCAACATTTACGCTTCCTCCCTAGGGAGGTCCTAAATGACAGCAGGAGAGACCATAATGTTTCCAACTGACAGTTTCATGCTACTATCATTGTCAGCATAGAAAAGAAGGTAGGGGAGATTCAAGAGCCTCTTGGACGAGCCAACAGCAGTTGTAAATGAGATGTGATTTCCATCTAAAGTGAAGGAGACCATCATGCATAAACTTGACCCAGCCTGTGACATCCACCTGTGCCTTTCCATTCAAGGATGACTGACAACACTGCAGATCATTTGAAAATCATTCATTGCAATACTGTTGCATCATTGCTCTAATGAAATTCTAACCTCCAGGAGGTGCTTTGATCTCAAGCAATGCTACAGTAGAGCAAAGTTGTAGATGTAATTTTCCGTGGTGTGCCGGTATATTTCTGGTATGTTGCAACATGTCTCATGTTATGTCAGCGAAGAAAATAAATGTTTTATTTGGCAGCATATGGTTTTAGGGGGTTCCCGAGTGGTGCACGTCAACATTCTACTAGTGCAAAGGCTGAAGAAGTGTGAGCGTGGATAGTTCAGGTCTGAAAATGACTTCTGGTGTTTTTGTGCCACCACGCCTTAGTTCCTCATTAAAAAAAGGAGAGATTCATGCTAGCGAAATGGAATCAAATGGATGGTTGATTCTTGAATGAAAAGTTTTAAACTGTAAGTATATGCATGTAAAAGGTGCCTGTTTGATTGAAACTCAGCATTGGTTTTGAGCTTGACCTTTGATTACTGATGCTTTACTTGTTCTTGTGTACCTATGCCTTGTCCTTGTAGCTCTTATGACATGCACTATGCTGTATGCATTTTTCCCTTTTGGTAACTTTGGATATAAGCATCTGCCTAAGTCAGGCAGATAGACAGACATACAGACAGACAGAAAGACCGACACTTGATGCTGTGGGAAGCTTTTATGCCATTCTAAGGTATCAAATGTGCAGAGAGCAGTGTTTCTTTTTCTGTGTGTTTTCTTCTGCCTTGATTTATTTTATCTTAAAATGCTTTGATTTTATCTGTGTTTTGACTAATCCAGACCAGAGGGTGTTTACAGTTGGATTATATGCTGCCATGAGCGCCAGGAGAAAAGCACTTGTTCAGTTTGGAGTAGATTTGAGTGGGCAGAATGAAATATCTCCTGTCTCTGAGAGCACAAAGTCCCAGTGCTGCACTTATTTCTGAACAATGAAATCTGCACAGAAACAGACGCCAATACGGGGTACTAATTCCTCGTACGCTCTTAATACTGCAAGATTTGATCATAGGCATATGTCCTGTTCTTAGGCATCTTATGAAACATTGAGAGAATATCAGATGGTAAAACGCCCATGAAATTACAACACCCGCAGGTGTTATTTATGCTTTACCAGCTGGTAGTCCGTTCCTTGGATTTATTAGACATCAGAAGTAATGGTGAGTGGTGTGGAAAGCGGCAATGGTGTTGCAACATATTTTATTTATTTTTGGCAACTCAAAACCAAATAGTGCCGTGCAGACATTAGAAGAACAGCTGTGGATTGCACTGATTTTTTTTTGGCCCAAAGGAGAAACAAATGTGTATGCCTTTACAACATTGGAATTACGCATAAACAAGGGGGGACCAGTTAAACTGTGGTATAAGCAACAAACAAATCAAGGAAGTGTAACTTTTTTTTGTTTCTTATGCAACATATTTTAATTAATGTCAGTGACGGCAGAGCTCATTGGGTTGGAATTATAGTAAATAGATATCACAATTAACACTTGCTTTGATATGTTACTGAGAATTTATGTGTGGTTAGCTTGATTAAAGGCCAGTATCGGAGAGCTTCTGTGCAACAGATGCATTTCACAACCTGTTGTCACAGTTATGTTTAAAACCTGGAAATAGACCTTGTTATTGTTTGCAACTGCAACTTTGCTGTTCACTGCTGTGCCTCTTCAGCAATGCTGTTTGCAGAGGCCAGTAGCCTTGGTTCCTGCAATAAATAAATTGCCTGTGGGCACAAGGTGCATGTTGTCATTTGCTGGACTTGTCACACAGTTTTCTCTGACCCAGGTCCAAGTCAGAGAGAAGAGACAGGCAGGTTGTCACAACACTGTCAGTTTTTGCGCAGCAGCCCTCATCCCCACCTACATGCCCGCCAGATTCACTGCGCTCACGATCACGACTGAGAGCGCTGCGCGGCGAGAGTGAAATTTGCCCTCCGCGTGACCACGTGACTGCATTCCAAGGCGCGTTGCGGTTGTTCGCGCAGTCCAGTCGTAGCTCACCCTCTGAAGCCTCGCTGTCTGCGTAGCCACCCGCCGCCTCGGCACACTGAGAAAACGCCTGTGCGATTTTCCAGCTTGTTCGAGACCACGTTCCACTGTGCGTGTGCGGCGGACGCGACTGGTGTCAGGGTGACAGCCTTAGTCCCACGGTGAAAGTGATTAGTGATGACAACACACAAGGGGCTGCACTGGGGTCATGTAGTTCCTTATTAAAAACAACACCATGGACACCACAGGTGGGGGGGGGGGCCCTACCTTCTGTGACAACAACGCTATTGAAATGAATGGCCGGGGCCGAGCCCAGTGAGGGTTAAAGGAGGTGGACACAGCCTAATTGTGTGAGTGCATCAGACATTTGAAAAGGAGGGGGAGGGATTCTCATCCCGGGTTAGCACTGGAGGTCCCCGTACACGCTGTGCAAGAGAAAGGAACCTGTCACAGACAGGGCCCCTGAGAGGCCTGTCTCACCCACACTGCCGTCATTTGAAAAGAGAGGCCGGTCGAAGGCAAGGTGCGAAAATAGTAAACCTGCATTTGCTTTACCTCACTTTTTTTTTTTTAGCCGTGTTGTTAGGCACGGACAAAACCAGGGTCTAGCAGTGGGCTGCTGCTGCTGTGATGGTAACAGACGGAACCCAACGTGAGCCAGACAGAGCAGAGCAGGATCATGCAGTAATGTGTTTTAATGGCTCTCATACTGCTCTCAGACTGTAGGCTTTCCTGGCCGTTTCGCACAACTTTCCTATGTGTATGGACAAATCACATCCACCGTTGAGAATGTATGTGTATGTGTGTGCAGCAATGTGATCCTGTTGTGTAGATTACTTATATGTAGTAAAGCAACCTAATGAATGGGGGGGGGGAATGTTTATAGGTTTAGGTTTAAAGCATGACCACTTATGAAGAAGCTGGCTAATGATTCTCACCAAAAAAGGAACAGAAGGAAGAAACTTACAAAAAGATATTTTAAAATTTTTGCTCATTCAGCTTGAATGGATACAATCCTGTTCTTTTGTGTTGGAAGTCTTTCTGGATAATAACATCTGCTAAATTAATGTAATGTAATGTAAAATGCACAGCAAAGAAACCCAGCCTTGGGCACAAGAACCACAAGCTGCTTGAAGAAGTCAGCCTAGCAGCCCCTACACACCTGTATTTATTGTGCCTCCGATTGGGCAGGTGTGGTCAACTAACCAATGGCTGGCTTGACATGCGGAGGTAATTACAATGACAAACAGGTATACACTTAACAATTAACAGATTTAGATGCAACTGGTGATCTGCTATTGGTAGGCTTGAATTGGAAAGAAGATAAAGGGCCATTGAACCTTTAACACAAAATAAACAGCTAACAACATTCAGTTTCTAGGGGACAGGTGAAGCCTCTCCTCCACACCGCCTTAGTAATTAAAGATTCATTGATCAACAATGCAACCTTTTTGTTAAATTAAGCAAAAACGCATTGTCATAAATTGCCATTACCTTGAACATAGTGTTATTCACGGACTGATATGACAGTTTGGACTCTGACACGAAAAAACAGGGAAGCAAACAAGTGGTTCCAGATATCTTGTTATGGCGATGGACTAGTCTAAATCCTCCATTTTGTCAGGGGCACCCTATCTGCCAATGTCACGTCAAGTTGTGAATTTATCTTAACAAAAAAGTAACCTAAGCTTGAATTTTAATGCTCTCTTGCAACAAAAGATGGACCATGCTCTCATCTCTGTACTGTCAAATCTGTTATGTTCTTTTTTGCAAATACACTTCTATCTAATCTTTTACCCATCTGTCATACACACTGACAACTCCCTTCCATAAGTGTTTTATTGCCCATAATATGCAGGTACATCATTGTGCAACTGTGTTTTACTGCATAAGAACCACTACTGCATAGCCTAAACTTGGCCTAAAACTGAGAGTCCATGCAAGATTTCACCTTTGAAATTGAGGCCTATAGAGAGAGATTCCCCAGGGTGCAGGTAACTTCTGATAAAGAGTAAAAGCGATACTACAGATTCTTGTGTTCCCTCCATCACTTGACATGACATGCATAACGATTTACCACAGCTTGAGGTTTCAGAATGATTCACTTGTATATTGTAGGGCATCTGAACCAGTCACCCACTCACACACTCATATGATATGCAAAAAAGACAAAAAAAAAACACAGCAAAATCAATCTTTCACATCAGGTTAAAATAAAACAAAGAAAACAGTATTGTGGAATGGTTTACTAGATATTTTCAGTTTTATATTTTCATAAATTACATACTATTACACAGACGTCTGTAGCTGAGAAAGTGTACTGGAGAGGCTAACTGTTTGCGAGCTGTGTTAGAGAAGCAGCGATGCAGTTCAGTTACACCGTGCCCCACCCACTCTGTGAGATGTGGGTTTAAGGGTTCATTGCTGCAGATATGCAGGAAGGACTCCTCAGAGCACTCTCATGATGGGAAATGAAACATTTGCTAATTCAAAAGAACAAAGCCAAACCACAGGCAGTGCAAAAACAGCTCCAGTTTCATTTGATTTGCTTGTTTTCTTTCACTCTAACCGAGCAAGGAGAGCGCAACAGTTTGGTGCATTCATGGAAGCTGCTGAGTGAGACTATATCGGGCTTGATCGAAACAGCAATAGGAGAGGAGGTTTGTGACAAAAAACTATGAAGAATATTGTAAAAAGTGAAACAGTTTAAATGAGACTACTGTGGGTAAGGACCAATTGGTTTTTTTTTTCTGCAAAGCCCTGTCTTAGGATCCAGTGAACCCTCTCAGTAGGTGGGGGAAACTTTGCCCCCCACACTCCTGCGCCCCCTTCCCAAAACGTGGCTATACAGCCAACTAACAAACTCATTCCTGCTCTCAGGCCAGGATGAGTTCACCCCTGATTGGAAACTGGGCATTTTTATGACTTCCTCCTTCCCTGTCTGATAAGGGTCTGTAAAACTCTGCTTCATGGGCTGTCAGCATGGTGGGAAGTATTTCCACTGAATTGTATACTCTTGCAGCAACTATGTAGGTGACACCTCAAGTGCAGGGGAAATGTAATGGGGCAGGGGAGGGACTGATAAGGAGGCAAGTTATTTAATTGCCTGTAATGTAATATTTTAAGATGTACCATGGAAGCTATTTTAATTTAAGCTATGTCAACAGAACCAAAGGGCACAGGGAAAATATTAGTTCCATGTAAATTTCACATTGATGCCAGTAAATATTGCTTCAGACTTCAGACATTCAGAGATGTATTAATGCATGGAATAGCTTTCCAGGACCTGTAGTGGAGCCAAAATCCTTATATCATTCAACACCAAACTGGACACTGATAGATTAACTCTGGTTAACTCTTTATTGTAAAATGGCTATCTCAGATACCTTTTTGTTATGTCACTGTATTTACTGCTGATACTGTTTCTTTTTAATGCAATATGCAAATAACATTTATTACCACTGCTTTTGATATATGCAAATTGAGAAGCCAAGATGGGCTAAATAACCTGTTCTCATCATTATAATGTTTTATGTTCTCATGTGTTTATGCTGACAAAACACCTTTTACTGGTCCTTTGGAAATTGAAACAGCAGGGATTGTATTAACAGGACAATTGACTGCATCAACAGCATATGTCCTTGGTTTGTGGGTGGCTTGTTAAGTGTTTCTCAGTTTCTCAGTTTTTTAAAATGGTACTGCAGCTCAAGAGAAACCAAAAACTTGTATGAAGATAAAGAGATATGTCAACATGCCACACATCATTTCTCTCTCCTATTCAGCAAAGTCACCAGCCCTGATATGAAATAATATTTGGTACCATGGGCAAGCATGAAAAGACACCTTCTATCTCACACACTGCTTTTTCTCTTTGCCTCTCTTTTTGCCCTCTGATTACATGCTTTGCAACATTTTTACAGCCACCCTCTTGTAGCCACTGTTTCCAGTTTAATGGCATTGATGACTCTCTTTGTAACTTTTCTGCATCTTTGAAACTTTCTGACATTTAGTAGCTATGATGGTAGAGATGTTTTTCCCCTACATCTGCACCATATACTGGCTTTCCAGGAACCAGGATCTGTGTTGTTTACCCACTGATTGCAAAAGTCCATTACACAGCACTGACGCCAGCCACCCCCCGACCCCAAATGCTCCAACTCTAAACTGTGCAACCTCAAGGAAGAGTGACAAATGAGGTCAGATTACATAGCGACATTATGATGTTATTTCATATGCATCATGTTATCAACCCAGGGACTTGCAACAACAAACCTCACAAGATATTGCGAGGAAAGCGAGATCTCGTCAAAAAATAATGCGGCTTGCATCCTCCCCTTATCCTCATGAGTCCTGAGTGACAGCATTTCACCTAGAAAAATTCTGATTTTGAGTTCTTGAGTATCACAAGAAGATAACTGACATTTGTAGTGGAGGGATAACTCCTGCTGAGTGTCCTTTGTGTGACCTGACCTTGAGCAGACTGATATGCCAGCTGGTCATAACTGTCAGAGTGTGCCGTACTTGAACAAGGAACTCTCCCTTCACAAACAGGTCGAAGAGCAAGGACACAAATATTTTACTGTGTTAGCTCCCTCCTATGATGGTAATGCTATTCACTGCTTTAAGGGCTTTTAAGGGTGGTAGGAGGTTGGGTCATGCAGACTCTCCCTTGAAAAGCCACACTACTACAGTCACACTGTGAACATGCCATGACTTGTTCCTCCCACCATTCTCCAGTGAAAATACAAAACCGTCTCTGAAAGAAGATGTGACATTTGTGCTAATTGCTCAGAATGTGTATTAGAATAAAAGTCTGCATATTTAAAAGGTTGTGTGAATTTTTTTTATGTCTTGACATCTGCCTTATGATATTTACACTGTAAAATATACACACTGCTAGAGCATATGTTAATTTCATGCTGTGGAGTTAGCTCAGTCAATAGCCTTATGGCATGGCGGCAGAAAAAAAAATGCAACATTTATACGGTGCTGTAAGTTTGTTAACTATTAAGTTGTGTTGTTTGAGATTAGGGAATTCAGTTCTCTTTGGGAGGTTAGTTTACTCTTCTGTTGGTGGCGCAAACATTACAATTTTAATATCTGGAAGAGCTACGAATGTAATTCTAATAACAAAGTCCTCCTTTTATATCTATATTTGTTGTTAACTACATATGTCTATATGTAGGCTTTGATCTCTGCAAGAGGAACAATTTGTAAACAGTGAAATGATCATTGTTCCCCAAAAAGCCATATTTGTGCAGTGTTTATTCATTATAGTGTTAAAGGGATAATTCCCTACACACACTGTAGACATATGCTTCTGTCTTAGAAATATGTGCCAGAGGAATCTGATGGCGATCAATCATTCAAAATTCCTTGGAGGGCTACTCGGTCTGATGGCAGGATTAATATGCAAATCTATATGCATTCTAATTAGATCACAGCAGAAGGATATCAAGATTATTCATATTCTTTTTGCATAATAGGTCAGTTTCTTTTTTTTTCCTCTTCCCACGGTCAGTTTAAATGCCTTGAGTGTGTACCCACACATGCTTAATGTTTCTAAATGTTTCATGCTACAAAAATAACAGTTTTGTTTTACTTCAGGTACTTTTATAAATGGAAACAATGGTTACAGGGGAAATTCAACAACTAGGATCAGTTACTTTAAAAATGCTGCAGACAACTCCTTCATGGACTCACTCATGTGCATTCAAACTCTCCAAAATTAATTTTTTCAACCTGATGCCAGAAAAGTGATTCAGCCTTATGCTGAAACCTCAGAACAGGAACTTATGTTATTACCATGTATAAAACTGCAGATTTACATCCTGTCTCACAAAAAAAAGATCTCTGATTTTAATGACCACTTTGTGCGTGCAAATATGTTTAGTAAAATGTGATATCTATAATTTGAGGGAATATTCCTGTGAAAAGGGAACTAAAGCCTAGCTTTTTGGACGGTCAAAAGACAGCACCATCAAAGCATTCCAAAGACAAGAACATTCGGTTCCTGTGAGCAAAGAGCATGTACAGCAATACGGCCAGATGGTCTTCTTGTCCTGCATAGCCTTGATCTTGCTGTATTCCAGGGTGGGCTTTTTGTGCCCTGAACCACACACTGCATCAGTTTTCCAGCAAGAAGGTGGTGTATTATTCAATTGCGAGATCACCCCCTACACAACCCCCTCAAATAAAAAAAATAATAAAAAAAAGTTTTTAGCCTTAACATTTGCAGGAGTTGACATTGGTGATGTAAGTGATCACACTGAGAGTGATAAAATTGAGAATGATCGAATTGTCTTTTTTGTTTTAGTATGTTCTGTGAGAAGAGAACATGATGAACGCACAGGAAAGCAACACAACATCATAATTATTATAAACAACGTGGATTTACGGCCTATGGGGGTGGGTGTGGGGGTTCCAGAGTACCAAGAATCTGGTGTCAGTATAATGACAAGGACTTTGCTATTGCATATCTGATCGCGTTGACTTTTCCTCCCCGCGCTTATGTCACTTGGCTGCGCGCGGACAAAATAGATACAGACTACTCCAATGTGCACATGGCTAACTGGCACTTCGCCAGCTGGCTGCAACCTTGAAACCCTCAGGGAGAAGCATTTAAAGGTGTAGGCCTTCTGTCTCCATACTGCAGCAACGCGTCAAGAGTAACACAAAGGCAAGGGCTATTTACCATTAATTCTTTGTTCAGATTAATTATTTCGGTAAAGTTATCGATTTTCATTCATTTAATTTTCGACATATTCTCGTGTGAAAACTGTTGTAATCATTATAAAGTACCTGTCTCGTGTAGGTTATGACATTTGTGTGTAGCGTAGGCTACTAGCGTTCTCTTCCTATATCTGTATGACTTTTAAAGAGGCTATATTACTGCCATAGTGTGCATATGAGGAATACTTGCACCGTTTGTTAATCAATTAAAACACACCTTCGTGAGTAATGATTAGACAACGCAGCATATTTTTCATTAAATACATGTTAAGTAGTATTGCTGTCGTCGTGGGTAATGTTCAGACAAGGCAGTATTTTTTTCGTTAAATAAATGTTTAGTGTCCCTATCTAATGTGTAATTATTCGCATTTCAAATCTGACAAGTTTTTGTGTTTAGACTACGTATGTTTAGACTGCGTCTGTGTACGTCCGTGGCCTTGATATTAAAACTAATCAAATCAGTCTGATAAATATTGGAACTGATTTCCATGGAATCAGCCAGCGTGGTTGCCAGCTATGTACAGGGTCTGCTTTGCTATATAGCAAACTCTTGGACGTGAATCATGTTCTAGCCCATTTAAAACGAGGGGCCGGTTTCTACACCTAAGACAGATAAACGCTGGGGTGCATACCTGTTCTTACGCATTCAGCTCCGAAATGCATTACCCAAGTTTGCATCTGAAAGTTTTGAAAGGGGCAGGAGAAGGCACTTTGGGACACCGGAGTGTCCAATGAACAAGCGGCTCCAATGACTAGACGCCCACTTTTCCAGGCAGACACGCCCCCAGCGTGGATAGAAACAGAGCTTTTAAGAGAGCGGTATACTGACACTATGCAGGGGAGAGGATAGAATTGACGATGGGACTTTTAGTTTTAAATCTAGTTAACTTCATCGGCTTTTCATTATCAATACATTTCAAGTAGAGCGAGGGAACGCGTCATCCGATGCATTTATGTTTTGCTTTTAATCGCTTCTCGACCAGGATGTTATTTTTGCTGAAAAGCCGGTAAGCTTGTAAAGTGAGTTTTCTAATGAGACGTCCAGCTACCTCCATATCAGCATCACACAAAGGGAGCCACTGGGAGCAAATCGTTTGACCAAGCAGTCTTTTTTTGAATGTCACAAAGAAACACGGGGGTAATCTATTTAACGAAATGGATCATTTTGCTGCAGAGTGCCTTGTGTCAATGTCCAGCCGTGCCATTGTCCACGATCCTAAAGGGAACAGAGAGATCAAACCAGAAACTGCGTCTGGCCCGAGGAACGGAGAGGAAACTAAAGAGCCTCCGGTGAAAGACAACTCCTCTATTTTCGTGGTGGCTAGGATTCTAGCCGATTTCAACCAGCAAAACCCCACCAATTTTGCCGACCAGGCAAAAATAGAAGAGGAGAACAAACCGCCGACCCTTTCGAGAGAGGATGGAAACTCTGCCACACCTACCACCGACAACGTCGACCCGGGTCCCAAACAAAGAGGCAAACGCGTGAGAGGTCGAATTGAACACGAATCTCCTCAGAAAAAGCACAAATGCCACTATTCAGGTTGTGAAAAAGTTTATGGCAAATCGTCCCACCTCAAAGCCCATCTAAGGACACACACAGGTAAGTTCCATTTTATTGAAAGCGTTCACTGTTCCCCAGCGTAAAGCACACCTATACCGTCGTAAAACGATTGCAATACGTGTGCGGATTTTGCTGTTAAAAAGAAACATTCAGTACGCTGCAACAGCAATACACAATCGGATAAACTCAGAGCTCCACCCACTTGTGTTTAATTCTTCTAGTAGTTGAACAAAGACCCAACTGATTATCTGCGTGGATCTTCTACGACTATACATCATTGTAAATAAAAAGAACTATGATACATGGTTCTTACTATTCCCATGTAAATACAGCGTGGTCAAGTGCAATGGCTGACTGTTATTTTATGCCACAGGCGATTGTGTCGCTGGATGTAAATAGGCTACAGTAACGCCCACAAAAATAAGCTTTTGGTCGATGCACTCGCGTTTGTCCCAAGCTGTTCTCCTTCGACTTATGAACCTCCCTGATCTTGCTTTCGGGCGCGTGACTCCGGCTACAGCGAAAATGCGGTGAAAAACAAGACTTGGCGTTGCGCGTGTAACGTTTGCACGTGACGTTTGTCAAAGAAGTCTAAAATCCTTCCTAATTTTGCGGTCTCAGAACAGGCGCAGGTAATGATGTAACCCTTCATAAAGTATTAATCCATTACAGTGTGTAGGACTACACCAGGACGCAAAGCCGGAATGCCCAAACTTCTCAAAACTAGCAAGAGGTAGGCAACGTGCCGTTGCAGGAAAGGAAATATTTCTGGATCTGACTGAATTTGCTGAGAGATTTCGGCAGTGGGTAGTTAAAACTTAAATCACTTGACTCTTTAACAGCTCAACGAGATATAATAGGAAAAACGGGAGGAGAAAATGGGGTTGAAAGTGGGGGTTGGTAAGTCTTCTGCAGTTGCCTGTCTTGACTCTTTAGCTCTTTGTTGTGACGTGCCACACCCCCACTAGACAGACTGCCAGCTGATCTGGGTAGCAACAGACGCAGCTAGCTGAGCTCAGAAAGGTTGAGGGGGAGTGTACGTGCGGGAGGGCCAGTCTTATTCTTGCGGAAAAAAATAAGATAGACCATCATTTTTGATCCCACATTTGTGCAGAAAATATGCGGTCTGAACAAAATGAATGCCGCAGTGCTGCTTTGTGGAAAATGTCTGTAACGTGTGAGCCCCGCCCCTACCCCACCAGTGTCAAGCATCACCAGTTGCACGTAGTTAGCATTGCACGCCGTGCCACTGAAATTATAGAAATTCTTCAAAATCTGCAGGGAAGTTGCTGTGCTTCGTAATCTCATGGTTTACTTCCATTGTTGATTATTTTCCTGTTGCATAATTGCCCTGAAGGTGCATGTTAAAAGTAATGATTGCATAGAAAATCTCCAAGTTCAAGTGCATAGCATCCTAGCAAATTACGTCCTCCTGCTTCATCGAGCCAGCATAGCCTACTCATACATATATATGTATGACACACACACAAGGCAATACATCATCTTGAAAAGTGGTCTCGGCCATTGTCTTCCTCTGCTACCACTGGGGAACACATATATGTTGGTCGTTCAGATTTGATTTAAATGAAAACTACTCCAGATTTGACGTCACTTGTCAATCGCCTACGTTAAAGTTTGCCGTGAAGAAAGCATTTAGTACGCGCATTTCGTCAGTTCATTCTTTTTGTAAATACTTCAGTGACCGAGGGGGCGGGTCTTTGGGAGGCTGTGTTGGTGCTGAGTCTTGAGCATAAGGCTGAATGTATGTCTACCCTGCGTTGAAACCCTTCTACAGTCTCAATTTGGTATTTGCACGCCATTTGAGGATTCAGATTGTCCTCGTTTGACACACCTCCGATTTTTGTAAAGGGCTTGGAATTGTATAGCTATCGTCGATTAACGATTTTGGAAAATGTGCATATCTGTGATTGTGCTGAAATAGAACGGCCTTTGTCCTAACCTCCGTATAGGGGAAACGCGTTTCCTACAGTTTAGCCCTTAAAACAGCTGTCGCACTGGCACTTCACCTCAGGACA
Source organism: Megalops atlanticus (assembly GCA_019176425.1). Taxonomy (NCBI): domain Eukaryota; kingdom Metazoa; phylum Chordata; class Actinopteri; order Elopiformes; family Megalopidae; genus Megalops; species Megalops atlanticus. The sequence continues at coordinate 8,573,029 of CM032881.1, forward strand.
CGCGTCACGGTGAAAAGAGAACCGCAGCCTCCAGCTTTGTGTTGGCGTCTCACCGCTTTTCGCCTGCTCCGGGCATTCGATTGGCCTGTCCTTTGGTTGAATAATGAGTTTTCCGTCTCATTTGTTTGGGTAATCAGAGAATATGGGTCACTCGAGTTCAGCCCCAGCCCCGCCAACCTGCGCTGGCCCCGGGTCGCTTTCCTCAGCACATTTCCCCCAGCCCCTACCAGCAGAGTGAAGAGGAGACAGATCGCCATCCCAGTTAAACACCACTGTGCAACCGAGGAGGGAACACAGTGTTTTAAAAACAAAGTTGGGAGCCAAGAGAGCTGGAGTCCTCACTTGACTCCTGCTGTATATCATTTTGTCTTAATGCAGTAGAAACTGGGGACTGTGCTGGATCATAGTCAATCACATAGAGCTCTGCCGTGGTATGTCTACAGTGTTTCAGAGTGGGACAGCCAAGACTTGACCCAGAAAATGAACGGCATGCAAAGCAGTGGGTAATAACCTATAGTCTTTGAGCAGTATCATGTTGAACAAACTGTAATTGCCTTTCCCCTTAGCTTGCTCAGTAATGCCATAACCGAAATTGTGCATTGCTACCAGGGTTTCTGCAGAACTGTAAATTGAATGCTGCAGAAGGCAAATTACACCAGACATTCACAATAACAGACTTGTGTGTTTATGGTTATTCAAGTTATTTTTTTCAATGCAGCTCACAAGTGTGGATAACATTTCTTATAATGCACTCTGCAAATACAGTACAGGTGGTAGGTTGCCTTTCATAACCTTGTCATTTAATGGCATCTCTAATGTGTATTTTACAGCTTTTGCTGTAGTTATTGCAGTTTGTGGCCTCAAACAAGGTTTGCAGGTGGAATGCAAATAGCATGCTGTGGAAGAAAAGACAGCAACTGCTGCATGCCAGTATTTATGCATACTGTAGGAAAAGGTCATTTGCCTTTGTTATTGGAACCTAAAAATTTACCTCAGTGCCCTGTGTTATGCATCCTTGCATCCTTGCATTTGGGAAACTGTGTGGAGTAGACAGAGATGAAGTATGAATTCCTAATCTGTAAAAATGCATGTCTTCTTTTTTTAATGGAAAATGGAATTTTCCAAGAAATGCTATTTATGTATGAGCTCTGCTGTCACTCATTAGTGGCTTGAAAGTAATACATGTTATGCAGATGTATATATCATGTATGGTAAATACAGCCCAAAGGTAAAACACACCGTGCAACAGTGGAATAACCCAGCCTGCACTTTCCCAGGGTCAAAAGGGAAATGAAGAAAGAAGAAGTTGAATCTGTTCCAAAGTGTTTTGAAAGTCAGACTAACTTACTCAGCAGTTGTAGTAATCTTTGGAAGAGGTGATATCTTTTCACAAAACCTGGAGAAATTTTTTAGAGGTGGCCACCAAAACAGGTTCTCTTTTTATTCGGTTTCAAAACTATTGCTGTGCACCTGAAAAACACTCAGAAAACAGATAGAGAGGCTTTTAGGCTCTTGACATCCTCTCTTCCTTATTTAAATATTCATACTCCGGCCTTGGAGTGAGTTAGATCAGCAGTAAACTCTCCACTGTTCAGACTAGCAGTTGGCGGGATGAACCAACCTTGATACAGAGGCCTGTATTGTAGCTCAGCAGAGGTGACCACTTCTTATGATGCACCAACAGCAGTGTGGGGGTCCCTGGGGGAGTGATGCGTTGGTAACAGGGTCTTAAGTGGGAATTAATCAAAGTGGAATTCAGGCCGGCAGGCTTTTCATAAGCTGCTAACGGGTTCTTTGGAACTTCTTTAGTCTGTCGAGAACGGGAAAGACAGGGGAGTGAACTTCAGATCGTGTCTGGCGATGGAGCAACGGGAGGGTTAACTTTCTTTGGTGTCCTGTTGTTTTTTTGTGGGTGATTTGTAACAACTAATGAGAGTGAGAGTCACCTTGTTCTCTCTGAGGCTTCAGGCTATCATAGTGGTGGTTTCTAGTGCCTCCCATGTTTCACAGCCGAAACTCTCACAAGAAAACACACAGGTCTAAGTCACTGTATAAGTGGTACCGTGTAATTACCTCATCTTATCTCTTTGAATTTCTTTCCTTTTTTATTGTTATAACATTGCTTTGTACAGAAGATCATTTGACTTGCTTTTAGGCTTGTGCTTGGATGAGGCGGAATGGCTGGGATAAACTCTTTTTAATGACTATGTACAATGAATGAAAAAAAATCATAAAATTATCATTCTGCTCTTTTTTTTTTTTGTAGTGGAATTACTCATTAAAGCTTTACTGGCAGTTATCTTCAGTTGGTTGGGTCAGAGTTAATGGCAATGGCCCGGAGAAAAAGGTTAGGGTTTGGCTGAACTTTGCCATCAAGGTTTTCAGCCAGCTGCTCGTGACTGTCTTGACTTGACTCCAACTTCACCCTCAGCCTAACCATAACATAACCAATATAATGCAATACTAATGTGCGGTTACTAAAGATGTTATCTGTAATGCTCTCTGTAAACCCAACAGGGTGGCAAATCAGATTTGATTGGTGGTTTACACTGTCTCATGATTTTTGTATTTGAGCATAACTTTTTTTTAAGCAGCGCTGGTTTAGAGGGTAGAAGTGAAACTTCTCTAGCGTCTAATTTTCTTCCAGTGTTCATCTTCCTAATTTGATCTGCATTCAATAATTATAGTCATTCAGAAGCAAGTTTCAGTCTTATTTTCTCATTTCTACTCAATGGCCCTTTTTCTCTCAGTCCCTTCGTGTGGGAAGAGCAATAGTTACATAAAATTATGCAATGCCTTGTCAATGAGCAAGTACAGTGGGGGTTTATTTAGATTGTATAGCACCATCACTGATTTGTTTACATAACAGTTTCATTTGTTTCTTATGTAATAGCGGGCACAATGTGGCTGTCAAATGATGTTTTTGTTGGTGAAAGACTGACGAGGTGGAGAAAGTGTTAAACAGGCCCTTTACGAACAGTGCTGGTCCTAGCAGATGAGATGGCGGGTTACAGACCACTGCCTTGTGTGTTTGTGTGTGTGTGTGTGTGTGTGTGTGTGTGTTGTAAAATGAGGGTGGCTGAACTCCTGAGGCCTCCCTTTATGTGTTTATTGTGACACCGAGGCAGGAAGTGTACGGGTGAGGAGGAGGAGGAGCAGTGTGCACAGCAGACAGGAGAACTCAACTCCTGCTGAATACAAATTGCTCATTATGGTTGTGTTCGGTTTCAGCTCTGGGAGCCTGCAGCAGGTTTGGGTCTAAGGTTACCAGACAGCTTTGTCTGATCTCCAGGAAAAAGGAGGCGGGGTTCCCCCTAGACTCAACCCGCTTGTCCTAAGCTGTTGGGAGAATGGGACCATAATGCTGCAAATCGATGTGCAAAGATCAGATAAGTAGCTTGTAGTCAGTTGTGACTAGGAAGTACACACCTAAAACAGGACTCGCTGTTAACTGATGGGCTTGAAAACACAAAGGGAAGGCAGCTCGGGACTCTTGGTACTCGTTGAGGTCTGATATACAGAAGTGACCCTCTCATAGCGGTGTTCGCTGTTGTTCAGATTTTTTTAATCTGTGGTCTGAGAACCCAAGGCTGTGACGCGATTCGGCTTTACCGAAATGCACGTCAGCAGCAGTGGTGTTTGGTCACACAGCCGATGCGTGTTGCACAAGTGGGGAGGAGCAGACAGTGCGAGGTGCCTCATGGACCTCGCGGTCCCGGTAATGTGAACTGGCAGCTCAGACTGCGAGTGTGGCGCTCATGAGCTCATTAAGTCACGTCTTTCACGACGAACCCCGCTGCCCCTCGCAGTCTCCCACGGCTCTGCAGCCTGGTGACAGAACTTTGCTTCTAATCACGACCAGGAGCTGCTACAGTACCGTGCCTAGACAAAGGCTGTAATGACATATTTTACAGTCTGTTTGCGTTTTTGTCTGGCCTCTAAGCCTTTGTGTTGCAATGGGGTCCCTTTGGCCGAGTGCCATAAGTACCCCCTACTGTCCCCTCAAGTACCCTTGCCCAAGGCAAAGACAACAGGGAAATCTGTGGCCGTCTTGATTGTTGTGTTCATTGTGATGTGGTGTTCCTGGCTTTGCATATGATGTAGAATCCCAAAATCTCCCTCGCAACTGACCTCTGGACTTCATTCATGCCTGTTTACAAAGACAATAAAAGAAAAAACATCAGGGTGTCGAGAGATAGAAAAATGATTCCAACTCTCTTTACAAAAAAACACAGAAAAAGTGAGATCAAACTTATTTCAAGCCCAAGAGGGGAAAGACTCTACCATTGAAGAATGGGATTGATGCATCTTCTCACAAAGGAATGACTCATTCCTGCCAAAAAGATTTTTCTTTCATCAAAGCTCTGTTATATCGAGACTCCAGTGTGCCTTCCATCTCTCCTCTCCAATCTGCCTCCTGTCAGAGGGAAGTAATGTAGATAGCCCTCCCCCTGGTCTTGTTTTTGCCTGACCCCAGATCAGTTCTATGTTGTAAAGCCCCCAGGGAAACAGGTCAGCCCTGTGCCCTCTCTGCTGGACTCAGCCCCATGAGAAACTTACATCCATTAGACAGCCTGCGGTTCCACCTCAGCTAGGTTTCCAGGAGAACGTTTCCACTTTCCTCGGGTTCACCTGAGAATGCCTGAATAAAAATTCCCTCCTCACAGAGACCTCCCAGAGCAATGGCCACATCCTGCTGGGCACCAGTGGGTTTGGAAACGGAGAAAAGCAAGAAGGGTGGAACATATGAATGTAACCGGGTGAGGAAATTTACATTTTTTGCCTCCGGAAAATAAAAATCAACATTTTAAATCAACATTCCCCCCCCCATAAGACTTGTGCGGTCCCACGGTATGTTTTTTTTTTTTTTTTTTTTTTTTGCAGTGGTTTGAATTTTGTTTTGACCCCTGCCCTCTATTAATTTATTATTTCCATTAACTGTACATTTGTGTTTTTTGCCACAGACTCAATCATCCTCTGTTCATAATTTGTGTCCATAAAAATTATACTTTTTTTGGACACAAAAAGTATACTTATTCTAATTTGCTGTACCATCTAGCAACACATAAAGTAATGTAACAATTTTCATAATAGGGTAGGCTTTTTGGTAGATTTTGTATCTATTTTTAAGTTATGAAAATGCATGCTTGATATAAAAAACATGAAACAAACAACAAATAATGTAACAATTTTCATAACAGGGTATGCATTTTGGTACTTTGTATCTGTATTTTTAAGTAGTGAAAATGCACGCTTGATTAAAAAAAACACACACACAAAACAAACAAAACAAAAAACAGTCCACAATTATTTGTATTTGCATTTCCATTGTGTACCTGCTAGGCCAAACAAAAAGTTAAGTGAAGCACTAGCCTCTATTTTCACTCAAACCGGGACAGGCACTGGTAAACAACACATGTACCACCATGGCTAATGGAAAAAAGGTATTGGCAAAATCCAGTTTGTTTGTGGGTTGAAGCTAAAATCAATGTTATCTCTTCTTTCCCCGTGGCCACCATGGCTGAAGTGTTCCCCTCTGCAAATTGCTGAGCGGAGATCTGCAGTGAATCCCTTTCCTGTGTCTTCCCTTCTGGGTGTCGTTTCAGGGGAGCTCCCCTGCTGTGCCCCATTTCAGCTCATAACCATGATTTCAGACACTCGAGTGGGGGACATCATTTCAGCCGCAGACGGCCTCTTTCCTGGAATGACAGATGTGTCCTGCAGAATCCCATCAAAAAAGTGACCCCACCCCCCAACCCCCCCCCCGCACTAAATTTTTTAAATTTATTTATTTATTCTTAAAAAAGGAAAAAACCCTGAATGTGAACAACTGAAAAAGTGAGGCAACTGTACTAATTACGCACAAAGCCAGGAGCAGTCGGGAACAAGGGCTTGCGTGTGGCTGTTTTTTGTACACAGTAGATCTCACGCATCCAGGGTGTGCTTCAGAGGTCAGTGAAAACGGCTCTGTCTGCTCTTCCTTCCCAGCTCTGCTGAGGGTTATGGAGGAATGATGGCGGAACGGTTGCCTGCTCTGAGGACTGGGGACGCCTTGCGCTGCTCCGGCAGTCTGGAGGGTGTCCGTTACCACGGGCAGGAAGAGAGGGATCAGGGGCTGGTGTTTTAACCCCCAGAGCCGCTAACACCACCCCAGAGTCTCATGCAGAAAAACATACAGTAGAGCGCTCTCCATGTGCATGTATGTGAATATGTTGGCGTGTGTTTGTATTTAGCATGTATGTATATATGTATGTATATATATATATGTGTGTGCGTGTGTGTGTGTGTGTAAGTGTGTGTGTGTGTGTATAGGGATGGCTTGGGTTGGTGGGATATGCAGGCAACGCCCTTAGCTGATGTAGGTCATTTGCTCAGCTGCCTTCGCAAGGCAATCTGATTAGCATGTGGAGTGGTGACCTCTGCCGCAGGAATGCACTTTGTGAATGGAAGGCTGCTTACTCCGTGTTGTTGTGCTGGTGTGGTGTTTCTGTCTGAACGCATAGTGGTGTAAAATGGATCGGTCCATGGGGGGATGAGGAGAGACCCAGCATCAGAAACGGAGATTGCCCTGCTGTGCATGTTGTGGTATGAGGGTATGTCTGTGTGTGCACGTGTGTGTGTGTGCGCACGTGTGTTTGAGTGTGTGTATATATGTACGTGTGTGTGTGTGTGCGTGCACATATGTTTGTGGGCGTGCGTGCTTGTGCATATGTGTGTGGGCGTGTGTGTGTGTGTGTGTGTGTGTATGTGCCTGTGTGTACATATGTGTGTTTGTGTGTATGTGTGTAAACATATATGTGTGTGTGTGTGCATGTGTATACATATGTGTGTGTGTGTGTGTGTGTGTGTGTGTGTGTGTGTGTGTGTGTGTGTGTGTGTGAGCGAGCATGTGTGTGTGTACATATGTGTGTGTGTGTGTGTGCGTGTTGTTCTCTCCAGTGTAATGAATCAGGCAGCCTGGGCTCTCTGTCACAGCGCAGCGCAGAGCAAGGCACACGGCAGAAGAAAAGACACATTCAGCAGCCTGGGAGGGGGGGGGGGGCTTTCACATTCAGAGGTGAAAGCACTCCACCCTCGGTGCTGCCAGACACTGTGGCGATGGTGTATGCAGAGATCCTAGTCCTGCTCTGTGCTCGTGCGTCTCTGTCTGGGTAGGGATTGAATGCAAATCCCAGTCATTTTTAGATCGTGGCGCCACTTTTGAAGCCGCCGTTTGAGAAGCGGGATTCTTCAGTGAAGTTTAGAACAAGTTTAAAACTTGTTGCGCTGTGAGTGTTTTCCAGAGATCTAGAGATGAGCTGAATGAGGGGGCTGGCATTGTGGTCTGCGGGTGTCACACATGATGAGATCTCTCTCCCTCTCCACCTGCTCTTACTAGAGGCTCTCACGTCATAAACACACCAATGACTGCAGCTGTCTCTGTGTCCTTAGTTAACCAGGGTTTAAAAAAATGCTGCATTCTGCATTCTTCCTGCTGTGAAGTTAGGCTTTGAGAGATTTCAGTGAAGGGTGCTTATACAGTACACCCCCCTGCAATCCTCCCATTGAACCTGCTCTTTTTTTTCATAAAGGAGCAGAAGCTGAAATAACATCCATGAGATACCCAGCATGCATTGCAAAGCCCTCCCACACTGCCAGCGATGATAGGCAGCAGCTCACTGAAGTGAGTTACAGTTATCGCGCAGGTCTGATTAAAATGCATTGCGGTGCGGGCCCCTGTCGAGCTCCAGAAAGCCGTCACAGCCGCCAGTCAAAGGCACGCCATTCAGGGCGTTGGGGCTGTCACAGAATAAATGTGAGAAAATCAAATGTTCCATTTGGTGCAGAAAAAGAGTCACAGTGTTCTGATGCAGCCCTGGTTCAGGGTACCTGAGTGCTGCTGCTTTGTATCTTCAGAATACACTCACACGGACACACAGACACAGACACACATACACACACACGTGCACAAGAGCATGCATGCACACACACATATGCACATATGTGCGCAGCAACACGTATGCACTCATACACACATGCACAAGACATGCATGCATATGGAAATACGCACACATTCACACACGTGTGCAGAAAAATATGCACACAAATATATTCACACACACCCTCACGTACACATGTTCATTGTGCAGAGACACATTTGCACAGAAGGTGCATCTTGACACAGTAGCACTCCACGGTGTAGCACATCTCCCACGATCTGATGTCAGCATGCATTGATGACATTGCGCTCAAAGGTCAGAGGTTGTTTGTGTTTTGCCTGAGGAGCGGTATATCACAGAGTCCCCTGTTTGTCCTCACCTCCCTCAGAAAGTGAAAAGCAGAGAGCTGGATTACGGAAGAAATCATTTCTCCATTTGTCTTGAGTGGCTTGACAAGTAGCATTAGACAGCTGTGGGATTTCTGTAGGCTGTTTGGTATAAGCATTTTCTAAGGTTTGCAAGACTGCACTGCTTGCATATGTCTCCCTCCTTTCCTGATAAGTCATTAACCTCATAGGCAGCTGTATGAAACTTCTGAAATGTGTAGGTTTTCTGTGGGTTAAAAACATTACCCCTGTATAGGTAAATTCCCACTGCTATCTGACAATTCTCAGCAGCAGTGATGGGAGGATAAAGCATCATGGGTGCAGCAATTATGTGTCATCAGTGACTTGCTGATTTGCATAATCAGCATTTTGCTGTAGAGGGAAAGGATGTCTGATTGGTATCTTACAAGTCAGTGATTGACAGTCCGTGATTGCTCCACCCTTTATGTGATATTACGAAACATCGCTCTCCTATCATTCCTATGTCCTTATTAAATGCATCCTTGCTTCTGTGAGGTACTTAAGGATTTTTTTGTGACAACAGCTGTCATGTTGCTCCTTTCAGTAAACATGTTTTTGACAATTTACAGACTTCTCCCACATGGCATTTCCTTGTGATCTGTGGTTAGCTTCCTGACTGTGTAGTGCAGGGACCAGTATAGTTTGTCAGTGGCTGGCAAAATAAGACATATAACTAGACGACATACCAACGTGCTTCCTCCCGCTCTTCTTTTTTTCCCCCTCCTATAACTAATTTTGTACTTTGTTTCCAGGAAACAGAGGCCATGTTTGCACTTTTCCTCCAGTGAGGTCATGGAGTGAATGCTGTTTAAGTGATCACCATAATGAAAGGGCTTCCAGGGGTGCACATTGGCGTCTTGTCATTACCCACAGTGGAAACCCACGGCGGGCTTCTGATTGGCTCATGACCACAGCCGTAAATTTCAGCAGTAGGAAGTAAATTGCAGACCTGTGATGAGTCAGCCCCCTGACCCCACCCCCTACACCCCCCAACCCCAAACACACACACACACACACACGCACACACACACTCATTAAAAGAGATGAGGTTTAATTTACCATGATGGAGTATGTGCTTGCGTCGGTTTAATTCTGATGTTTTAAGTCTGTGTCTCTTTTTTAGAAATATCTGTAACTTGAAGTGCCCACTCTTGCATTACGCTTCTCCATTTGGTGAAAGGGGTGAGAGGGGATACCAGCACTGAGGGAAAATACAGTGGCAGAACTGAGCCTGGAGGTTGGTGGTGTGCAGGATTTGACTTGGTCTCTCTCAATTCTTGATTGTTGCAGTGGATGCTTTTGGAATTATCTCTGAGGAGTTGATCAGGCCAACTGTGCCAAATGGTTCATTTAGAAGCCATTTCTGTGGTCACCTTCACACGCAGTTTCCTCCCCTTCAGCTGTAGCGTGGGCAGGAGCAGGTCTCTCTTTGCACTCGGCATGCATTTACAAAGCGGTTTTCAAGAGGCTTTAATGAGGCCTCTTGCTGCAGACTTGAGCACTGGTTTGCGCTTGTGGATGGCCCACGTATTGGATTCTAATTCTGCCTGGAGCAGCAGGAGGAGTTTTATTTCCCTGATGGAGGACTGCTGGTAGCTCTGGTCGTAACAGGTGGTGACATCGAGTCTCAGTCAGATTCTCAGCTCCCCGTTTGCTCAGACGAGCGAGCGGCTTGGCTGTGATCTTTCCGCAGGTGCCGGCGCCCCGAGTGCTGTTCCTGTGGTCTCGCACTGTCTCAGACTCCGTCCTGGTGCACATTTCACCTTTATCTCAGTCTGCTTAATGTGGTGGCTTGACGTTCACAACTGAGAGAGATGCAGAGAAACGGAGACGGAGAGAAAGAGATAGAGGTAGGCGGGCGTCTCGCTTTAGTGACCCACTGGCACCAAATGCGAGTGTTTACATAATATTATCGCGTCGCCTTGAAAGGAAGCACCAGCAGCTTTTGGGGCTGCAAGGGCATTATCGTACGCATGGCAGATGTAACCGGGGTAACTGGGTCACAGTGCTCACAGCAAGGATGTGAAGATTGCTCCTCCCATTCCGATAATGGCTGGTCGCTCCTGATGACACAACGGGGGGTGTCACCTGCCAGGGGCGCACACATGCACAAACACACACACACACACACGCACACGCACAACACACACACACACAAATACACACACATACATACACGCATACACGCACATACACACACACACACACACACACACACACACACGTACACACATACACACACACACGCACACAAATACACACACATACATACACGCATACACGCACATACACATACACACACATGCACAGGCGCGTGTACACACATACGTACACAGTAATGGGATGTAAAAATGAAATATGGGTGTTTGGTTGTAAATCAACTGAGCATAGGCAGGGGTAGGAGAGAGTGCTGCTGTGACAGATGCAGATGGGTCTGCCGTGTGGCGGTTATACCACTTCACCACCACCACCACTCACGGGTCTCCATTGTGCTCTCTGAGGAACAAAGGGGGCTCTTTTCAAAAGAAGTCTGTTTGTACCATCCCGACTGAGCCAAACAACCTCTGCAACACCCCCGCTGCCATGTCACAAAACAAAAACTAAGCAAATCAATTCAGCCTGTAAAATGAAGACCGCAGGCACACGCAAATACCATTGTATGATTAAAAATGAGAAGCCATAAATGTGTCTCTGCATTTTGGGCCTGTTTTGGTTGTAATCATTTCTGGGGTGGGGCGGGGTGGGGGGGGGATTAACTGGTTAGAGTCAGAGTGGAGTTGGAGCGGTCATGCATGGACTGCTGTTCAAAAGTCCATGTTACGCAGCTTTGCATGGTTACACGTGGCTCTGTGTGTGTGTGCCTGTTTCTGTGTGAGACTGCTCCCACAGCCGGAGTTCCCCTCATTGCAGACTTTGTGGACCTGTGTGAAAGTGGCCAAGCTCTCTTTGCGGAGAGAACAGGCTTGGGGATGTGACGTGCCCTCATACCCAGGAGCAATGAGTTAGTGGGTTCATGCTCATTCTAGCTGCCGGGTGTCTGTGTACACAGAGGGAGAGAATCTACCTCTCAGTGTCCCTCCTGCTGTCTGTTCCCATGCAAGAATCCCAGGCCGAGGTTGTGGTTCAATCTGTCCGGCATAGTGCTTCACTCTTCCCTCTGAATGATGAGTTCAAGAAAGTGATTTTCTTTTTTTAGTTTTTTTTTTTTTGTTGATCTCAGTGTCTGTCAAGCTTGTGAGGATGAGAAATGAATAAAAAAGGCATGCCAAACATATTTACTCAACGTGGAGAGCAAAGGACATTGTATTTAGATAGAAACCCCCCCCCCCCCTCCCTCACCCCTGCCCTCAAATCCTCTCTCAGATTGGCTTTCCCCCTAGTTTTGCACCGTGGGCAGTTTTTAGACACTTGATGTTTAAGCCGTATGTCCATAGCCAGCAACACACCCTGCCCCAGTCACCTCTGATGTCCTGTGAAATATTGATGCTGCTGGATGGGATAGCTTTGCTGTCATGCATCCCAGCCTGAAGTTAACTAAAGGCCGTGTTTCATTCAAACCCATATCTCTCTCAGAGGGGCCTCTTTTATTAATAAGGCTCTGAGCTCGGATCAGGTTTTCAGTTAAAAAAATAAATCTCTTTAGAAACTGATGAAAAGGACAATGAAATATCCAACTAGTTCTCCTTCTTTCTTTTTTAAAAAAATAATCTTCTGCATTCCATATTGTATATTTATAGAATAGATCCAGGATGTTTAAATTAGAGGAAACAAAACTGACCCTTAATATTTGTTTGTACGTGTATATTTGAGGCATTGTATGTGAATGTGTGTAATTGAGGCCATTTGTGTGTGTATGTACTTGAAACACTGTGTATTGGCATATATGAGTGTGTGTGTGAGTTAGGTATTGTGCTTGTGTGTGCATGCCTGTATGTGTGTGTTTGTATTTCAGCAGTTGTGTGTGTGTGTGTGTGTGTGTGTGTGTGTGTGTGTGTGTGTGTGTGTGTGTGTGTGAATGTATTTGAGGCATTGTGTGCGTGTGAGCATTTGAGGTAGTTTGTGTGTGCATGTGCATGCGCGTGCGTGTGTGCAGCAGTGAGTAGCCCATAGTTCTAGAGGGAGCAGTTCTCTCTGCTGCCTATTTGGAGATGAGGCTGCACACTGTGTTGCTTTGCCTGCTGATTACACTGGCTTTGTAACCTAGCAATGGTGGGGGGAAGGGACCTCAATAAAGGAGTGTGTTTCCCCCCCTTGTCTGTGTTGACTTGGCTTCATGTATGTGTGTTTGAGGCAGTGGGATGATTATCCTCTGCTGTGGTCTTCAGGGGAAACGGTGAGGAGAAAGGGCAGCTAAACAAGATCCCTCATGCATGCATGCTGTCTTCATTTTAACAATGGATTCACAAATGTGTAGAACAGGGTGTCTGTCCTTTTTATATTTCAAACATCACTAGACGCTGAGATAGGGTGTGTGCCTGTTAGTGTGTCTGAATTTTATTTAGAAACATGAACTTGGATTATTGGTGTTACTCATGAAAAATACACTAGGGGAGGAAAAACTTCACATTTTGATTGCTGTAGAATACTGCATCACACTCTTGTCAAGCTCAGTACCACAGAACAGGCAGTAAAAGCCAGTGCTGTTTTTGAAAGGTTTACTGCTGTGCACAAAACACTACATTTAAACATATATTTCCACATGAGAATATACAATATGAAAGCCGCACTAAGACATATTGTAGCATCTGGTTTTGTGCTGGATTTGTGTCAAAACCCATTTTTATGGTCGATTGAGGGGGAGGGTGTAATTTCTCATGTGTGGAGTCATAGATAGTTACATGTTGGAACAGGGGTAGGGTGTTATTCTAAAGAACACTGTCTCTCTGGAACCCATCTAATGAAACCGTCTGTCTGGCTTCCGACGCTGAAACGACCATGGATAGGGGTAGTTTTTGCCCTGTCTGAAACCCCTGTGGAATCTTTGCTTTGACTTTGTGGAGCACTGTAGCGAAGGGAGAGAGCAGTCACCCCACCCGGCCTTGAACCCAGGTCTACAGGGTACCAAACCTGCAGCTTGACCGGGACGCCAAAGAGCCAGGCCGGGTGGGGTGACTGCTCTCTCCCTTCGCTACAAGCATCATGAGCAACCTTGCTGTTTGTCTCGCCAAGGTCAACTATCCAGTTTATTGAGTCCTTGCTTTGGTGAATCTGATACACTGACCCCTTTACACTTTCACCCCATTGGATGTCTCTCACCAATTGCTGTTGATCTGAGTTCTGACCCATAGCTGTTGGTGGCTGTACAGTAGAAATGCAGCACAATCCCACTGCTCACCGGATCCAAACGACTTTTCAACAGAAGATATAAAGCACCATTTAAGTCCTAGATTTCCAAGAAAAATGTCACTGTGCACGTACTAGTGACTAATAAAATTGGGGACTTGGAGATCTTTCATATTAGTGGAGAGGGTGTTCCTGTGCTGATTTTTGATGACTCAGAACCCCTGAGCCTTATTTCTTTGTCATCATGCCAGCCAGAGGTTGAATGTCACCCCAAGCGAAGTCGCTGCCTGAGAGTTTTATGAGAATCTGGAAATGAATCATTGACAATGATTCTCACATCCAACTTCAAGTCACCATTATGATGCTCAGAAAGGAAGCAAGTGTGTCATCGGCTAGTCGTAAATGTCCACTTGTATGTTTAAAGGTGGAAATGCAGGGTTCAGAGGTCACAAAAGAATGCAGTTCTCAAATTAACGCCACGGATTCTTGTGTCATAATACCCTGGAAATGCACTCAGGAGAGGCCTGCAGAGATTGGTTGACGTAGCCCTTCGTTGTGTTAAGTGGCTTTTGCGCACAGAATGATTTTTACAGGCTTTTGTAGCTCCTTGTTTGAATAACACCTTTTCAGACCTCAGACAACGCATGTCCCGCTAATTTGACAGAACACATTGTGATCACAAGTGGGTCAGTGAATGGAAAATGGAAACAAAGGGATCTCTGCCACGGTTCAAGGTATTGAGGTTGCGCGTCAGCCTTTTGTTAAGAGAAATTACTGGAAGGGTGGGCTCGACTGGCTCCTGCTATTGGCAGCAGAGTGGTTTGTTTTTAAGGAGCAGGTCTCAAAACCTAAAGGTTGCTGATCTAGTTCACAGGTGGTCTGCTGCTGTTGTACTCTTGGGAAAAGTACTTAAATGAATTACCTTAGTAAATGTCCAGCTGTATAAATAAGTAGCATGTAAAAATTATAAACTATGTAAGTTACTCTGGACATGAGTATCTGTTAAGCAAAACAAAATCTAATGACAAATTCTGTGCTATTCATTCATAAGCTGCTTGCTTCCTCACTGAGACCAGAACCAGGAAAATATTGCTGAAAGTGAAACTAGCTAAGAACAAGTTTGCAAATGCACTGGTTTGGTTTCTGTACTTTCAAACTGAATTTGCATGGCCAACAGTCAACTCTTGTGAAGATCAAAAGCTGGGAAAGGGGTGTGACCTAATGTTGGCTTTTTTTAAAACTTTGTCAATAGGTGTATGAGAGCCATTTTGCTTTCACACTGTGACTGTGAACCAACCCAGGTCAGGCAGGTCAATGCGGTTTCTATTCCGCAGTGCAAAAGCCCTCTGTGAGTGTTCTCTCATTTTCACCTTTCTGTTCAGGAAAGGCTCCCTGCCTCTGATTCTAATAGGGAGTACATGCACCTAGATGTGTAGTCCTTGACCTGTGATGGTTATTGGATGTTTCACACAGATGCAATTTGTCCACAGCAATTGTTTGTAGTAGTTATGACAGTCATTCAAAAAAGTGTGCGAGCTCTGTGAGAATAAGATTGTGTTCCACACTGTTGGTTTCACAGCTGAACATTCTCCACTGTCTCCCCTGTTAGTGTTCCTCTGGACCTCTGACAGTTTTGATCTGTTCTCTGTCAGTATTCATCTTTCCTCTATCAGCGTTGATCTCTCCTTTCTCAATTTTGATATCTCCTCTGTCAGTGTTGATCTCCACCACTGTATGTGTAGATCCGTCTTCTGTCAGTGCTGATCTCTCCTCTGTCAGCACTGAACTCTCCTCTGTCAGTGTAGACCCTTCTACTGTCAGCGTTAATCTCCCTTCTGTCAGCATTGATCTCTTCTACTGTAATTATAGATCTGTCTTCTGTCAGTGCTGATCTCTTCACTATCAGTGTAGATCTCTCGTTTGTTGGGGAAAATGCTGTAGCTGACCATCCCCCGTCCATCTGTGTCTTGCAGGAGAGCGTCCTTTCCCCTGCACCTGGCCCGACTGCAACAAGAAGTTTGCCCGCTCTGACGAGCTGGCCCGCCACTACCGCACCCACACCGGGGAGAAGAAGTTCGGCTGCCCGCTGTGCGACAAGCGCTTCATGCGCAGCGACCACCTGACCAAGCACGCCCGCCGCCACTCCGACTTCCAGCCCGGCATGCTGAAGAGGCCCCACGGCGCCGGCGCCCGCACCGGCTCGCTCAGCGACTACAGCCGCTCTGACGCCTCCAGCCCCACCCTCAGCCCCGCCAGCTCGCCTTAAAACCCCCCCCCCACTCCGCACTTTCCTCCAAAAGCCAGAAGACGCATCCCTGTCTCGTGGAGCTCCAGTCTTTTTCTCCCAAACACTTGTGTTGCACAGTTATTAGCACCCAGTTTAGCTACTTTTCCTGCTTGCTATACTGTACTGAACTGTACATAACTGCCTATTGTAGTGCAATCTGTTGTGCAACTGAGAATATAAAAAAGTCTTTTCCAGATGGCAATATTTGCATAGTGTACAATATGTCTGTATTTTTTATAGCTTTTGGCAGACTGCCAGGTTATCCATAGTGTTTGTATTTCATTTTTTTCTGTCATTGTTAACAACCCAGTTCAGAAAAAACCTAATTGGCAGGTATATGAATTTTTCTTCACCTTTATTTAAAATGGGGGATGGGGGGGGTCACAACTACACCTCAGGTCTCAATACAGTTGTTTTCTTAACTACTTAACTTGACTGCACAATACAAACTTCACTTTACTAGAAAATTCAACAAAGTTGAATTTTGCACCCTGCTCAGGGATGGCCTCCTTAGCTTGAAAGAATGAATGCGATGAAGACAAACTCACAGAAAACAGCCTTACACTCAAAACAAGATTTGCACTCTCTACATTGATTTTGTTAGTTTTCACAGTTTGGGGAAAACTAGCACTGGATTGACATTAATACCCATGGTTTTATTTTTCTTTGCTATGTACCAAGATGGATCTCAGACTCCAATGAAAGACCACTTTGTTGCATTTTTTGAGACTGGAAATGACATGCAGAAACTTTTCAGAAAGGTTTTTTCTCCTCTCGTTTTCATTTGAACAAAACCACATCTCTGACCTGCGTCATGCCAGGTCTGTTTCGGTGACCGCAGCCAGAGTCTCCAAACAGATCTGATTTTGTATGTCTAAAGACATCATACACGTGCTGGACAAAGTGTAGGTGTGTCACACAGAAAACCCCAGGTCTGTCACATCCCAAACCTTCCACCGGCATAGCGAGGGAGTGGGGGAGGGGCAAGTGCAGCCCTGGCTTTCCATAAAGATAACGTTTCAAAGCAGCTGTTTCCTTGATAAAAAACGGTACGCTCACCAGTGCAGCAGGCGACACGCACGGGGAGGATCTGTGCGGACTCGAAACAAAGATCACCCCGCTCGATGGGCCTTTAAAGCACCAAACCTCCCATCGTGGCCGCATTTGGGGCGTGTATGATGGGTGGAGCACGAGGTGGATCACACTTCTGGAAGGCGTAATTTTTCCATTTCAGGGCACACTGTGCACAGCATCTTGGGCAGGTGTGTGGTGGGTTGCAGGCAATGCTGGGGCATCTCACAGGTGGCATCAGGGTTTGTGAAGCAGTGGTGCTCCAAGCCCCTCCCTGGCACCTCTCTGCCCGTCCAGTTCGGAAATGCCCATGTCCCACAGGGTGCTATTCACAGCTCACAGGAGGGGGAGTGAAATATAATTTCAGCTGTATTTTTTTTCTCCACCCCTGTCAGTGAATGAACCTGTGTACCTAAGAAAGAGTCCAAACTGGTGCTAGAGGTGGGTGCGGGACGCAGCCGAGTTGGACAGCTGGCAGCCAGAGGGGTAACAGTAGCGTGGACAGCAGCCTGAAAGCTGCGCATATCTGGGAGAGACAGGAAAGCGGGCCCGATACGGGGTGACTCCCCGATAACAGGCCTGCGTTTATCACGGGCCGCACAATTACATGGAAACAGCCCCAGTCATCTCATGTCGCAGGCCACACCCCTCCTTTGTAACAGACAATGGAAAGCACACGTGTGTCACACCCTGTCAAGCCCAGGGAATGGGACCATAGTGGAAAGGGGGGGGTGTTCCACTGCACAGGACATTTGAGCTTCACCTCACAGGATGCAGTGTGAACAAAAAAAACACAAAGAGAATAAGCCCACCATTCCCATCACACCTTAAGAGGGGGTCACGGCCTAATCTTGATCGCTACTGATTTGGTCAGGGTTATGACTGAATGAGAGAAGGATGGAGAAGAACACGTCGTGGACAGACATCTAACGCACAGCACTGTTTGGCCTGTGTATGCTCAGTCTGAAAGCCCTGTCAGAAGTGGATAAATGCTCTCAAGTGGGACTTATCATTAAAAGGCAAGGTGGACAGAATGGCATCTGATCAAGCACAGGCCTTGCACAAAAGCAAAGACTGTTGAAGGATCTGCTATGGGACTGACACACCACTCTCCTAATGTCATCCCGACAGCATAAGGGGAGGAATCCCCTACAGCGTCATGGGACTCCAGCAAGGCTTTCTAGGAGGCAGAGGGAAACCGTGCCCCCTTTTACTCTTGAGTCACTTGTAAAAGTTTAATCGTGCTGCAGAATATATTAAACAGCTGCTTTCAAACTCTTTTTCTCCTCACTAAAAGGATTTATACCCCTGTAAAAAGAGGCTTTCGCTACCAGACAAACATATCATTTCCGTGGCTTAAAAGGGAAAGCATGCAGTTTCTGCTTGCTTTTTGTCTGTGAGGCTGACTACATCATCTGTATCAAAACTGATTTGAGTGGACGCAAACGTACCTCACTAGCTCAGGCTAAAGACCCCCAACAGTCCTTTAAGAAAAAAAGAAAAAAAACAAATAAAAAAAACCAACATGCTACCTTTGACATATGGCACTGCTGTGATCTTTCCAGTTGTTGTTCATGCATTCTCCAATAGATATATGTATGTATTCTTGCAGCACAACTGCGCTAATGCCCAAAGTAGCCTTGAAATCCCTCCTCAAGTTCCTCTGTATAAATCCTGCCTGCTTTAAGTTCTCTATGCGGTTGTCCAAGCCTGAGTCCAGCCAATCAGAGTACTGCTCACTGAGCCCTCCTCCTGCGCTCCCTAAAGGCCGTACAGGAGCATCCTAAGCCATAGAGAGGGGGGACACTACTGGGGGAAGGAAGCAGGTGTCCTCTCCTGAATGCCTGGCCTTGTCCCCCAGCCTTCCCCCAAGGGCCTCCTTTTCCCAGCCACTGAAAAAAATGCACATAATCAGGGTTTTTTTTTCCCCTCCATCCCATGAAGAAAACGCCCCTAATAAAAATATACTGCATCACTGCAGTAGTATTCCTGCAGTAACCACATATGAAGCAGTTCCACTATAAGATAACTCCCGTACTGTTAAACGCGGACCAGACTGCAATGCGATACATTGCGAATTTCTGCAATGTGGGGGCTGGAAAGAGCCACGATGCTGTTTTTTTCTTCCCTGCTTTAAGCCTGGTTCTGAAAGCCGTTTAATACAGAGGGATGACGGCTCCCTTTGAAGACGAGCCTGTGTGCTTTCTGTGTGGCTGCACCTACACTCTTACCAGCTTCCAGCTTGCCATTCACGCACTCAAAAGTTGTGCTGCTTTTCTTCCCTTTAAAACAAATTGTGAACACGCATTTTGAAATTCCTGTAACACATAAGTCGATATGTAAGTGCAGAAGTGGTACATGTGGTAGTTTATTGAAAAAAAAAATGCTTGTATCGGCGTTGGAGTTGTTTTTTTTTTTTTTTTTTGGTATCCGTAACCTAACTTCATAATCCAGAAATGACACATTTACCTCAGGGTTGACATCAGCAGAGCTTATGTGGACAGTTACATGTACATACCTGTGTTTTGTGATTTCTGTTGCTCTTATTTCAGTTAAATTCTCCAATCAGTGCAAAATCTTTTTTTCAGTTTTTGACAGCTTTCCTGTGGTTTCTCAGGTCTGTCCCCATACTACAGGTCAGTATGAGCAGACAGGCAGGAAGTCAGACATTCTATTTATTGTCCAGGTGTTTAGCTCTACAGTCCTTCCCTCCTTCATACTTCTGCGTCCTGTGTCTAGGAGGTTACGGTTGGTGACAGGAGGTTCCTGTGCTGTCCACTTTGCTGTGTTAGCCATGAGCCTGTCTTTGAACACATACTCTCGTGAATATTCATATGAGCCAGCAAATTCGAAGGCATTTAGCTTCACCAATGACAGCAGTAGAATTTTCATAAAACACACTGAGCTCAACAAGTGATCAGTAAATTGAATGTCTGTGACATCCGCTCAGTCCGGAAGACATTGTCCATACCTGTTTTTTCCACTCAGTGGGAATGTCATCCTTCCCCTACAAGTCACGTAGAACCCAGACAAGTCAATGCTCTTGTTAATTCCTCCGAGCTCATTGGCCTGTAGTTTAAGTGGGAACAGAACACATATCTGGCTTCCGCTTAAACTCAGACTCAGATCCTCGTTAAAAGCTTTTTTTTTTTGGTTTTATATGCCTGCACTTAGGCATTGCATTCAGTAAACAGTACACTGCCGAGTGCAGCACTCAGTAGTGTGACATCTCACTGTATAAGAATTACATGGGTGGTGCTTAATCTCTGCTGATATATCTCGGAATCATATTGATTTAATTCATGTCAGTACAGAACTGTTGACTTCCTGAATAATTTTGATGCTTGCTTGATTTTTTTTCTTTACTGTACCAAATCTACCTGAATTTATGAAATACTAGAAAGGCCATAGTCAACTGCCTGGGATCCATCTGGTCATAATACAGCAGTATTTCTTCTGTGCTTGGCTAACAAATCAACATTTTGGCATGAACTTTGTGGAATTGTCAATATATTCTTTTTTGTGTGTGTGCGTCTGTAATGTATATTCCTGTTTCGGGTTGATACTTTTGCTGTTTTCAGGTCAGATAACATTATTATTATTATTTCTATTATTGTTATTGATATTTTATTTGTTTTGTCTACAATTTCATTTTGTGTTGCTTTGTCAAGTGTTCCGCTAGAAGTGTAATTTCATTTTCTTGCATTAGACACAAAGTATACTGAATACTGAGGTGAGAAAGTTTTTTTTTCCTCCGTTTCAAGACACTGAATGCTCTTTGTTTCCGTAATTTAAATGTATACTCTACTTCTATGAAAATATAAGGGGTATGCAACACAGGGAAATGACATGAGGAGGTGAAATTAAAAAGGGAATTTGCCCAATTTTATAACATTTTTTTCACAGATATGTATTTAATAGGTTTGCTATATTATCTGCTTCCTTTTGAATGTTGCATAACCATAGAGACCACAGCATTGTGATGTAGTTTTTTTTTATTATTATTACTTTATGTAGATAGCTCAAATCTTCTTAAATCTAAAATTCAAGGTGGTATTCCAAGCCTGCTTCGAGAGACGTACAAGTTTGCAATGTTAGCTTATGTTTAGGACAGGAAGTCAAAATCCATATCATCATAATACATTTAATAAACAGGCCAACATATTAAAAGTTTGTTTTTACTGAAGACTGTTTGAAAAAAAAATCTAGCTGTTCAGGGTGCTCACATAACTGGCTTTCTTCTTGTAAAATACAAGAAGAGAACATACTGGATTAGCGTACTTCAGAAAAAATCTTCTCTTGTTTAAAAAGCATATTTTACACATGCATGTACATTTTGATTTTAGTCTTTTTTGTAGATCTATATAAATATATATACCCCCAGGACTGATCTGTTTTGTGACATTTTCTTTTTGTATTATTATGATTTTTGTCATTAATAATGTTGTCGAAATCTTATTAATGGCTGTTTAATAAGGTTATGATGGGGATTGAGCGTGGATAACACGTGGACATGATCACAGTGTGGGCTGAGAGAAAGAATTTAACCAGTGTGACAAAAGGCATAGAGTGATCATTCCATTTAAGTGACACATATAAAAAGAAAAAAAATTCCATAGTTATATCTTAAGACATCACAAAACAAACTTTTATAGTTTTGTATGTGTGTTATATATATATATATACGTTTCTATGTGTATGTACAGGATTGAATGAATTTTGGCGTATTAAATATGCAAGTATTTTTATGTTCAAACCTTGCTATGGCTTGATATTAATTAACCTTGATTTACTGTCATTTGCCTAAAGAAAGTATAGTTTTATTCCCCTCCCCTCAAATTTCCAAATGCTTTGTGTTAGTATTTTCAGTGTTTCATCTTGAAAATATTGTGTAAGACAAATGTAATGCAGTAAGGTGTAGCAAATCTTTGATATAAATATGCTCTTCATTGCAAGTGAATGCCCACTTGCTCCAAAGGCTTGCAGTTGCATTTGACAGATATGCTGCTTTGCATCAAACCAATGTATGAGACTTTCTTTTGAATATTATGTATTTATTTTTACTTTGTACTGTACTCTGACTGTGATTCATTTATTTTAAGACCTTGTGAATAATAGACTGGGTACATATTCTTTAAATTTTCTGCTTTCTTTTTGTAGTTAGATTGCTGTTTTTACTTTATTGTTTGCTGTATTTCCCTCAAATATGTTTTCTCTTTCATAGCCTGGTCCTTTGATTAACACCAACAAAACAAAAAAGATACTGTCATGTTCAAACAAAACCCCACCCCCAAATTCTGCCAAAAAAAAGAGAATTGGAAAGCTGCTTTCTGGTTTGACATGTCAGCGTGTAGATTTGAAATATGAATAGCTTTTTTCCTCTCTAGCTCAGAACTGCTGCAGTTGTGTAGCGTTGAGTGAGGCATGCCGACAGGGCGAACCAGATCATTGTGAAAACAGGACCTAGCAAGTGAAGCCTGTTCTGCAGGTGTGAAAGTGACGGACTTGAGGCCTGCGGTTCGGTAGAGCTCACTCGTCATTTTTGGCAGACAAGAGCACATTGGGTGACAGAAATTTGTCCCGTTTTCACTTGGATTGTGTTCAAGAGTAAATACCAAAGGCTTCAGGAGTGGATGAATGTTTGTCTGTGTCTTTATATTAGATTGTCCCTATCCGGATTGCCACATAACTTTGCACAGTGATTGGACAGCATGTCTCTTCCCCCTCTGTGTCTGTTCAGTGCAGTACCCCTGCCTTGCAATAGTCCTCTCCGCTCCATGTGGTTTTTGGCCATGCCGTACGATCTTTCCCTTGGAGTGAGGGAGAGCCTTTTTGAATGGTTGACCAATCTTCTTTCATAATGAGGGGGCCCATAATGACAAGGGGGTTACATCGTGTTTTCTGCAGTAAAATTCTCTCCAGAGGCCAAATTTCAGTGGGAATGTGAAATGCAGTCCTGTGATTGTGTGTGCGAAGGAAGAACACCCATCATTCCTTGTCATTTTAACGATTTAGAAAAACATTTTAAACCCAAATCGGACCTCAGCTTTTGCCACTTTCATAATCAATGCATATTCCTTCTCAGATTAATGAAAAGCTTGCTGGTTGTATCCAGTTATAGAATAAATGTGTGGAGCCATAGGCCTCATCTGTTGGCCTCACTGAACTCATGTAAGTTTGTGTAAACCAGTGTTCATAGTAAATGCACACCGCAATTAGAAGGCACCAATTTCATTTGCCCTTTTAAGAAGGAAGGTAGTTGGAGGTTTTCAGTCCGTACCCACTGTGGGATCTGACACGCAGATGAACAAATACTCATGCTTTCAATCATTCATCAAAAATGAAACAGCAGCTGTCGTGATTAGAGTTCCTCAACGCGAGTATTGTCGAATTTAAACATTGCTCTTGGCCTAATATCAATTCACTTTTCATCAGTCTTTTCACCTTTTACATGGTCCTTCTTCAATGGGACAATGTGATGCAGTCATTTGTAGCAAACCTCTCTGGTGGCAGTTATGTCTTCAGTCATGTATCACTGCATTAGGTTTCCTTCTCTGCCTCAAGAACATACATTCTCCCGTGATGTTTAAATGATACCATCCATCATCGTGTAGACTTCTTTGTTCTTTTTCCTCAAGAACAAAACTTGCCTTCCTTATGGATCTGTCTTTATTTTGAACGCCACCGTATGATGCCTGTTTCTGTGACTCTCCATGGTGCTGTTGTCCCGTTCTCAGCGCCTGTGTTACCTGCTTTGTATAATAACCTTGGTTATGTCGGCCAGTTTCTATTTTTCCATGACCACATCATAGCTGCCGTGTATCATATTTTGTCTCAATCAACCAAATCACTACGTTGAAGTATTGCAGTTGTAAAGTTCCTTATAATCTGCAGATATTAATGTGCTGGTCTGTTGTTGCTCTGCTGTACCTTTTTATGACATTATTTTTTACTTGTTTAGACAATATATTGTGACTATGTCCTATGCAAATACAAAAAATTAACAAAATTGTAAAATATTGATCGTTGTCTTAACTTGTATGCATGAATTAGTGAAGTTTACATTTGGAAATAAATTCATAAATAAGCAGCTATTCCTTTTTGTGTGTGTGGTGTGTTGTGGTTTACTGCGTCCAATTCCATGTTCACTGCCTGTGGAAAAGTCCACTTTAAAAACTGCATAGGCCATGCACTTTATAGCTTTCACAGCAACACAAGTAATCATTCACAGATGTGAGTGCAGTTTCATGAATGCTGAGGGCTGTCAGGAGTGCTGAGAGGATTTAGTCTCCAAATAACTAAAAAAAACCCAGACTAAACAAGTCCTTAAAGAGGACATAATATTGACTTACGTATTTGATATCAGAAGTGGATCCTTCCTTTTAATCAAACTGATTCAGCATGTATCGGTGTTTTTGAAAGTGACTGAGATGTGCAGTCTGCACCAAGTACTATACGTGGGTGGCAGACAGCACCAGAAAGACCTGTGTGTGACCCGTGCTTTGTCACTTGAGGGCAGAGTACCTTATGCTATGCTCTTATCTGCCTAAGATCTACAACACCCTGAAGCCCAGGAACCCTCCCACGCCTGGGTTCATTTCTAAAAAACAAACACAGAGCTTCTGGCAGGCCTTGAACCCTGTGTACCCTCACAGGAATAATATCAAATGCATAAGACACATGTATAAGACACAGTGTGCACAGCTGCACATAGACGTGTTCCAGGCCACTGACACAGACCGACTTCATTATTATTCTCATGGCCACAAGTGCATTTGTCAGCTCTTCAGAAACTAAAAATCTGAAAGGGTGGCATATTTCATCCTGAAACTATCACCTGGTACAAGCCGTCTCTTTCTGAATGGGCGAGTTTTTGCAACGTTCTGCTATTAGTTGGTGTGTGAGCAACCCACCGCAAAGACTATGCTGCTGGTACTGGTGCTACTCCTGCTATCATTACTGCTAATTTCAATGTTTCTAACACTACTAATTATGCTACTGTCTATCGTCATTGCTACCCTCACTACTGCTACTGTTAATACCACTATTAATGTCACCTCTGCTACGACTCCCTCTATTATTTTTAATGTTACCACTAGAGCTATTGTGGTTCCTTTTGCTACTATTTTGATACTGTTAGTGTCACTATTGCTGCTGTAGGTACTGTTGCTCTTTTAGTTGCAGCAACAGTACCTATAGCAGCCATTTTAGTTTTAGTTCTGTTACTCTTAGTATTAATTCTGCTACCAGTACAGCTAATTACTGTTACAGTTGCAGCTGTATTGATACTGCTTTCATTATTGCTTCTGCTAGTCACGGTTCATGCTGCTAGTGCAGCTACAGTTACTGCTAATGTCATCATCACTGCTTTATGACTTCTGCTACTGTCGCCGCAGATGTTATTGTTAGAGTAGTCACTGTGTGACTACTACTACAGTTACTGCCACTGTTATTGACATTGCATTGGGTAACAGAAGAGTTCTCCTCTTTCTATTCATCCCTCAGATCAGGATGCGCGGTTGCATAATCAGAGCTATCCATTGTCCTTTAACAAAGCCAAGGAGCTACAGAACGCCAGGGAACCTGAGACAAAGCCCTGGGTCCAGCACCGCAACAAGTCTCAGGGTGACACACCTGTCACCTGTGTCACTAAAGTAGGAAGTACGCTCTGTTCTCTCTAGCTCAACCGTGCAAATATTTACTGGAACTGACGACACAAGTGTTGAGTACAACAGAGCTGTTTTGTTGTTTTTGGAAGAAAATACCTGTTTCCTGTGGTTCACGATGACTTGTGAAATCTGTAATCTCCTAAGACCGCATCTGTGTTCATCTGGTTTGCATCTGCTCAAAATCTAAGACATGAAGCACTTCTGACTTTTACTTTTAGCTAGTATGGCACTGGTAGAAAACAGGTAGAAAGTTATGACTGTAGCAATCACTGGAGTTGTGTAAAGAACCTGGTTGCTGCTTCTCACATAAAAACCAGTGTACAATTCTACAAAAAAAAAAACATTTAAAAGACATGAACCAGCCAGAGCAAAACCAGATTCAAACAGCTCAAACGAATCTAACTAGTTCTACAGCCACACATTAACTAATGCATTCTTCAAGACAATTACACAATTAGTAATACAACAATGATTAACATGTCTCCAATGAGGTTGATTAAATTCAGTCAGGTATTCAGTGAGATAGAAGTGGAGAACAGAGGATCCTCAGTTACACATTTCACAATTAACAGCTAACAATTAAACAATCAATACTTTTAGGGTTGCTTGATGGTTGTCCTTCACAGTTGTTACAGTTTGTGTTTTACATGAAGGGGAGGGCATTATTTTTCCTTGTAGGTAGTTGCATGCTCTGGATTGTACTGAATTTGCTTATTTGTTGTTTAGATTGTGCATGCTATTTGCAATGTTCTGTATGTGACTGGTGACTTCTGATTAGAATTTATGCCAAGTAAAACAAAATGAAAAACTACTATTACTACTACTACTACTACTACTACTACTACTACTACTAATAATAATAATAATAATAATCATCATCATCGTCACCATCATCATCACATCCATAAAACCTACACTGAAAATTCTTTTTTTTTTTTTTTTTTTTTGAAACTATCCAGGTAGAATGGTGGGATGGTAGTGTCTTGCATTTTTTGATGTTTGCCTTTTAGAATGATACTGTGTGTGGGCTGGGGAGTGTTTTTGAAGTGTACTTATCTGTCCCTTGTACAAATCAACAACATTTTCTCTGGTGTCCTTCATGGGCTCAAGGTTTTAAAGACTGATAATTTAGCTTGTGTTATGTCAACATGACATGTCATTGGAATGTTTGATTACAGCTGTTGGTTTACTTGAAATGTAATTAGATTAGTCAGTTGTTTTAGCACAAATCACCCACTGCAAATAGCAAAACTGAAGATCCGAGAAGCTTGATTTGTTAGTGTGTTGTTTGTGTATGTTTCTGTATTGTATATTACTGTGTGCAACTGAAGTAGGGAAAATTATTACTTGATCAATCATATTTCAATACAGAGAGAAACTTGCCAAATTCTCTTTTGAATGAACCTATAAAAGTTGTAGGCACACTTAAGGGGCTACTCAGTTGAAGGAATTACATATGTAATTGCTGCTCACACAAATGCTATCTGAAAGCACCCAGCTTTTTCAAAATACCATTTGACGCAATGGAATATTACAGTACTGCTGTGTCCGTTAAAAAAAGAAACACTGGCACTGATCCTAACAGATCTCAAGATGTAATGGTGATAGGCACAATCAGAAATATTCCCAGTTCCCACGGCGTGAGGAGATCTATAAACCTCCATGTATGGAGTTATCATAGAGGACTTATTTTGCAGAACATCTGTAAACAACAATTTTCCATGTGTTTACAGCCAACACATTCTGTTCTCTTCCAAATAGACATGGAGTGTTTGTCTTATAAAAATAAAAAAAGCCTTCTGACTAAAATAAGGATCCAAATAATATATTGGAACTTTTCCCTTTCCCTGTAATACTCTAAAGAAAGAGGCCTGCTGTGCTCCCCACCTACAGACAGGCCCATCCTTCCTGAATTTGAAACATTCACTCCAGCGAAACAGGAAGGAAATGAGCACTAAATATAGAGTAGGAGAAGCCCGGTGTACTGTGTGTTCAGACTCTTTATCAGCCCACGGTCTCTGCCCGTGCCAGTCCAAGCCTCCCACATGCCAGGTGCCCATGTCGAACACCCAGTCAGCACTGGTGCTGCCAGGGTCGTGTGGCACCAAGGCCGCCAAGCTTGCTGCAGTCCCTGATTTTTTTTGTCAGTTTTGAGAATTGACTGCATTTTGGTGGCAGAGCCAACAGCTTGCTGGGTATTCCAGGATTTAAAAAAAAAAAAACAATCAGTAGTTTTTTTTTTTTTTTTTTTTTTTTTTTGTTTTTTTGCAAAGTTAAGTGTGTGCATTGATAAATAATAACACAAGTGATGAACTCTATTAAGACACAGTGATGTTGATATACATACATTTTAAGATGGCAAGGGTCAAAAATGTTTGCAACAGGGAGGGATTCGTGCTGCTATTCTGCAGAGGGAGTACTGAATTGTAGATATATGAAAGAAGTGGCTGCCAGGCTAAACAGGATTTTAGGAAATCTGAACAGGGTAATATATACCCAGTTTGGATTATTACATTACATAACTGTCATTTAGCAGATGCTCTTATCCAGAGTGGCTTATATAGGTTACAATTTTACATGCTATTCTTTTATACAGCTGGATATTTATTGAGGCAATTTTGGGACAAGTACCTTGCCCAGCTTTACAGAAGCAAAACCACGGCAGGGAATTGAAACTTTTGGGTATCAGCCCTACTCCATATCAGTTTGCTACACTGCCACCCAATCAACATGAAAATCCTGTTTGGATAAATGTAGGTGGGGCTGCCCTCTTTCAATTCAGAATAAGAAGTTTTCTTGGTGAGTGGCATAGGTCACAGAGTCAGATTATCACTTTGACTATGAGTTCTCTTGAGAGGACAGCAGTGTGGTAGACATTCATCATTAAAAAAACAATACTTAAGAAAACAGAAAATATTCAGTAGTTTAAAAATTGATATGTATTCAAAATGAAACCCAGGTAGCATAACACACACAAAAAGAAAATGGCCCTTAACAATGCTTGATATGTCTTATCAGTCTCTTTTTCTGGGTTTCATTTTCTCAGGGCTCTACTTGGTCAGCCTTTTCTAATGTATGTGTAGCTGTGCTCCTAAGAACCAGGACCCTTCTGTACATGATATAACATCAGAATGCTCCTCTCAGTGTAAGAAGGTTTATAGCTTCACTCACTCTTATAATCATTACTCCACACTGTAACTACAACCATATTTCATTTGTGAGTGCTCACAGAACTTTCATCCTGCAACACACATGTATCAATAAATTAATTTCAAGCACTCGGCTTCTGACACTGGTGTTATTTATTCAAAGTATCACTGAAATGCTGAAATTCAGAACATGATACGAAATATATCTCTGATATATCTCTGATTCAAATTTATAGTTATCACTGTGGTGAAATCAGCTCCATTCATTTGAAGCTAATCAAATGACACATTTTCCATTTTCCTAATTTTGAATAGTCTTGGCTATCAGTGTGACTGTGACTTAACATCCAGCTTCTATCGTACTATCAGAGAAGATTTCACTATACTCTCCTCAGTCTAGCACGGATAAATGTGTATTTAAACTAACTCCTGATGCCATAGGTGGGTGGCCAGAATCAAAAGATGTGGTACAGGTGGAGTGAATGGTTAGCTTGCACATTGAATTCACATTGGTCCTAGAAAAAAATGAACTGATGGACTGATAGCTACTAACAGGCTATGATTGTACTGGCAAAGCTTTGAGGTCAGGAGATTAATAAACATTTACTGACTTGTGAGTGCACGGCATTGGTGTTGTTTAATGTTATTTAATTTAAATCCATCTGAGCATATGGGGATAACAATCTGGGTCCTGTGTGGTCCTCCATCCTCAGAGTGAAAAAGCCCAAAGAATGAGCTTTGATACCCGGTCTGAAGGCAAATCAAACCCATTATCAATGATGGATGAGTGACTTCCATACAGCGTGGAAACAAGATCTGAGAAGTTAACACTTCAGAGCGGAACTTCGTGGGTGGAACTGTTTCTGTGTCGTGAGTTGAGAGGTTAGGCCATTTTTTTTGGGGGGGGAGGTGGATATAGAGGGTGGGGGTTGCATTACCTTTTCATTTCACTATTTACCAAACTAATTCTATGTTTCATTAGAAGGTAGTTCAGACAGAGGTTGGCTAATTGCTCTGTGGGAGGATGTAATTATGTCTGTGTTTGTGTGTAAGTGTGTGTGTGTGTGTGTGTGTGTGAGAGAGAGGCACGACACAGGCTGACGAGGGGATGGTAGGGGTGCTGTAGTCGTGCCTCTCAGTCTGGGTGCCGCTCCGTGGGCTGGCTGCTGGTATTCTCTGACCTGCTCTCGAACAGCTGCCTGTGGGCGTACCGATCCTCGACTTTCCAGGCTGCCCTGGAAACTGCAGCGAGGTAAAGCGGCCAGAGTCAACGCTGGCAGAGAAAACCGATTCCTCCTCTTGTCTCTCTCTCTCTCTCTCTCCCTCTCTCTCTCTCCCCGGTGAAAACCACCCTGCCCCGCCCACTCCTCTCCGGCTGGGTGAATGCCTCGCTCTTTCGTGGAACTGGATGCGCTCTGATTGTCAAGGCTGGCACGGGAAGGGTGGGGGGAGGTCAAGGCTTGTCTCTGGGCAAGATTGCTCAATACAACTTTTACGCACAGAGGGAGATCTCAGCTCTGAAATGTGCTCCGGTGTTAACACTTTCCCTGGCTGGAGGTGTCAACCAAGTGAAAAACTTCAGTCTGCCACAATGAGAGATCTACAGGTGGATTAGGGAGAGGCTAATTTGTCATATTTAGAACCGGAGCTATGTTGATATTTGGTTTTTGAAATTACACTATGCTATGAATTATGTCATTACCATCCCCCCTTTTTGTACTGCCTACAAACAAATAGAAAGGCTTACATACACTGTAAATTGTAGTGGAGATTCTAAGAATATTGCTGGAAAGCAAAGTTTTCTTAGGCTTTATGTCCCTTGATGCTCAATTAGAATTTGAAATAGATCATCTTGCTTTAATATGAATATATTATTGTGATGTGTTTCTTGAATAGTCATCAAAGGCATTCCTATGTCCTGTTTCTCTCAAAGAAAATCTTGAATGTGGAGACTGGAGCTGCTTCTGAAATGACACAGAAGTGGAGATATTAATGAGTGTTACCGAGAAATGCTTGCAATGAGGAAATTACTGCCAAGCAAGTGGCAGCATGGACACAGAACTGCATTTCATTTTAGAGTGCAATGCTGACGCTTCGTGGGTGTGTGTTTATGTGTGTGTACAGGTGTAGATATGCGTGCGTGCGTCTGAGTGACTCAGAGTTCTACAGCAGGAAAAGTGGGTTGTACTTGTCAAACCTGCACAACAGACTAACTCAACAGAACAATAGTGATGCTACACCCCTTATAATTTTATCATGTGATACTTAATAAGTACGAAAATTAAGTACTTAAGTAGCTGGCCCATAGCCCACGTGCAGGAGAACCATTGTTTGCAACGAGCTGATAGTTCTGTATCTGGGAGTGCTGAAGTTCTTAGAAGTACAAAGTACTCATGTTGCATGCTTGTCATCCACCTCTCCAAAATGCCCTCTCCTGCACCCTCTTCTCTCTTTACCTGCTACGCTTGTGCTTGTCCCCCCCCCCCACAATTCTTTCATTCACTTTCTTCTGCCTTCCGTCATTTTCGCATCCTCCCGCTCCTTCCACCCTCTCCCCGGGAGAGCGGTGGGCACGGCGAGGGTTCTGCGGGGAGCAGCGACGCGCTGTGTGTGGGATGCACAGAATGGTGCGTGGGGCTCCTATTGCACAGACGGCCTGGCAGGCAGAGAGACACAGCGTCTGTGCGCAGACAGAATGAGATCCATTGTCCAGTGGAGTACAATTCCAACCCTGTGTTCTGCATGCTCTCCCGTTTCGGGTCAGGGTTGAGGTAGGGTGAGCCGGGAGCAGACGAGGCAGCTCTGAATGTTCGGTTGTGAACTTGATCGTGGTTGTGCCATATTGTTTTGATTATGTTATACATACGGTAATGAAATACTGTATGAATACATTGTGTTGATGAAACACAGTATATACAGTACACACACACACACATACACACATATACAAAGAGAGAGAGAGAGAGAGAGAGAGAGAGAGAGAGAGAGAGAGAGAGAGAGAGAATACCCTTTTACAGGATGACTTAACAGTTTTTTAGATATTAATCACTTAGCAGGAAGCAGGAAGAAATTCAGGTCTAGGTACTTTGCTCAAGGGTATACCTGCAGCAGCCTGTTCAGGGCATGAGCCTGCAGCTCTCTAACTATGACATCACACTGCCATAAAATGCTTTATGTATCCCGGTGCTGTGTTCCATTGGTGGTGGTTTGGGTTATCAACAGACTGCTGTTGTCAAACGTCTGCAGGTAAAGTTCTGAACCTACTGTGGTTCTATGACGGTAATGAAGCCTAGAGAAAGGATTTTGTCACATTTAACAGGCACTTATGACGTAAGGGTGTTGACTTGGTATATGCCTGGTATATCCAGTCATACACTGTCCCTAAGGTTTATATGCAAGTCTTTTTTTCTGAAAAAATAAACTTTTCAATATATAATTATACATAGATTTCAAACAGCAACGAGAGGGAAAACTGCTGATAAATTGTGTAGCCATAGGTGCCTTTCACCTAATGTACACACCAAGTGTTGCTTCAATGCTTGCCAACTTTGGCATTGAACTTGTTTCCTCAGTCTGTCTTCCTCATTTCAGCACAGAAACAGAGACTTTTCTTCTCACTGCCCCATACCACTCCACCCTCTCTGCTTTGCAGAGTGTTTTCTTTAGCCCTCAGGTAATCTCAGGATAAAGAAAGCACCCTCCTTTCCTCTGAGAAAACCCACAAGCCCCTGGAACTGATATCTACACAGTAAGACTCAAGGGGAGACAGCTGGAGGGTGGAACCAGGAGACTTTTAGTCAGAAAATGAACTCATGCCTAAAATATACAGTAATGCTGGTGAGAGCATGAAAGCCTACCTGTGGAGGCCATGTTCCTTGTATAGCAGAGCCTTTCTATGGCCGGATATTCGCACTGTTTTTACAAAATATTTGCAGTATCAGAATGATTTTACTGGGAGGATAAGAACACAATAACAAGATGCTTTTTCCAAGATGTTTTTACACTTTTTCAGATAATTGTTTCACCCATTCACTTGTGGTCAAAGGCATACCAATATATTCGTAGTTCAACTTATGGAATAAAAAAAAATATTAAGCTGGATGCAAAATATTTAATTACACAAGTATCAGAGCACAATAAGTCTATTATCATGGGGCATTCTCTGTCTTTCTCTGAAAGAGGAGATAGGCTTTTTCACCATAACAGTTATAGAGTAAGATTTGAATATGTGAATATGTACAGTGGTTAAACTGTTTCACTTGAAGTAGTTTTCATACGTCTTGGTGATATGATAACATTTAGACTGTTCCAATGCTTTCCAAATGACAGACTGAGGAACTCTGACCTGAATGTCTATGGCTATGAAGAAAATGACAATACTTCAGATCAGTGTGCTGACAGGACATTTGTTGTATCACATGTTTCATTTCTAGCAATGAAAGGGAAAAGAAGTAGTATTTGTCAGTAATTTCATTTCCCAGACTTGCTGATCTCCTTGTGATTGTTCTCATGTGTTCACATCCCAAAAGTACTTTCTGTGACCAAAATGTTATGTCTCTCTGAAGTCGCTGCAACGAGAGATAGACAACATATAGCTGCATATATAGTGGTCTATAGCCACTATGTCATACAAAGGTCTTTTATTGTGAATCAAAGACCTGAAGGTTGACTGTGGAATGTAGCCAGCTATTTGAGAGTTCAGGAGAACCAAGTACGAACTCCAAGGCATTTCTTTAAAACCCAGTGACCCACACACTCAACACAAACAATGATCAGTCTCGTGTAAGAACTACATAACACCTTCATTAGCACTAAGCGTCATGAGAGCCAATAAAGATCAAGGGCGTGCTATTTCACCATCCCTATCAAATGTGGCTTTTAATGTACATGAATGATGTTGGATAATGACACAGCACTTACTATATCAGCTGACATTTAGTGCTTGTGAAGACTGACGTAGTCCTTATTAAGGTGTTTAGTAGTTCTCATGAAGGCATCATGTTCTTAGTTGGGACCCTACATAGTATGTCCTCCTACCCTAACCTCTTCGAACACTACAGCGCAGGCATTGTTACTGCATACAACGCGCATTAGAAAATACCAGCTGTACTTAATTGTTTGTAAAACGACTCTCTGTAGTTAAATGTTTTGCAATATGCCACCACTCCACCGTGAAAGGTTCTGTACTGTTTCTAAATCTGAGTACAGCTGAATTCATACCTTGTGTCTTTCTTAGAATCTGTCACATGACAGAGTGAGGAAACACTAAATGCAATTACATGAAGGGACAGAGCAGGGCAGAGTAATAAAAAACATGTTGTATGAAGGTCTATCAGCAACTTAAATATTCATCCACACTAAGATATTACACCTGAAAACACAAAGCTTTACAAAGCTCCTTTTCCCTGAAGCCTATATTCTTTCAATGGCTCTTCAGTTAAGGAAACCTACCAAAGTGGCAAAGGTGTCTGTAAGACAAAAATGCTAAATATTGCTCCATGGAATTTTGTGAAAACAATATAAAAATAATTTCCTATATTACAATTTAACCTTGGCTTGTAAACTCTCAAACATACTTCAGAGACACATTCTCCAGTCCACAAACAAAAACACACACCACTCTTTTTTTACCAATAAACTAGTCTTTTTTGTTCCTTTTTTCTTTTTTGCTATTTACATTGGTACCTAATGTGCAAATTAATAATTTAAAGTAGTGTAAAACTCCCAAATGAATACAAAATAATATTTTACATTTTCTAATGGTGAGAGTCCATGAACTTATTACATATAGAGAAAGAAGAATGCCGTAGCCCGTGGAGTAGAAACCAGGAGGTGAACTGAAAACACAGCCAGCATCTTTGGCCAGGAGAGAGTCAGTTAAGGACAGCATGGTATTTAGGCATATTACAGGAACAACAAACACAACATTGCTAAGATGGAGCTATTTTATAGTGCTTATTATTTTTTGTTAAATAACAAGTCCTAACAAAAGGCCAGATACAAGAATGAAGCACTGAATTACTCTTGCACCCAACTAATGACAATACAACATGGCGTTGGACACTAAATGAATATTACGACCAGGCGGTACTTATCTACCCTCTACCCTTTCAGCCTGTGAAACACCTGCACTGCTCTGCACGGTGTATGGTTTGGACCTTGTCTCTACGTCAGCAAATGCAGTGAACGGTGACCAGCAATGTAAAAAAAGAAGAAGAAAAAAACAAAGCCAACTGCCAACGGACAACAATCGCCCCAGTCCCTGACATCTGAGCAACGGTGCCTCTAATGTTCTGCATCTGAGGTGGGCAGACCAAACAACATGGGGTTTTTCCTCTCAATTTTTGTGTTACAAGGTCACAGATCCAGTTCATTAGAATGCTTCTGAGAGCATTCCTTTCTGTGTCATATACCTGAGAACAGCTGTAGTCCTAGATTTAAAAACTTTGTATGATTTTTTTTTTTTTGGCACATGATTTTTCTGTGGAAATTCTACATAATGAACAGGAACTGTTTCTGGTAAACAGTTAATGTTTATGTCGTCATGGCAGTGTTATAGTGACAAAGGACAGAATCTATTTCCCTCTACGTATGCCTTTCAGCAAAAGCCCCTCTACTCCCAGGTTATTATGGTTGACTACAGGAATATAATGTGCAAATAAAAAGGAAATGGCTTGTGTCCCTTTTCATGTTCATCCTGTTTGGCTAATTTCTTCCAATTAGCCTTTGTAACACATTGTCATTTACTTGGATGCAGAGCTAGGTTAGTTAGGGGCTGTTGTTCACATCCCTTGTTCAAGAAAAAAAAATCATAGATGCATAGAAAAAAGAAAGTTTGCTGACATTGAGAAACTTATTGCTTTTTAAAATTCACTAGTTACCTGTGCATTTGCCTCTCTAAGCAGCACTTTTAACCACAACATGAAATTATATTCTTCTATTAACAGACTTTGAGGTCCAGTCTGTACAGTATTGCATTTAATTTAGTTGAAACAATTCTAAACAGAGTTTCACTTCCACTTTATTTTAAGCCATGTGCATATGCTTCATCTGTTGATTTTCAATACTATGTTGTTTTTGCAATATGGCTTCTGGGAAAATCAGCACAGATATGAGCCTTTTGCTCCTGAACCAAGATAAATACTGAATTCAACAAGAAATTAAAATAAACACACTAATCTCTGGCCAAAGCTGTAGACTGATGTCAATTGCACCTCCTTTGTTATCAAGTAATTGTGTCCTTTGATACTGAGAGAAAGGTAACAAGAATAAAAGCAAAACAGTTCATAAATAGAGTAGGAAATTTGTTCCGTTTGTCTACTGTTTGCCATTATATGGTGTTATTCTTGTAGTGAAGAGGGCGACTTTGCTTCTCTCTCCCTTTGAGGACATCTGTGGTGGTTGTCTGCACCAGCCGAGCACTCCGGCTGGCGTGTCTGCATGGGCTATCCAGGTCTGTGCATCTTGCTCTCCCTCTCTCTGCGTTTCAGCTCCTCCCTGTAGCAGTAGGAGCAGTAGTTCTCTGTTTCCGGCCGGCCGTAAAAGGAGCAGTTCTCCCTCTTGCAGCGTTTCTGCTGGGGGCCTTTGGTTTTGTCGTGGCTCAGCCAGCCCCGAGGGGAATCCTCGTCGGCGAACTCCAGGCAGTCGCGGACGTCGCTGGCGTTGAAGCCGTTGGTGTAGGTGTGCGACTTGTGTTCTCCAGGCATGTTGTAGGAGAGGGACTCCGCGGCCTCCGCGGTGCGCACCCCCGACATGCGGGCGGGGCTGTAGCTCTGAGAGGAAAGGGAGCGGTTCTGCTGGGGGTAGGTGGCACAGGTCTTTAGGGTCCCCACCACGGGCTTGTAGGGTTCATCCTGAAAGCTGGACGACTGCAGGTTGACGTCTCGCAAATGAATGACGCTCTGCCTCTGAATGGGTGGGGTATGGCTATAGTGGGCAGACACAGGGATGGGCCCAGATTTCTTAGCACCGTTACTGGGGGAGGAGAAGGGGGCGGGCGTTGGACTGTGCCTCTCCTGGATCTTCAGGGCCAGTTGGGAGTTATGGCTTTGGTGCAGGACCGGGGAGCAGCCCTCGTTGGGAGAGCTGTCTGACCTCTCCTTCTGGAAGGTGGACTCCTGCTCTGGCTTCTTCAGGGCTATCCCGTTGGCCGGGGGCTTCTTCTCGGCTTCCTTCCTCTTCTGCTCCTGCTCGGCGGTGAAGCGCTCCTGGGCGCTGGTCAGGTAGAAGCTGATCATCTCCTCGTGGAACTGGTGCCGGTGGCTGGTCAGCAGCAGGCCGGCGAAGATGAACTTGCGCTCGCCCTGCATGGCCGCCCGCAGGATGTTGAGGCTCAGCTTGACGTCCGTGCTGTACTTCCAGGGGTCCGAGGCCCTGTCGCCCAAGGATTTGCCCGAGCCGCCACGCTTGTCCACCGGGGACGACCCCGACCGCCCTGTCGGTGGGGGACGGGCTGGTGGCCTTCTCTGAGGAGGACGTGCTGGCAGACTGTCCCGATTCCTCCTTGCTCCCTTTGCGGGTCTTGGAGTCCTTCTTCTTGGCCTTCTCCCCATTTTCACCGTTGCGGCCGTTGCCGGAGCTGTTCTTGGTGATTTTGCCATGGACCAGACCCCCCAGACCCCCCATGTTTTTCTTCAGCTTAATCCCCAGGGTTTTGCTGAGGCTCCCGAGTTTGTTGGCGACGGAGTCGGTCCGGTTCTTGTCCTTGTCCTTGTCCTTGTCCTTGTCCTTGTCCTTGCGCTGCTTGTCCTTGTCTTTGTCCTTGGCGGGTTTGCCGTTGTTGACGTTGGAGTTGCTGCAGACGGACTCACGGTCGGAGTCCATGGAGTCGGCCAGAGACTGCACATCCTCGCCCGCTGATGCAGTGGGAGACTCCGGCTGAGCCAGGGGAGCCTGCGAAAGTGAAGGAAAGGGGAGCGAGAGGCAGAGAGGGAAGCACAGATGGAGGGTGAGATGAAGGAGAAAGAGAGGGAGAGATAGTGCAGAGGAGATGGAGCGAAGGGGAGATAAAGAGTGGTGCAAGGAAAGGGTGATGGAGGTGGTAGGGGAGATTGAAGAAGAAGGGATTGAGAGAGGGACAGAGATAAAGGGAGATGGAGGGAGGAAGAGAGAAGGGAATGGGTTGGAGAAGGAGGAGGAGAGGGGAATGAAAGAGGGAGAATGACC
Organism: Megalops atlanticus; assembly: GCA_019176425.1. Lineage (NCBI taxonomy): Eukaryota > Metazoa > Chordata > Actinopteri > Elopiformes > Megalopidae > Megalops > Megalops atlanticus. The sequence goes on from CM032881.1 coordinate 8,610,979, forward strand.
AGTAAGAGAAAGAGAAAGGGAAATAAGGAGAGAGAGAAAAGAGAAAGAAAAGGGACAAAGGCTATGAGACCTCCTTCTGCAGAGAGAGCAGTGCTATGCATGTGACTCAATTCAGTACTGGGACTGAACTGTACATTCCACCAGAACATATACATTATTAAACACAGCTACAGCTATTTTAGTAACTGTATGGATTTTCAAAGCCTCTTTATATGTGTTACATCTTTATATATAATATCTATGATGTACTTATTCTTTCTTCAATTGGGTCCCTCTGATAAGTATGCTTTTCCTACAATGAAACAGGAGGGATGGGTTTTTGAAACTAAATGCCCATGAATAAAAGGTGTAGTCAGGAGTTTCTTAAACCAAAGACTGAATAATGGTACAAAGATGGTAATTTGCCATGAATTCTGCCTATTTTCAAATTGAACCTATTCCAGTAATGTAGTGTGAAATATGTAGCTTCATTATGCCACGAATCCCAGAATGTCTGAAATGCTAACAGAGAAAAGCTGCAGTCTTCACAGGTTGTTAAACAGCAGCTGATAAAAACCAGCACAAGCCAATGCATGTCAATATTGCCCAACATTTGTCGGGTAGAAAAGAAAATGAGTACCCTTGTTTCTGATGGGATCCGTATCCATGTTACATTCATGTAGTTGTGCAGGAGGTTGAGTTTAGCTTCCAACGACAGGATGAGACTGGACCAAAGGAGAAACAATTAGCATCAACATACTGTGGAATTAAGTTAATTTGAAACAACGCAGCACAACATCAAAAATGCCCTTGAGGGACAGCACTGAACAACAGATCACACCTTGGAACACACGGGGTGGCTCCATGACTAATCACCATAGGTGATGACTTGTGCCTGGAGTAAAACTTTAAGGAACATTCTCTTCCCAAAAAGCAGCTCATTTGCATCTTATTTTCAGCTGTTTGTCTCTGACTCAATGTTACCATTAAAGCGACATAATTACCGTGCACAAAAGGTTTCTTATTACCCTTTATTTGTGGGGAGTGAACAGAATGTGCCAAAGTTTACATTGGCACTGAGCAGACCTTCTTTACTGTGATGTGCAAGGCAGATGTGGTTTTAAAGGCATTATTGCAACACAGGAGTTACAGTGAATACAGTTGGCGTGACAGTTTCTAACCCCCTTCCTTGGACCTGCTGTAAACTGTAGCACGGAAAGAGGCCTCGCAAGCATGCTCTAAAATGACACACCTACATGAAAAGCTAATTCCATGGCCACTTAAAGGGGCCCTTGCTGCCTACTCACCATGTACCCGGGCATCTCATTGGAGCATGTGTGCTTTAATCAGGCGTTTTAAGGACATGTTCTACACAAACCACTCAAACAGAAGACTGACCAAAGTACCATCCAGGCATCATTCCTTTGCCTCTTGGGAGAAAACAGGTCTTTATGAAACAGGAGAGCTCATAAGAACCCGCTCTCCACCCTTTTGATATGACATGGTTGCTTGGAGACCATTAGGTCCTGACCTCTGTAGAGCAGGGCTCCCTCACACAGTTAGCGCTCTTCCCTCTTCCTCTTTCTGTGCTAGAGTTGCGTGGTTTGGGACAGGGGACAGCGGACAATGGACGAACCGGAGGGTAGAGGGGCTTACTTGGCCAGCTTGGCGTTGTCGTTGTCATCTCTCCCCCACTCCCAGTCCTTTCCTGGGTCCACGGCGAAGTGGAGGGACAGCAGCTTGTGTTCCGAGTCGGTCAGCGGGATGACGGCTGGCACACAGAGTGAGGCGAGGGTCACAGAACAGCTAACATCAACACACTCCCTCACAAACGCACGCACTCAAAAGCACATATATGCACGTATATGCACACAGGAACTGGCAATCAAGGAGCAGAGAGAGTTCATACAGTGCAACACTAACATTGTAGGAATGTATATTTATGAATTCACTGGCTCGGGCGAAAGACCATTTAAAAGACTAATAAAAAATTTGAACAATTTATCTCCAACTGCCTTTGATATAGTGGGGCCTAACAGCCATCATAGTTTGTTTCTCTTTGATTGTTGTGATGGTCTGTGATGCTCTTTGACAGCGGCTTCCCCTGCAGAGATGCTAAAATCTAAAAGAGGGCTTGAAATGTACAGTTTTGTCGTACAGACCCCTGGAAAGAGGAACAACTCAAAATCAATCGGAAAAAAAAAGAAAAACAAGAGCCAGACAGGAGTGTGTGCTTCCTGTGCAGTTTGTCTGTCACTTTGTTTCCAAAATAAAGCAGAAGAGTAACTGCCGATCCGATTCCTGCCGCCAAACTACTCTCTGATACTTCACAGAGATGAGAGAGGCTTCCACTTGTCAGCCCGGAGACACTGCCTGTTCAAACAGAGGACATTCCAGTCTCTCCTGTCTGGAACTGAAGGCACATAAAGCCTTCTGCTGACAGCTCTGGGTTGTGCCAAGAGGAGCAGTACTGGAGGTTCACACCAAACGGAAGATGGGTACACAGATTACACTGAGTCATACTAATAACACTGCAGCGATAAACCTGCTCCTCTGCGTGTGTGTGTGTGTGTGTGTGTGTGTGTGTGTGCGTGTGTGTACATGTCTCTGGGTGCGTGTGTGTGAGTCTGTGTACACATCCGTTCATATCAAACATTGAATCCGTTGCTATGTTTGTGCAAAATAATCCACAAAATGAACTAAGGTCCAATAGGTCCAATAGGGCAGGCAAACAGTTTGTCTTGCTGCCTCATTCAGTCAACATCAGGAGTGCATTCTCATTGTGTTCAGCTCACTCCAGATGCAAGCGGAAACAGGCCAAACTCATAACCAATGACAACGCATGATCTTGGTCAACAGTCACTATGCCCTTCAGGGGAATAAGCCATGCACCTGTTTGCTTTGGAAATAACCTGACCGCACTGCGACTGATCTTGCTGGAGCACACGCCCCTAACCCCACCGCCCACCCACCCACACTCCAAAAATACCCCCCATAAAAGTACTGGGCTAATGCTGGACCGATTACAGGGCCTCCTGATATGAAAGACTTCACAAGGAACAAAGCCAAGATGGAGTAAACAAAGGCACACACTAAGTGCGTAGGGCAGAGGTGTGAAAGCACAGCAAAAGCATTGTGCGGGTGTGTAAACATAGAGGGCTGGGGGAATGGGGATTGTGCTGTGTGTTTTCCCCGGCTCTGACCGGCCCTCTGTACGCTCTGTCCTGGGGGGCGGGTAAGATCTGAGACTCCCACACTGCAGCTGTCTCCTGCTCCTCTTGGTTCTGAGCCTGCTGCACAAGCCGTTCCTGCGCTGTTCCGGTACCCGCTCCAGACACCGCACCCCCCCAACCCGCCCCAATCCCCCCCCTCCAAGGGGACCTCACCGTACTGTATTTACTATCCCTACTGGCAGTCACCGAACGATGTCCTCGGCTGACCTTCTGGAGCGGAATTTGCATGGATGACATCACAGCCCTCCCAGAAATGCGAGGGAGAGTGCCAGTTGCTCCTCGGACGGCTTATTTGGAAAGCCTGGGGGACGGCGCAGAGGAGGAAGCGACGGCGCGAGGTGGAGTGGGCCGACGGAGGAATTAAAAAGGAAGAAAGCGAGCAAGGAGGAGGAGGAGGAGGAGGAGGAAGAGGAGGTGGACCGGTCCCGGCTTGCTCCGGCACGTTTTCTCCGGTTTCTTGCGCCAGGCCTGCTTCCACTCGTGGGGGTAAACAGGGACAATGAACACGGCAGAGATCCCCTCTATCGATTGTGCCGGTTACGGGGCCAGACAAAACAACGCGTAGCAGCATGTGCAGGGAGCAGCAGAATTACACACCGTGGAATTCATACTGCCTGGTTGCCATGGTGAGATTCTTAGACAAAACATATTAATTCCACAGAGAAATGTAAGGCTCTGGAGTATAGCTCACACACACACACACACACACACACACACACACACACACACACACACACATACGTGCTCATGTGTATGTGTGCACACACACAGCTCAGACACACACACACACGCACACACAACTCAGACACCCCCCCTCTAAGGTTCATTTATTGAGCCAGTTACATCTCTTTCTCACTCACTTATTAAAGACAATTTGTTTTATATGATTATCAGTGCTTTGATCATTGCAATGATTAATCCTCTAACAACCCATGTCTTGGAGGTTTAGACACCACTGACCCACAGGGTTACATTACATTCGAGTAATTTGAGAGGCTAAACCAGAATAACGTTATACAGTCCACCACAGCCTGGTCAGAACTGGCAGATGCTTTAAAGAAATGAGCAGATCTTCACACAGTGCTGTGGATTACAGTGGGGATTATAGATTTGTGGATTATTTTTTTCTAATACTGTGAGCAAAAATGCTTGCTATTGCTTAATAAATTGCAGTTCATTTGGAAGATAATCCTTGGATATAGTATATAGGTGGTGCATGTGATATTGTGATAAAAATTTAAATTTGACACATTATCATAAAAGCCTGTGTTCACTTGCAGGTGATGCTTTATTTGGGGTTACTTTAAACCGTGGCGCACCCTGGTGGACATGAGTAAACATTACATTGTTTCCACTAAGCAAAATAATTTTAAAAGCAGAACTTCAACTTTGCAGTGTGAAGGGAGGCTCTGGGAGGCTCTGACCCCATTCTAAGTGATGTAATACCATCAGCCTGGACTGATTGGGTGATTTTGAGAGCATAAGCAGAGGAGTCCACCTGTGCTGTGCTGTGATTCGTCATGATATGTCACATTTCTAACATTTACCGCTCAATATGTCCACATGTGAGGTGGACAGCAAAATATTTACATATCCTTTCTCAGGATGAATACAATATTCATAAACTGAAACATGGCAACAGCCACAGGTACACAAATATTACAACATTTACAAAACATTTCTATAAAAAATATGTTTTTATCTATTTTTAAATAATTTGATCATTCATTGAATAAAGGCATATTTTATTCAGTAGTCTGCTGTTAAGCTTTTGATAGAGTTTGCTGAGCGCTGAAGTGGTAGACTGGTTGTAAAAATGGCTCTTTTATACTGGTGATGGTTGAAAGGACCATTATGTGATGCCAAAGAAAACCTAAAGGTCTTTTAATACTGGAAGTAGATCTAAAAATAACTCCAGACATTTACTTGGACTTCTCAAACTTAAACCACAGCAGAAAAAACAAGCGCATAGAAAGCAGTGCTCCTCCCAGCTCAGAAAATCAGCTCACTCAGGTATGGTGTGTGTGTGTGTGTGTGTGTGTGTGTGTGTGTGTGTGTGTGTGTGTGTGTGTGTGTGTGCATGTGTACATGTGCGTGTGTGCGTGTGTGTGTGTATGGTGTGTGTGTGAGTGAACCTGTGTCTATGTTAGCGGGTGGGAGCTGATTGTTAAAGAGACACAGAGCAGGTTCTTTTTCTGAAGAACAGATTATTGCTCTCAGCGGACTGCATAAAACTAATATAATTCCAAAAAAAGATTAGTTTTTTCGCTCTATCAAAGGACCTCTTTCTAACAAAGGAAACATTACATTTTTCTTGACTGAATATAACACATGAACCTGATTGCCCTTTTCCTGCCAGACAGCCATTAACAACATAACATCAACGTGGTAAATATAACTGGAATTTGGATTCCAGCAGAGAAGTGTCGTCTTGATTTAAGCTCCACATATCACAAACCTGGCTACCTCATATATTAACCCACATTAAGTGGACCGCATTATTTTACCACAGCGGCTGGAATAAAATCACACATTAACACACACACACACACACACACACACACACACACACACACACACACACACACACACACACACAGGCATGCATCCTTGTGGGGAGCGTCAAACAGTGAAAGACCTCTGTGACCTTTCTGGCAGCCCAGTGCACAGCCCATCGTGGCTTACCAAGAGTCTAGAAGAAAAGGGGCGTGGCCTAACTGTGGTCTGCCAGGGCTGGCTCTGGCTTTGCAGCAGTTAGAAGTGTGTGTGTGTGTGTGTCTGTGTGTGTATGTGTGTGTGTGTGTGTGTGTGTGTGTGTGTGTGTGTGTGTGTGTGTGTGTGTGTGTGTGCGGTAGTCTGAATAAGGGCCTGAAATACTATTGCTCTCACCTTTGTGGCCCTGATGCTCTCAAGGCAATTAATGTTGCAAAAGAATGACATTTTATAGCTCTTTCCCTCAAGAAATGCACATACCAATGACTTTTATGTTATCAGACTGGATATTACATGTCTTTCTCAAAGGTATGTCAACAATGCTTTGCCACAGATGTGAACCTGCAAGTTTAGCTCCCTGCCCCCCATGTCATACAGCAGCCCTATGAAGAGATAGACAGATAAATATATCCATCTAATTACTAGATGTATCGCTCTATTTATGAAACAAAAAATCTCTTTGTGCAATATCCATAAATCAAATAGCACTTAAATGTTAAAACATTACAGTAGCTGCCCTTTATGTGCTAATGTAAATGATCAGGAATAATCACACTGTTGTACATTGTACAGTGGACTCTGGATGTGGTCCAGCTGTAGTCAACAGCTGTCTGGTCATGGGTTCCTGTTAATACTCAGGGGAGGTGCACCAACAAAGCTTCCCTCTAATCTGTCCACTGACCACAGTCACCACAGCAGAGGGGTTTTACAGCACAATATCAGGCAGGGTAGCATTAAAGGAGAGAGCGCCATCTGCTGGCCGCAGTGGTGTCTACCATTCTGCATTTGAAACGCAACCACAGATTCTCAAAGAAAAAAAAGAAAATACTGTGACTGAACACAGATGTTAAACTAATGGGCCGTGGTGCGCTTGTTGCTTCACTTGTAAGTCCTGAAGGAAATCCTTTCTTAAGTTCCTTAAGCGGTCTTGTCATACTGTAAACACATCAGCGGTTTGTGGCGTTGCGTGACTGAGGCTATCGGAGCTGAGCTGACCCAGACCTAATCGTCCTGTAATCACCGGGGTCCTGGCTGCGGAGCCGGCACCAGAGCCCTGCTGCCAGACAGTAGGGTTTGGACCGCGGCCCACACCAATGACAGGCCCTGTGCAGACCTCAGAAAGTGGAATCTGTGCGCAGAGATCCTACCTCAGGAGGCCTGTAAGAGGGGCCCTGTTTGTCTGTTCTCTGCAGTAGAAACTGCTTTTAAATTTTTGATGGCTGTTTCCAGCCTGGAGAGATTCAGTACTACAGTACTGGGAGGATGACTGGTGTTTCCTTTACAGCAGTTTAAAGTCTCTCTGTCAAACTGCACAAAACCATTCAAAAGCCATAATCCAGCCAGGTGTGGGAACATGCAACAAATTCATGCTAATATGCATGAATGCTAATATAAATATCCCCAAATCTCACCCCTAGTCACATATTGGTCAGTGGTGATTGGCTGCCTTTACTAACTGATTATTCTCTTTACTAAGTACCTACCCTCTGACTCCGTGGATCTGTAAAAGACAGAGTTTTCCCCATACGCTTTAGCTGCAAACAGAACCTCTTCAGAGCCTGTAGTGATTTCAGACATCTCTCCTAAGACTGGTCCAGACTATATCTTCGCCTGCATGGTACTTGGTTCTACCAAAACCTTACACTGCAATGACTAATCAGTCCATAACTTCCTGACTATTCAGTTGGTACCTTACCGTGTGCAGTGCCAATCGAAACCTTTTATTATGTTGTGATTGGTCAGTCTTTACCTTATTCAGTGCCCTGATTGGGCACTTGTCAGACTGGCAACACATACATAGTTCTATGCTGTGATAAGTCAGCCCATACCTTGCTGTTTGTTGTGATTAGTCTATCTGTAGTTTGCTCTGTGCTGTAATAGGTCTGTGATCGATCAGTCTGTATCGGGCTCTCATTGGACAGTGCATACCTTGTTCTCGCTGCTGGTCCTTCTGCTCCATAGACACCAGTGCAGAGAAGTGGGCCTGGTCATAGGCCAGAACCAGCGGAGAGCAATGGCAACGGTTGGGAGGAACCTCCAGTGGTAGGTAGAGCCCTCCGAATGGAATAGGAGCAAAAGCTGAAATGTAAGAGGACCAGTCTCTTAAATAAAGTAAGTAAGAAAGACATAGAGTTAAACACTATAAAAAACTTACTTTCAGTAATTTGAAGCAACATGTTGACTACCTACTATAGAAAATGTTGTCTACAGGACAAACTGTATAAATCTCTTGTATCAAAACAATGAAAAATACATACAATCCACCAGACATGCACATTTAAGCTGCAGAATAACTGACACATCATTTACCAGTCTTTGATGCTCTGTCTATACTATATTATAACGTTTTTGCAATGCAAAACCATGGCAAAACTAGCCTACCACTCACAATGAAGTCTGCTACAGCATCACAGGGCTCAGTTCTAACCAGACTTACACACATGTAAAAGTTAAGTTCACATAGATTGACTTAAACATGTTTCTGATGTACATATGCACTGGAGTGCACAGACTGCCATTTCAGAGATGGGCCTTGTGGTGGGCTTTCATTAAGATGGGGGTGTAACTTCTTTGTGCCACAGCTATGTGCATTCTGGCTCTGAGCTTAGGTCAAATTCCCACATGACCAGGCTACTTGATGTGAAACATGGAAGCAGTCCCACATATACAAACATTCCCACTTTAAAAAGCCCCAGTTAATGTCAATCTGCCCTTATAACACTCAAAATACTGCCAGTCATTTTTTTTATGAGAGAAAAAATAGATTTACTTAAATACAGGCTAGGGGTGAGAGGTAGAGCAAGAAAGTTTTGAAGAGTCTGAAAGGGTAACAGGTTTTTTCTCATTGGGATTCTTTGAGTTTGTTGTGTTGTCTTTCTTATTTTAATCTGTTGTTTTCATTCAGTGAATTTGTGTGGGGCAGTTGAAGAAACATATTATTTTATCCTGCTGTCTAGCTTGCCATGCATTTAAATAATCACCTGTCTGAATCGTATCTTGTTGTTCCTTGTGGCCTGTCATTTCCAAATGGTTATACAGTGGCTTTATGTTTATGCTGTACTTTATGTGCAAGTATATATAAATGTACAAATATTTACACATCATCTTATGAATATTTTAATCTTATGAATCCTATGCATATTTGACTTTATACCATATTTAACTAGTTTTTTGTGAAAATTTTTTATTTCCAGCACTGTCTAGGACTGTAACCCCCACTTATATGTGAAGATGACAACACACACACGCATTATAATACTGTTTTTCATGTGAACTCAATATGAAACATGAATTATGAATTGTAGTTTACTCATTACATGTACATTACTAGCATTTAGGTTTTATCATGTACTATGAATTATTTGTATTTCATGATGTCAAATGTCAAGTTTTTGTTGATGACTTATTGAGACACATCCCTCCATTCCTAAGTAATAAGAAATTGCTGTCATATGCTTGCTCCTTACAAGTGAGTTGAATTATTACACTGAGCCATTTGCATGACTGACTCACCACAGCACAACGGCATGACTGCAGAATGTATAATTAGTACAACAGAATTCACAAAAGTACATGTAGTCTGCATTGTTTTTTTGTCTTGAACACAGGCTCAAGTGTTGGGGATGTAATGTATTTAATCCAGCCCACTATGTCAAGGTGCTTAAAGCCATTTCTGTCAGCAGTGATGAAACACACTGACGAATTTGATTCCCCAAAGCACTGAAAGCTGAAAAGGCTGCAGTGGAAGGAGGCCTTTTAACAGGTTCCAGAACGTGAACGGGGCTTCTCATAGCACTCGTGTGTCGTGTGTCAAAAAAAAGGACCGGTGAAAGAGGTACACCACTATTGTTGAGCATGGCAAACAATGAGAAGCGGACAGTGGCAATGTAGCAACTGTTCTGCAAACAAAGTCCAGACAGTGGTCTTGATCTGGTCAGGCAGTGGCACCAGTATTCAGTGTGATATAGTGTGCTAAAAAATTTGGCAGTGGGTAACGTAACAGCAAAGCAATTGTGCCACGCCAGGCGAGCCAGCTCTGGTTCAAAGCTTGTGTTTGCCTGCTCCCAGCTCTAAGAGCATACATACTCAGGTCTGAATGCCTGAGTTTCATTCTGTCAGCCATCCTGCCAACCACAAGACTGAATTCCTTTTGTAAATGAACAGATAACTCATCTGTGTTCTGGGAACTGGTGTGCTGGAAACAAGAAGTGTGTGCGTGTGTGTGTGTGTGTGTGGGGGGGAGGGGTTGTCGTATGGGTAGATTAATTGCTAATGAGGTCTCTGGGGGATGCGGGAATAGAATTAAATGCTGATGTGCTTTTCCAGAGGTTTTAATCTCCGCTTGTACCTGGCATACACGCACGCACACACGCACACACACACACACACACACACACACACACACACACACACACACACACACACACACGCTTACATACATAAATGACAACACTTTCAATTATTACCCAACACAAATTTGAGGAATTACTCTTCCACGTACTTTTCTTTTAAAAAATGCAGACCTGAACAACACACAGATTATTCTATAACCAGAATAGCCAGCTGGCATAAATTACACCGCTACAACAGCGCCTCTTTACACCACTACTAAAATATTAACATCATACTTTTACAATAATAATACCTCTGAGCTTCCACTGCCCTTATACATGACTCTGGTTTTCCGTTTGAACAAATGCAGGGGTACATTCATCTTTTCAAAATAGTTATCTGAAATTAGAGGGTGCATTCTAAGAAGCTGACCAATGTAAATTTGAAAATGTCAGAAGTATGTGCATGAAACACTGAATACAAGATTGCACCCCAAGGTTGCCATTCCTCCATGTCACTAGAGGGAGCCCTTGCTGCGTGGAGCGTACTGAACCTGGCCTTTGGGGAAGTAAGACATAAGGGAAGGGCTCACCTTCTCCACCAGAGTCTCGGAGCATGGTGTCAGCCACCACCACGATGGGCCTGCGCAGGACATGGGCCAGGACAAACACATGGAACTCCTCCAGGCTCTCATAGACAGGGTCCTCTGAATTATCCACCCTGCAGGACACAGGCAATAGAGTTATGCCTCAACTGCTGGACGGGTCACAGAGCTTTGATGGACAGTGAAGGATTTCTCTCTGAGAAACATTACATTGAAATGATCATTTGACATGTCCGTCAAGTCTTACTGAGAAAGTAAGTACAGTGTTTGAGAGAGAATATAAGAAATCTGTTTAGTTTGGTGTGCCATGAAAACTCAGACTTAAAGGCCTTTTACTAGGCCCAAACACTTTCCCTTGGTTTTATTTTCTTATTGATCAACCCCTGGTTTACTTTAAACTGTCTATGCTGTTTCCTCATCATAAAATCACTGATTAAGTGCATCTCTGCTCGGTCTCTATCTGGCACTATCTGGTGAGTGGATACGGTTGTCTGATTTTGTCCCCCACTCTGCGTTTAGCCTCTCCTAGCCTTCCACGTGCTGTTGTCCTCGGAGCTGCAGATGGGTGAGGTCATTTTTGCACACTTGCCGTGCCCGGCACAAAGGCAATCTGTAGCTTTCCCCGGGCTCAGTCGAGCATGCCACAGCCCAGCCTGGTTGCTCCACCCCCGCCCCGGGAACGTGGAACAATGAACTCTTCTCATACAAACAGCAGTCCTGCTGAATTAACGCTAATTAAGAGCTTTTTAATATGCCAATTCTCCCTTCACCCTCCGTGCAGGCTTGAGGCCACAACAAAGCGCTAACAACACCACGTCAGCGCAGGAGACTGGCAGAGTGGCACTACCCTAAGGACACTGAACGCTGTGCCAATAACACTCTTTTCTTCAAACCGAAGCAAACCGAATGTTATTCTTGCTGTGACAAGAGGGTTTTTAGAAAAGCACTTACTTCAAAAGCTTTCCATATGGATTTAATTTCATGTTTTGATGTTGCACCATCCAGCCATATTATAGCATTGAAGAGTGTGACTACTAATGTGTACTTCATACATACTGATATAAGTTTCCCGGGAAATGATTGCAGGAAAAACATCAATGAGAAAATTTGTCGTAACTCTTTGGAATGACGGTGAATAATTCAGGTTGAGCATGTTAATCCGAGGCAGATTAAGCAGAATCCCTTGACCACTTGGTGCTGTAATGAGAAACTGCAAATCCAGAACATTTGTGATTAGTAAGTGGGTCAGAGTTTTGATTTGATTCCAGTCTAACCCCGACAATGCTGTGTCCCGTACGGGTGAGATTTCCGCTGCTGCAGACCAACGATTCGGCTGAATGTTCCTATGTGGGGGGACATATTCTCCAGCAACACCAGCTGACATTCTTCCTTTGATCTGAACATGCGATTTGACCAGTCTATCACAGGCTGGGTGGTCCCATTAGTGCAGCCTGGCCAGGACACAGTGAGGAGTTCTGTGGGTAAAATGGTGTGTCTGTATGGGTTGGGGGAGCATCAGAAGAGATGGGGCACTTGAAGAGAAAGTACATTGTAAGAGCACTGTGGGGGAGAGACCCAGGCCAATAGATGCTGATGGTGGTGCTGTGGATAGGAGATGAGATGCCTAATGGAGTAATGCATTGGCACCTCATCCTGCCAGGATCACAGCCCTGTGTCATACTCAGGTAGCATTAAAGCATTCAACGGGGACCTTCTAGAAGTTTCTTCCTTATCATCCTATTTCGTATAGCTGCACAACAACATTAACCCTGTGTCCCTTATTTCCTCAATAACAGCAATAGCAAAACAGCTCTAAGAAGCACTTAGGACTGTTTTTCTGTAAATTATCAGTAGTTTATCTTGCAACCATTATAATTTTCCTGTATAATTAAGTAGGCTTAGCATTTACTGAAATTTCTCTGCACAACAAAGAAATTGAAAAATTGAACCTTGGGGAAGTGGTATTACAATTGCCCAACACAAGCTTCTCCTCACTGGCTAAACAGTGGGGCTAGTCACATAGGTCTCACAGCCAGTGCCATTCCTGTAACCTGATGTAGCTCTAATATACAGGTCTTTAGAGTGTTACTATCCGGCTTATCTAGGATTGGCCTAAAAGCCACAGCAGTCATTTGGGGTTTGTTCAGACATCAGCCTCAAACTAAATTACCTCCTTTTCTTGCTTTCTCTGAGCTATTTTGTTACTATTTGGTAACTATGACTTGTCAAACTTGCAGCTATTGCCTGTAACCGTACAATGCATATGAAAGATTAGCAGGTCAATCATTCTTGTCTGGAGACAATGGAATTCTGTGTATTTTTCCTTTTGGCCAGACTTATTGAGACTTATTGAGACTCCGTAAGTAAAGGTCTCACCCTCTTGCAAGCTCATTACAAATACGACATAGGCTATAAACTCTGCACAGGTAGGTGTTGATGCCTAGTTCTTGCATAGATGCACCTGCAGGTGATCCTGTGAAGAGACCATTCATCTGAACAATTTGCCACTGACACCGAAAGGCTACAACCAGAATACTTCACATGGCTCATACATTAAAGAGTTCACAGAGGAAAATTATACAGTTTCTTATGTTCTGACCCGCGATACACAGTCTTTCGCAGACTAACAAAAGTCTCTCGATGGGTGAACTCAAATTGAATTTGTACATGACTGCAACCAAATACTTTCATTTGTCACTGGGGCTTTTCGTTATTGACCTTCTTGCCTGGCAGTGAATAGCTCTCACTTACATTATCCACTCTAGCAAATCCATTTCTCTTCAACCAAAGCAGCGATACCATTAGTGCAAAATACAATCAATGGTTATTGCTGCACAAGCAGTTAACGGTCCGTCTGAGATGGAGAACTTTCCCACATTCTGCAGTATGTGTACTGGTCCTTAGAGTGTGTGAAAAGTTGTAACACAAGGGGGGCCATGCGCCACAGGTTTCCCATAATGAATGAGCCACAGGAAAAGGTCAGAGTGTTAATTGAGCCCTCTGACTCCCCCCTTGCTGTTCGTCATCATTGACTTTTAATAAACCTGGTAATACATCCCTGTCCAGGAGCATTCAGCGGAGGCCTGTATTACCGAGAGTGAAAGGCCAGTTGCGCTCTGCCGCTGACGGCTGAGAGGGGGACATTGATCACTGTCCAGCTCAGAGGAGCCATTCTCTCTCACTTTCTCCCTCTCTCCACTCCAAAGAGAGGGGTAACTGATTGTGGTTGTTCTCAGAAGAACCTCCCATCCCCCCCCATACTCATCTCCATCTCCATCTCCCTCTCTATCCATCCAGGCAAGGGCCACAGAACGGAGTACAGAGTGCCTACAAATCACCCACAGTAACTCACATCGCGTGCCTTTCCCGCCTCTCGCCCACGTCCCTCTGCCTTCTGCCTACTCTTCTTTTCCTCACCTTTCATGTCTAGATGTGTGTTTGTTTAAGGCTGGGTTGTATGTAGGTGAATACAGATGCACACAGGAAGCGTGGCGCCTGACTCACCCTCCGCTGGTGCTGCCGTTCTTGCTGAAGTGAGTGCGCGGCTCACTAGAGGCCAGTTTCAGCAGCTCGTTCCACTCTCTCTCCCATTCCTCCTCCGTGTACACCAGCCCTGACTGAAGTGAGAGAGAGATTGAGTTATAGTACACACGCAAACGCACACGCAGACGCACATTACATTACATTATTGTCATTTAGCAGATGATCTTATCCAGAGCAACCTACATAGGTTGCAATTTTATCCATTGATACAGCTGGATATTTATTGAGGCAATTGTGGGTTAAGTGCCTTGCCCAAGGGTACAGCAGGAGTGCACCAGGGATCGAACCTGCAAGCTTTCGGTTACGAGCTCCAATTTTTAGCACTATGCTACATTTACAGTTACATTTATTCATTTGGCAGACGCTTTTATCCAAAGCGACTTACAAGTCAGGTACAGCAGTATGCTATACTGCTGCCCACACACACACATAGGGTGTAAGCCTGTTGCATCAGTAAAAAGGGTGTGTTTTACCACTGCATTGTACACCCTGTGTGAATGCTGTGCTTTTGAGCGCCCCCTTTAGGAGATCGGGACAGAGCGACGCGGGTGAGGACGTTTCGCAGTGGGGACCGGAAGGCAGGTGTCAGAGTCATGCTGCTATTGCTGCTGGAGATAGCAGGGCTCATTGCTCAGGCCTGCACATGGCCCAGCAGTGCTGGAGCCAGTCTGAATAATCACTCCCCCAGATGGGTGGAAAAGAGGCCCTTGGACCCGAGAGAAGCACGCCCTTCCCCGGACTGACCCCGGCTTTCATCACACCACACAGGAGCCGTAACTCCTCAGGAACCCATCTTTTACTGCCTCTCGCACACGTAACAACTGCATGATGGCCCCATTATCACCTAGTTATAAAGACTCTCCAAGGTTTGCTCAGGGGAAAGTGCAGACTGCATTCGCTCACATCGTGGCGTCCGTGATAAGTGCGACATAAAAATATTTATTCAAAAGGAAGTTGTAATGGAGTGATTTTAACTAGCATGAAAAATTGCTGGGAGCTATTAAATGGCTTTTGCTAAGCCACATGGGAGCTGCTTTGCAGTAACAGCAATTGTATTGAGTATTTGCAGGGTTTCTTTTGCAGTAGCAGCCATTGGGACAGCAGTGTGGTGTAAGTGGTACAGAGCATGGTTCATGACACAAGCAATGCTGTTTCACTTCCCAGGTGGGCCGTGGTTATTGTACCCTTGGGTGACGTACTTAGCACATATTGCCTCATTAAATATCTCGCTGCATGAATGGATAAGGTGAAAACTGTAAGCTGCTCTGGATACGAGCACCTGATAAGCACTTGTAATGTGGTACTCTCACTTTTGCCTTTGTGAAAATATCATGTTACATACACAGAACATAGGAGTGTGGTAAGAACTTTGCTGGGGTGGGTAGGTGGTGATAGGGAATATAAGTATGCCTGAAAGGGGTGTGTGGGGTGTGTGAGTGAGGTGTGCAGGGTATGTGGGTGTTTCAGTGGGGAGTGTGAGTGTGTGAGTGGACTGTGTGGCGTGCATGGGTGTTTGAGTGTACAACGTGGAGTGTTTTGAGTGTGTGAGTGGGGTGTGTTTGTGTGGAGGGGTGGTTACTGACCTCCTTGTTCTGCTGTGTCTGTTGCCATCTCCACCTTCTCTTCAGAGCCTCTCTCTCTGCACCGCTCTTCATCATTGCATACAGGGACTTCCTCAGTACCAGATCTCTGTCATGGAAACCCCACATCCCTGACACGCACACACACACACCACACATGCACACACACCACACAGACACCACACACACACATACACATCACACACCACACACACACACACACACACACACACACACACACACACACACACACACACACACGCCACACACCACACACACACACATACACGCCACACACACACACAGGTATTAATCCTGATGCTAAATCCTAAGGGATAGACTCCAGTGAGCTACTCTTCCAGGAGAACCTGCTCTCTCCAGGCCTATGTTCCAGTCTCACCCTAATCACTCCAGCTCAGTGTTGATCATGTCTGATTCACCTAAATATACACAAGTAACAGCCATCATCCTGGCTCACCTAAGTATATGAAAACAACAGCCGTTACCCCAGCTCATCTAAGCATATGTAAGTAACAGCTGTTATCCAAACTCACCTAAGGATGCTGCATGCAGGAGACAGTTTCCATCCCCTGTTGTGGCCAGTGGCAGAAGGCGCTTACAGCTGGTACACATGGTGGACCACCAGTTCAGCCGACCTGCGGATGGGAAAACCCATTTAGTGCTGTCCGCTGCTCCTTTACAACACAGCGTATACACTACATTCCTGCCACAAAAAGAACAACAATGAGAGCGTTCGTGAATCAGGTTAGGATGTACCTGGTGCACGGAGGACACTTGAGTCTCTGTCTTACTACAATAAAGCACCGTTCCCTCTGCGAAACAACTCTAAAAGTAAAAGGTCTTTTATTTAGGCTGATGCGAAACCCACTTCCCCGGCGCTGTCTGTGAGGCCATTAATCATTCAGAGATGGCCTCCGAGAGGGACGCCGACGAGCAAGCGTGCTGGGAAGACGATGGAGCGGGACGGACCCAGCTCATTACAGCCCCGTGTAGAACAGCAGCCTTCCTCAGAGCCGCCCGGGTGGAGACGGCACGTTTTGAATCGCAGGGGCCCCCACACCGGCCCGTCTCCTGCAGATGTGAAGAGGCCTAACACTGGCCCGCTCCAAAGCTGACACTGCCCTGTCCGAATGCCAGCACTGGGCCACCAGGGAGACGATGCTGGTGCCACTCCCCTGCCCCCTACAGAGGGGTGCAATTGCAATCCACGGGGGCGTGGTGTAGGGGGCAAAAAGTCATAAATACTATGAGGGACAACAGGACACAAGGAGACAACTAGGCATACACTAAGGTCCATCTGGGGGTGCAACATACCCCTAAGCACCCCCATAGCTCCGGGCCTGCCTAGGGCATCCCTCCCGCACCAAAGACACAGGGGCTGTCGTACCTGAAGATGTAATTGTTGGTGATAAGACAAATTAAAACTTAATAAGCTTACAGTTAATACGAGAGCATAGCTAGACGCTGCTGGATTCCTGCAGGGATAAATATCCTGACTCACAAACTTCACTGACAGTAATTTTTTTCTTGATCACACTAAGAAGTTGTATGTAGCAAATAAGTGATGAAGAATGGAATTACCTTCCTGAAAACTTTGAAATATTTTATTTATGGAGTTTATGCTTTATATGTTGGTGTTTTTAATTAATTTAAACCTAAACTGGAAAAAACACCAGTGGAATTTTCTTTTGATTAGCATTTAGATGTTGTTTATACCCCTCAGGTATATCAAATATAACATTGGATTCAGAATGTATAAATACTTTATTAAGTTGGTGTTGCCTACCTGTAGGGTTTTTTAATGTAGGGAATTTGAGCTTTCACACAATAATTGCAGTATTCCTTAGATTATGAGCATGCTACATCTGTCATAATTCCCTCTGCTACATGAACACAGCTGAATTAATGATTATTCCTTATTTGGTTACTGATCCATGATGTGATCTCTTCCGATCCAATCAAAAAGGCGCTTAATTCCTCTGCTAATCTGTGAAACGCCACAAAATCTCACTGCAGTGGCGGAGTGTTGTGGCTTGGCTATTACTCATTTTGACAAATAAGAGATTAGTTCTGAGCTTGTTTCTGAATCACGCCAGCCGGATGTCTCTCTCCTGTGGGAAATTGATAAAACAGAACCACTTGAAGGAGGGACGCCCCTTTGAAAAACAAAAGCAGACGTTTACAGCTGAAATCTTAATGGAGCCATTTCCACAGGAGAGTCAGTGTGGTCTAAACCGACGGTGTCTGAGAAGAGAGGAGGAAAATTGGAAATGGGGTTGCGTGGACTGATTTTTAAAAGACCCGTGAATACGATTTCAAAGCTCACATCCTCTTTAAAATTATTCAAAGTTTTCAGAGGCCGTGGAACCAAGTCCAGGTCAAAAATGCTGCTGGCTCTATTACCTCGTCCAGGGGACACTGGGAAGCTAGATTTGGTCTGAAGTGCTCGTAGCTTTGTAACACTGTAACATTCTAATAAGACAGCGACCCCTGTATCAATAGTGATACACATGCACATGTTACATTTGACAGCATTCTCCTGTGCAAGGAAACCTCAGTGTATCCAAATTCTGTTTATTTAAGAAGTTGCCTTCGATTCATCACCTGTATGGCCGGAGAAAAACACTACATTGCACAAAGGCTGTGTCCGCTGTTTCAAATATGCGCATGAAACATTACGTCTCTGTGTATCAGCGAAGGTGATAAAAGCTGTGTGTGTAAGCACAGATGCAGTTCAAAGGTGTCTGGCTGTTTGACCGGATCTTAGACAGACGGACACACACACACAGGGACGAGACGGTTCGCTCACCGGCCTGCTCCAGGGCCACCATGGTGGACTGCTCGATGAGGTCCCTCTCGATGAAGCTGCGGAAGTCCTCGCTGTAGACGCTGAGGTCGGGCAGCTGGAAGGTGTAGATGGGCATCTCCAGGGGCAACTGCTCGCTGCTGCACTCGCTGGCCACGTGCGAGCGCGCCAGGGACACGATGGCGGAGCTGGCGTGGGAGATGCCCCGAGAGAGGCGCTTCTCTGGGGAGAGGAGAGACCCCGGGTGAGGTGAACGGGATCAAAATGAACTCCCAAATGGCGGAGATCCTGGGCGTGGCTGCTTCTTTGCCACAAGGACCTCACCTTTCACTGAACACTTGAAAAAGCACTAGCATTTTTTTTTTTGAGTTTTATGCACTGACTCGCACAAAGAACAGGTTTCTGCATTCTGTTCACTGAAATCTGCATTACCACAGAACAGGCGTCTGCGTTCTGTTCACTGAAATCTGCAGTAACACCAACAGATTTTTTTCTCCAGGGAATCAAGTTGCCAGTGTAGTATTAAAACACCATATGCTTGTGTTACAACACCTACAGCAAAGTAGCACCCCTAACTAGCTGAATCTGTGGCTCTGCCTTGCAGAATCGCAGCTTTGTATGGGTCTCTCTCTCTGTGTCCTCATTGCGTAAGTGAACGTCCCACCTTGAGCGTTGTCCTCCTGTCTCTGCTGACATGGCCGTTCGATCTTGCTCATGTGCTGGGGCGTGTCCCGCTCTGGCTGCCTGTAGTAGCGGCCCTCATTGAAGACCTGCGGCAGGTTGGCAGTATGGACCTGCCGGAGCTGCTCAAAGTCATTGAGAGCTGCGCTCAGGTCCCAGTTTTTACCTGCACACAGGTAAAACACAGGTGGCAGTCAGTGACTGTGAATTACAGTGTAGACAGGTGCTTTTTAATTTTAAAGGAATGATCCTGCATCCGTCTTCAGCGGCACTGAAAACATACAACATCTAGGTATGCTCCGTGAATCTGTGTGCTTCCACAGTCATCGCATGATACACGCCTCAAATGAATCTGCCAACCACTAGTAACTGCACATCTTGGAACAATAAAATGTTATGCAGTCATAAAATATCCTGTAATTAGACATTTCATTTGACTTTATTAGGGGCTGGTTTAACACCGCCTCTCTTGCGTACACTGAATATTACAACACGCAGAGCTCGGGCGCCCGTCACCCCAGCCGTTCAGATCCTGTACTTGTTCACACGCACCCAATCACCCCGTCACAAAGACTGCAGTCAACTGTGATTGCAGCGAGAGAATTGCCTTTAGCAACACCGCTATGACATTGAAATCTTTTCAATTCACATTTGAGATTCGTGGTTTGAAATATTCGCAGCAGGCAGCGCTCCCTGTTCAAGGCTTCATTCTCTCTCCCTGGGCTGAAGAGCCTTGCACTCATCAACTGTTTGTCTCCATGTGGTGCGCCCTCATGATACTGCAACATACAGAATATACCATTTACATATTGCATACTTGCTTATCACATGTTGCATTATTACATCAATGTACGTACGAATCACCTGTCTACTGCAGTGTCACATCCTTTTTTTTATACTGAATTTGTGGCTGTTTCTGTGTCAGGAGACGCACAGGGATTTCAGTGTGTCTTGGTGCATTTAGCATTGGAATTTTATGCAGTACTGATGGAGTTTACTCAGGATTAAAGATGGATTTCATACACACTGACAGCTTGACATATGTTATATGAATAAATTATGCACCACGGCCTCTGTATTAACCTGTGAAAAATGTAACATAATTCTTGATCTCACACAAAGAGAGAGAGAGAGAGAGAGAGAGAGACAGAGACAGAGACAGACACACACACAGGGAGAGAGAGAGAGAGAGAGAGAGAGAGAGAGAGAGAGAGAGAGAGGGAGAGAGAGAGAGAGGAGAGTCATCAACATAGACAGGGAGAGACTTATTTGCTGAATATAAACCAGGCTCCTTACAAATGAACACCACTAAATCAAATTGTAGACTTGTTTTCCTAGCAATTACTAACTATGTACTTTCAACGGAAATGCTGGTGATGGACAAACTAAAAGCATACTATCTGACAGACAATTACATCACAAAGCCTGCATTCCAATGGGATGGAAAGTTCAAGAAAGACAGCACAGAGACTTTATTGACAAGCTGATCTGCTACATAAAGCCAAAAAAAAAACCAAACCCAAAACTAATATCAGTCCCAATATCTAAAAAGGACTGTAATCTATTTCAAGAAATCCTCACAGAATAGGTAAAAAAAATTACATTAAGAGATTTTTAACTCAACATTTACAAACATTACATTTTTACATTATGTCATTTAGCAGACGCTCTCAATATTAGCGACTTCCAAATAAGTGCATCACTTTGCTAAGAGTAGTTATCGAGAAGTATTACAAGAGATCAGTAAGATAGTGAGTTAAGTGCTAAACTAGTATAGAGTGCTTTTTATAGAAAATAGTTATAGATAGGATATAACACACAATGATACCAAGTAAGAAGGACACATCATCTTATGTTCTAGAATGGGGAACAATTCTGAGGATTATGGCAAAAATTCTACAACTTTGACTTTGGTCTAAACAGATCTAAGTTACTGAGATATCAGGCTTGCTGTGAATACTTTTCATTCCTCAGTGACCAAACTGAGCCAAATTCACTGAAATAAAACCTTATTGTAATGTCAGTTTGCCAGAGTGGTCTGAACAGTAATGCACTAACTGAACACTAAACCCAAGGTCATCTTAAACTCGTGTAATTCTACAGCAGATTTTTCAGCATTTCCACAAAGGCTGTCAACAGAAGCAAGCTTTTCAGATCTCACCACAATTATACATTGAGTGTGTGATTTTTTTTTTCAGATCATTACCCAGTGTATAGCCGATCACTCTCAGAAACTCTACAAACTTAAAGCTTTACACATAACATAAGTTCTGGAGATTTCTTGCCTACAGAAAAGCAGATGCATTGCATTTCAATAGGATTGCCATGGATCTCAAGGTCATCTCAACCATGGATCTCATGGATTTCAGCCAATTTGTAGCACCCAACGGGCTGGTGCACAACAGGCATTTTGCATCAGAATGCTGACCGTAGATCATCTGAGGGTGAGAGAAAGGGATTAATTAGCCAATTATACTAGGGGATGATTAAATGGCCAGACCGTGAGTATCCAATCATCAGCTGGCCTCAACACAGAAATCACACACCAAATGACTGCAAAAATTCATTTTATTTATCTCATAATGTATAAATGGGAAGTTCTGCCTCTCCTGCACACTGTGCAAAAATATAATTCCTCACTGATGGTAAGGAATGGAGAGGAAGATGCAGTTTTCTGCTGTGTTGTCTGCGTGCAGTATATGCCAAATGGGGAATTTCAGTGGCTATTATCATAATGTCCTAAGGGAAAGCTGTCCATTCAGGAAGGAGGCCAGACCAGATGGGGGGGGGGATGAATTACAGTGTAGACAGTTGCATTTTAATTTCAAAGGATGATCCTGCATCCATCTTCAGTGGCACCGAAAACATACAACATCTATGTATGCTCCATGAATCTGTGTGCTTCCACAGTCACTGAATGATACACGACTCCCTCAAATTAATCTGCCAACCACTAGTAACCGCACATCTTGGAACAATAAAATGTTATGCAGACGTAAAATAACCCGTAATCAGACATTTCATTTGACTTTATTAAGGGGCTGGTTTCACACCGCCTCTCTTGCGTACACTGAATGTTACAGCATGCAGAGCTTGCGCACAATGGTATTTTAAAAGCATTGCTTATCACCACTAGGTGGCAGCTTCCTCCATACCAAACCCTAACATTTTTTATTTGCTTATCAGTTGCCCTCTTCCAGGATGACTTGAGTAGAATGCACTTTCACATACTACTCATTTATACAGCCGGACATTCGCTGAAGAAATGCAAAACGAGCATCCTCCTCAAGGGTGGAACAGCTGTGTTCCAGCCGGGAATTGAACCTGCAAGTGTAACTCCATGTCGCACCGCTAGCTATCCTAGGATGGGAAGGAGCTGCTTACCCACACACAAACACACACAGATACAGCACATGTGCAGACACGCACACACACACACATCTGTTGAGGTCTGATAAGATGTGAAATGGGTCAGTTCACAGACAGACAGCTGAATCACATTTTGTTGGGGCCCGGAGGCCTGAATCGGGAACAAATGAACAGGAATTTAGCCACAGATAAAGGAAAAAAAAAACATTGCCACCCCAAAATCTTAACAGGGTCAGTATGAAAAACGTGACATTCAGAGAGTGTTTCTCACATTTCTAAACCTTTTAATTAAGCAAATATTTAATTGGTGACAAATCTACAGCTGTGCCCTGGCTATGGCCATACTTGTAGGGACTTAACAAGACTTGCCTTCATCCCCCCTGAGGAGAAGGACAGGGGGATGTATGGAGTACACTATGGGAGAAAGGCTGCTCCTCTAACAGGATACGATCGCTACCACTGTCCTCTGGTAGCTGGAAGAAGCTGCGCCTGTCAGGAAGAGAACAGACTACAGCTTCCGCCAGCTACCAGAGACACAGGTCAGCAGTCACGCCCATCACTGCCTGCCAACCAATTACCAGATCCTCCCACACCGCTGATCTGAGATCAGCCTTCTCCACCACAATCTCTCCCATCTCTTCCATTGTCACAGTCTCTGCACCTGCTCTAATCATCATCAAACTAATAAAACATTCCAATTGCGCATTTACTTGCTACATGTACAGTGTATAGTCTTAGGGCTGCATATTGGTCTTCATAATTGCCTTTATGCCTTATGTATAATTAACCAGTATAAGTCAGTTTATTGATAGAGAGTCACTGGTCAGTCAGAGCTGATTAAGTGCAAAAGTCTGCCACTATCTACAACAAATCAAATCAAATTTAAGCATTATGTCAATGCCTAAGGTTGTCATCTGAAAGCGGAGAATTTATCTGCTTTGGCTGCTGATTATGTAGATTATGCATCAAAATGTATCTCTGGTAATGACATCTGAATTTTTTCCATAACATCTTGACCATGACTGCTGTCATGAAGTGAGCATTGGAGCTTGTTGTCTGGTTTGCTTCCAATGAAACATCAGTAACGGTTAAGGAAGGGGTTTCTCAGTTTGCTGACATACAGTAATTATCCGTCAGCAGCTTTCCTGTGCACAGTTGGCAGAAGAATAGATACATAACCATCACAGTGCAAACAACGGATGCTGAAAACTTCTAACATTAGACTGAAACATTATGTCAGTTTCACAGCAATAACACCACTAAGGGCCTATATACATATCTGATTTTCTGTATTTAAAATCTATTTTTGCATCTTAAAAAGCTCAAGTTAAGTTAAATTTAATGTCACAAAACTGCTGATACAGAATGACACTGGTATCCCCACACAGAATGAGTTTGGCTCTGGTTCACTCCGACAATAAATACAGGTATCCCCACACAGAATGAGTTTGATTCGAGTCCAGAAAGACAACAGGAGGGTAGCGTCCACAGGTAGATTGTAGGTGAGGACAATGACAATGAGCTAACGGAGAACACACACAATCACACAAGGGCATGTGTGTGCGCATGCACACACACACACACACACACACACACACACACACACACACACACACACACACACACACACAGAGCTCGGTGCAGCAGAAGCAACAGATGTGCTGGCTGCAGCTGTAAGATGCGTCTTGAACATTGCAATCCCTTGGAATCACAAACAGAAGCAGCTTCCTCAGAACCTGAGGGCACCACAGGAGAGGGAGATGCCCCAAGAGCAGATCATGTCTGCACTCTATGTGCCTCTGATCTTGTTAAATCTCTGGTGTAAATGGTGTTTAATGGGGGTTACATAATCTGTTTCAAACTTTAAAGTAATACATCAAAAGTGGGTATTATCATAAACAGTTTTTGGAGAGCAGTGAACAACAAGGAGTACTGCAATACCATGGTAAGGTTGTGTGTGTGTGTGTCTGCACATGTGTGTGAGTGAGAGAATGTGTATGCTGAATGTTGTGTCAGTGTGATTAAAAAAAGAAGCAAAATAAGTAGACCCCAGACAGGTGTGTCTGATCTGCCAGGATGCAAATGCAAAAACACTGGCAATTCATGAGTCTTCTGCAAAGTGGTGACAGTAAAAACACACATTTAATTAGGATGAGCAATTATACGTGTGGCATTGTCTTTGGATGCCTTTTGATCAGATGTAGTCCGGCTTCTACTCGAATGAAAGCTTTAAGTTTGGAAAGTCAATTGATCCGTTTGCCTTAGACAAAGGCAGCTCAAAATCAGCTAAATGTGAGAAAAGTGTGGCTGCCATGTAGTATTACAAGACAAAGCAGTCACTATGTCTTGTAGAGCCATGCTAACAGCACTGTCCAGTAGACACAAGCTGCTATGTTTCTTACACATGAGAGCTTACAAAGAGCGGTCTTCCTGAACATATTGACACAATTAATTAACCAAGCACATGTAAGAGACCAAAAAATTGTATCATTCAGCTGTTTGACCTAACTGATTTTGCAGAGCTGTATTCAAATTCTTGTTATTTCACAAAAAAATGAAGACAAGTCAAATCAAATAAAATCAAAATGAAGACTCTGCTGTCAGGACACAGGACATTGGCCACAGGGGGGAGGGACATCAGACACCCACACTCAAATCTATTTTCCAGCATGACCCTGCCGAACAAGAACTTCCCAGCACACAATAAGCCATCGGTAGAACAAGTCTTCCCCCTTCCATCGCAAACAGTCCTTTGCTCATTTCACTAGGCAAACAAGTGGCTTCCTTTCTTTTTCGCTTTCTCCTCTGAGTAAGTGTCCTCATTCTGTCCCCATTCTGCATGACATCTGATCCACCCCACCTTTAAGGAAACCCGCATTCTCTGTCAGAGTGCCATGGACGGCTGCGGCCATGATACAAATGTGTCATGAGACGGAATGGAATGAATCAATGCAAATCATATCTGCTGTATCGATCACTGTATCATTGAGTGGGCCAAATTTGAAATGTGATTAACAGTTTAATCTAATGGCCACTCAGCACATCCGATGCATGACATTTTGCAACCCATTAAACTAAGCGCTTCCTGTTTCAAGTGTGGGCAGCACTGACTTAGCATAGACTTAACATTGTTTTCCCTTCTTTCTTTTATGAGGGTCTTTTGAAGCTAACATGAATGACAATTGCATTTGCTGTTCTTTAACAATTCCAGGTTCAGATACAAAATTACCAAGCCAATGATGCACGTTTCTAATGTCTTAAAATCATTGTTCTAAAACAACTGTTCTGCCCAAACCCAGAGTTGCTTATTTTTACCACAGCAAAACTGAAACACTGATTCCAGCACTGTCTGAGCTCTTCCAAGAAGGACACAAGTGAGACGTGCTCGGTAAGTCATGATCAGATAAATGAATTACTTTATCTGAATGAAATGGCTTTGCTTTATTCACAATAACACCATAAATGCACACCGCAAAAAAAGAAAGAATTTGATTTGCTGTGCTTAATTCAAACCAGTCCTATCTCTCACTTGGTGCTGAGTCTGGCATAGGAGCAGTTGCCATGGCCACCATGACGAGTGTCCTTGACAGGTCTGTAGTGTGAGTGTGGCAGCCGACGCAGTCCTCACACTCCCTGCTCTAATGACTGGTTTGAGTCCCCCGGCTGCACCCAGATCCAGCACTGCAAGGCAGCTTAGAGACCGGCCCTTCTCTGGGCCTCTCCAGTGCTCTCCGTTGGGACAGTTGTGGAACTGGAGGGCAACCCGCAGACTTCCCTGCAGCAGCGTCCCACAGCATCAGAACGAAGTCAGTTCAGCTCCGTACCCCCTAGAGGGCAGCACCTCACACCTCAACAAATCGAGTGTCTCTATCAGCACTTAAAGAGCACCTGAGGCTGTTATATGACACAATGATCTGTAGTTTACCTTACACTTTTCATTCATCAAGAGTTTATGGATGGAAATAGAGGTCAAAAATTTTGCCTGAAAAATGTGAAAAAAACTCTGATAATGTACAAGAGAGAAAGTGCTTGTGGTATTATGGTATTCACATAATGCCACTGTCCTCTAGAAGTCATAGTCTTTGTTTATCCAGCTGAAGTGGATGTGTTCTTCTTCTCACAATACCACAGTGGGTGCCTCTTACTCATTCAGCTAACAGGAAAAGAGGGCACTCAGGCAAAAGGTCCTCAAATTACTACTTCCATCTTGCGAAGAAAATAAGCAGGAGGTATGGATGTCTGAACAGTAACACCGTTTCATCAGCATTACTCATCAGTAAACTACGGTGCTGTCATTGTGGGCCCACAGCCAGTGTAGTGAATTCAAAGACAAAACAGGCCGATGGGAACACAATGTAATGACGATCACCGCTGAAGATGCCTCCTGGGACAGGCATGATCAATCAATCAATCAATCAATCAATCAATAACCTAAGATCATAAACTCTCCCTGCCACAACCCTAAACCACCACACCACTCAACCGCCATTGCATTGGAGCTGGACTGTGAATCCCAGCTCTCCTCCCTGGCGCGTTCCAGAGGCTCCATGAGGCATTTAGGACCAGGATCCAAAGCACTGGGGATGCTCTGGGACAGGTATTATTAGCAGGGTGTATTACAGGGTGGGTGATGCTACAGCACAGTGTGCTGGGATGTATTCAGGCTTGTGCCTGTGCAATCAACCACAAGCAGGCAAAGCGATTCACACCTACAATACACTCAAACAGAGCTGCGGCTTGAATCGTGAGTCACGGCGGCATAATTTTCGCAGACTTAAAGGAGTCTGTTGTTTCACTGCCTGCGTGAGAGTAACTGACCTTTCAATGCCGGTGCCCGAAACACAGCGGGCACACGGGTCACATAATAATCATGGAATAATCACAACCTATTTTCAAAAAATCAGCTGAACTGCTAGACGTAGAAACCCCAGTGACCTTGAGATTTTCTCTCAGTGGAAGGTAGTGCAGCTGTCCTCTGATCACTGTGACTTGACCCAGCACTTGGAGAGGCCTCACAGCAGGGACACCTCATGACCATGTATGCATTCTCTGTCAATAACATTTTTTACCAGCGAGGACATCTTGGAATAGATGAATAATGCACGAATGTCACTTCATCAACTCACTGCTGAAGGCATCACTATGACATGTTTTTTTTTTTTTATTACATTTCTGTTTAGTTTTAAAAAGAAAAATATGGCAATGGTATTCCTTTTTGAGCCTCTGCCCCTCTGCCCGTTACACTATTACCAGAAGTGTGCTGGACTTGCTTTTAGATATTTGTAAAATATAACCTTTGAGAGTAGAAGGCATGCAAAACTACAACAGATTGCAGTGCTGTGAGAACAGCTTGGGTGAAGCTAATAACGGCCATCTTTGTAGAATTTCTACAATCAAAACAAATGTGTTTCATTCAGAGGGAAAGTCCTCTGTCGCTTCAGACCTCTCATGTACGCTGTGGTAGAAAGCATGGTGACATGTCAGCTGTAAGGGCCATTAAAACTCCATTAGTGAATGACTAACTCTCATTCATAAACATTCTCTCATAGCATTGGCCGGACCAGCTGTTCAACGGAAGCTCCCTCGCATTGTTGTTTTATATATCTGCCTATTAACAGGAAACCTCCCGAGTGTCTTTTTATCAGGCCAGATGTGTACGGGCTCAGTGTCACTAAGTCAGAGCTTGGCACGGGGATCATATAAAATAGCCCAGCTGATACAGAGGACTACAATGGGGCACAGTGCAGTACAGTGGTGATAAGGAACTGAGCCTGCACTCAGAGGGTTGCAAGTCTGAGCCCTAGTTGGGGCATTGCTATTGATCCCCTGAGTGATGAGAATTTGCTCAGGAAATATCCAGCTGTAGGGATGGACAGTATGTGGAAAAAAATGTAAGCTGATAAGGGTGATCTACTAGTCTTTGCAACTATGAACAGTGTTTCCCCAGTCTTAACAGGAGGAAGTGGGACTCTGGGCATCCCAGAAGCACCCTTGTCCTAAATGAGCTCTGGTGACTGGGGCCTGTGGTCTCCTCAGGGAGAACCAAGTCACTCTCTCAGCACATTCGGGGAGGGATCTAAATCTGCTGCCAGGCTCAGGCCCAGGCACAATCACAGCCCAGCTCCGCGGAAGGAACGGCAGGCCTGTGTCTGTTGACAATCAGAGCAGAAACAACTCCTCCAGGTGCCTTTGTGACAACAGAAACCCCGCCTACCAGCGTCTCAGAGCTGAAGGATTCGGAAACCTCCGCACAGAGCAGGGCTGCACGATGCCGCCCCAACATGCTTCTCTGAAGCTCTGGCAAATTTAACGGGGAAAATTAAATAAAACACCGGCAACAGGACTCTGTTTGTGCTTTCATTTTTTAAATGGCTGATGATTATTACATTGCATTTGAATCAGAGAACCACTTACATAGTAGAGGTATAACTGGGCGACAGAGTGGAACAACAGGCATTATATGCATATGTTTCATTGTTCCATCTAGCTGAGTCTAAAAGTTACAGATGAGATTGGTTCAGAGAGAGGCATACTGTAGATGATTTCTAGCAGGATCAAAAACTGAATCCTTTTTATCTCTGTATCCGTTTTCCTGACAAAACTGGGCTCTGGTGTCAGCTTAATGTGATAATGCTCTGAGATTAGAGGCTCTCTGAGGGTAGATGTGTTTGTCTGCTGTGTCTGCTCCTAACGCACTCCTTAGTGGAGAATACAGACGGTGTTTTATGTATCAATGAAACAGGGCCCTGAATAGCCAATAAAATATGCAGCCAAAGAGACCATTGGTGAGGCTACAAATGACCCCCACTGTGTGTTCATCTTGACTGCAATCTTGGTCTGCCTCCGAGGTGTGTCATTTCATAAAATGCCAATCGCCACATCAAAGAGTAAGACACAGGTATGAGAGAGAGAAAAAAAAACATAAGCAGGAAAGTAGGAGGACAGGTAACTCTACCATCAGGATAAACGTGCACAAAGCACAACCGTGCTCAAGATGGGGAAACACCTTCACAAGCACAGAGCACAGGTTTGCAGCGGAGCCCAGATCAAGCAGTGCGCTCCCCCAGGCCCAGAACCTGGCTCTTACCTTCCAGCAGGTCTCTTGCCAGACCAGGTTCTGCCCCCGTGGACCGAACAAAGTCTGACAGGACCGCGTCCATGTCCAGAGTCATGTGATCATGTGGGTATGCTGCCCAATGCGCAGCACTAGCCTCTGTGGTCGCCAGCCTTTCACACGTTCATCTGCAGAGAGAGGAAGACAGAGAGACAATCAGGTTCACACACACAAACACCACAAGCATGCAAAACACACAAACACACACACACACACACACACACACACACACAAAACACATACACACACACACACACACACACTCGCACACACACACACACACACACACACACACACACACACACACACACACACACACACACACTCGCACACACAGGCATACACACACACGCGTACACACACACACAGGTCTGTTCAGATGTGTAGAATGTCTGAAACACTGACTAACTAGTAAGACCTCAGCACGAGGGAACACACAGCATCATGCCCTAGCAAAATATCACAGGCAAACGCAATATTATCTTAAGGGCCCTGCAGACTGCTCACCGAGGCATTATCAATGGTTTACCTAACACTTAAATGCGTATATGTAACTGGAGCTGGAAATTAACTTGCGGCTTTTTAAAAAAAAAAAAAAAGTCAGTATAACATTTGAAAATAAACCCCGGGGAAAGATCCTACAACACAGAGTCACAACCACTTCACTTCATTCCAGACTGAGGTCTGGCGCAGCCCGGCTCCGTCTGGCCTCCATTTAACACGCAAGCTTCTCTGCTGTTCCAAATCAGCACAAATTCAATCAGCTCCTCCAACGAAAATGAGTCTTGGCCTAGATCTAGAAAGTACCTGAAACTCCGAGCTGTCCAGAGACAGACAGGGAGTCATAAAAAAGAGGAAGGAGGGGCTGAGAGAGAGGGAGGGGGGAGAGATAGAGAGAAAGACGGCAAGAGAGGGAGAGCGTGACCTTTTGAATACATGCCCCGGTGTTGTCAATAGTGCTGTAATAATACACCTGATGAGGTGATCCATTCTAGTGCGTGCACGTGTGTGCACGCATGTATAAGCATGTGGGGGGGGCTGTAACAGTCAGAGCCGCTGAGGAAAGCGCTATCTCTCTGTTAGCGCTCTGTGCCATTCTCCATCCGCGAGGCTGTGACAATTCCACCAGTATGTGCGAGAGTGACTTGGTGCGCTCCTCTCAAGCCAGGCGGCACAGTGTGCTCTTACTGTGCCCCCAACCCCCCCCATTCCATTTCCCATTTGCATCACGGCGACAGCGCCCTCACACTAATGATCTCCAATAAGCTGTGACCACAAACCCACGCTGCTCCTCTCACTGCCGGGTGACAAACAGCACGGTCCGCCCTTCTTTTTTTTTTCGGCACCCCACACAGGAAAAGCCCTAACTCCTGGATCAGTTACATTTCTTCCGAAGAGCAGGGGGCGATTTTACACGCAGCTATCTGCATGTTCTAAACTGAGAGACCGCTGCATTCGAAAAAAAAAAGAGATTGCGCAAGTTCTGTTTCGCTGCAATGGCGTAACCTCTCTGCACAATGGCTGACCCTTGTTTGACTGTATCGCTATCACTTCTCAAGCAGGACAGAGGTATGAAAGGTATTCAAAAAAAAATGGATTGGCAAATTGGCTTCTTGGAGAAACATGTAGAGAGTGAGCTGTAATTTGCACTGGCAGCCTCACGTCTCGTGGCATGCTAGGGTACACTGCGATCTGGAGTTTATCATCGGGAGCACAAACCTCAATCCGACACGGAACGCCTCACTCCATTCCAGAACGGGGTCTGGCACAAACCGGCTCTGTCCCGGCCTCCGTCCAACACACACCTCTCCGCTTGCTGCTCCAAAT
This sequence comes from Megalops atlanticus, assembly GCA_019176425.1. Classification (NCBI taxonomy): domain Eukaryota; kingdom Metazoa; phylum Chordata; class Actinopteri; order Elopiformes; family Megalopidae; genus Megalops; species Megalops atlanticus. The sequence continues at coordinate 8,642,780 of CM032881.1, forward strand.
CAGCACAAATTTAATCAGGGGTGCGTGCTTAGCGGTTCCCACACTCGCTGAGTGCTCCTGATCACACGAATGCCTGGAAGCCAGACGAGGTGGATACGTTACATTTGTGTCTGAAAATATGCACAGTGGGAACTGACATTACCTGAACCTCAGAAAAATTGATTCTTCTCCCTCTTAATTGTTCGTTATTTTTATATTAGTGATGTAGGTGGCCATGTGGCTGGGCTTGCAAAATCAAAGTTACAACCAGAAACACAAACAGCTGTAAACTTGTAACATTACATTATTGGCATTTAGCAGACACTCTTACCCAGAGCAACTTGCATTAGTTACAATGTTATCTATATATACACAGCTGGATATTTACTGAGGCAATTCTGGGTGAAGAACTTTGCCCAAGGGTACAGCAGCAGTGCCCCAGCAAGGAATCAAACCGGCAACCTTTTAGTCACAAGTCCTGCTCCGTAACCACTATGCTACACCGCCATTATCTATATAAGCTACACCGCTACACCGCCATTATCTATATAAGTGGTCTTTGGTCTATGCCTAGTGAATAATAATAATAATAATAATAATAATAATTGCATATTTGATCTGGCTCTATGCACGAGTAAATCAAGAAAGATTTACAAGTACACAGCTTATATGTTCCATATTATCCTTACCCAGAATAGAAATCTGCATCACAGCATGTAAGCAGTGCCCTAGTGGTATGGATTCCAGCTTTGTGCTAACAATGAGAACTTATGATTGCTTAGCAAGGAGAAAAAGATGGGTCGGGCAACATTTTGAAACAATCAAGCTCCAAATCAAGTCCCGCAACACCCTCGTTCTGGTCAATATTTTACAATGAGGTCAGTCAGTGGGACAGGGAGAGATACCACAGTCTCTCTGGTCTCCGCCACCAAGAAAATAAAAAAACCATAGCAAAATGCCTTTAAACAGTGGTCCATAACTGAATGATTAAACAGAAAACCTGGTATGAGTGTTGTAAGTGGCACAAGAACCCTAAAACTACAAATAATAGAAAAAAATGAAATGAAAGTGTCATGGATGATTGAATGTGTCTGATTCAGTTTCTTGTGAGAGGAATTATCTTGAACTGGATCTCTCACATTTCCATGCACCAGTATTACTAGATATGTTTTAAAACAAAACTCATAATGTACACTTACTGTAGTTCCCCCTAAAACATGTCATTAAAGAAAATTAACATCTGAACAAACCCATTCTTTGCTTAGCAGTAATATAAATATCTTTGATTAGGACAAAATAAGTCCTTGATTATATTTATAATTCATTAGAAAGCACTGCATTTGAAACTACCAAGAAGGTTTAGTTGACCTACATACTGCCGACAGATCATGTTGTGTTGTGAGTGTAGAGTGTATGTCTTGCTATAAGAAATGAGGGAATGCTCTCTAGCCGTTAGACGCAGGATGCAAGTAATTCTTTATTTAAAGCCTGAAGGCGAGACAGTGGGATTGCACTGGACTTAAAGCATGCTCAAAATTTGTAGGACATTCAATATGGCTTCCTGTTTTCATTTTTCCTATGAGGTCAATGGCCATGATTCAAAATTTTTTTTCTGAAATTATTTTATGTTTCAGTATGCGTTTACAAAGTGAAAACATCTTATTTTTAGGGAGAGTCATTACAGGAACAAGACCACAGCCAGAAAAAACACACAAGGGCACTGTTTTCTTCATTTTTCTAAATCATTTTAATATTATTTTTCCCTCCTTTTAAATGTTAAAAAGGGAGGGCACCCCAATATGTAAATCCATAGCAAATTTACACATGGAACGCCACACATTTTATCCCACAGAGATCGATTCATGTAAATAAGCGCTTAGGAAAGTGAGACAGAGACAGATGAAACTCAGTACTTTCAGGAAACTAGGACCAGGTTTCCCATATCTCTTGTAAAGATCATCACACTGTGGCAACAAAGGTGAAAGACATTAAAGGAGTTATTAGTCACGCAAAGGAAACATTCAAGTCAAACAGTTTTCTACCAGCCTGGAGGAGGAGGGCGCTTTTTAGAGAACGATGGGCATGAGTCAGTGATATTGTATATGGCTAATGATACACACTCAGAATAGACTTGCCACCTTTTCAGTTTACACAGCCTGATCATGTACCGGAGTTTCAGATGTAAAGTGAATTAAACTGTCCATGACTGTCATGAATTCCGCAGAAAATAATCAGAAGGAACAAAAACAATTCTGAAGAACCAGTCTTTGAGAAACCAGTAGTTTCCAGGATAAGCAATGAAACTCTACCAGGGACAATAAAAGCAACCAAACCAGTTAAGGAACCAAACAATACAGGCTCAAGTATTTAAAAAAATACTAAATGAAAATAATTATAATAGTAACAAGTAGAGTCACAAATAAGCACATAGTTAAGCATAATACATTTTAGATAAATCAAATTCCCGAAACAACTGTTAATATGGCCACACGCTTCACAACGTGTATGAAAACCTTCCGCAAGAGCAATTACAACAGCATTCAAGAAATCTCTGCAGTGTGGAGCCAATCAATAATTATGCATCTTTGTTGTCCTCACTCACCACACAAGGTCAGTTTATCACTGTTATTGCTATTTACTTGACCCTGATCATGGGCACTGTAATCAGACTCTGACTCGTTTGGAATCGGTTGGTGGACTCGGGACTCTTAATCCACATGTCTACAAATGTCTTTGAGTTTTTCAGTTATTTTCATAGAGGAGGAATGCACACACACACACACACACACACACACACACACACACACACACACACACACACAAACAGAGGGGAACCTATTCTCGCCCACGCTGTTGGACTCCACTAACGGGGACTCTCCTGCTGGTCTGACACTGAGTGTGTTTTTCTCCGTGGCCAAGTTGCTCTGTGGGGTCTCACCCTTGAAATGACAGCGCACTTCTGTAAGAGACTTCTGCAGCGCTGCAACCACAACTGACAGTTTATCTGCACCAGGTTGCTATAAATAATGACCTACTGCTTCAATGCTATCAGATCTTTATATTGATAAAATTAATAGTTGTCTTAGGTAGTTTAATATAAGCTGTGGCTCTATGAAATTGGACCAGCTATTTTTAATTGCTAATTGATTTTACTGTTATCTGTTGAGACCCTGAGGTTATAGACTACTGTTATGGTAACACAACTTGAACCCTGAATGGGAGGAGGGGTGGCATGTCTCTGTGGTGGAGAGAATTTAAATCTACTTTCTCCAGTGCAAAACTAGACACTGGTTTTAATTAATACACTCTTCAGTTTTTGATAACAATAACCTGTGTCAAACTAAAAATGCTGTTAAATCATCTATCTTACATGGCCAGATACAAGATTGTGGGGGTAAGGCCAAGGGAGAACAGAATATCAAGCTTACATTTGTGTTCACTGACAGACATACCGTAGCTTTCAACCAAGTGTGCAATCAAAAGACAGCATTAACAGAAAGACTGAAGGCATGTTACTCCTATTAGTACAAAAGCCTCCAATGGAATATTGTGGCCTAACACATAAACTGTTATCTGCAATATTACCCAACATTTTTGTATATCAAAAGAATCAACTAACTTACAATTGGCTACAATGACAAGATATTAGAATATTAGTGGAAAATAAGAAATATAATGTAAAAAAATCACCTTTTTCCTTTAGTCTACAATGTAACTAGTGCTGTGTCAAGCCTGGTCTCATTAGGGTTCTTCATTTGCACTACAAATTCCGAGTAGGTATTTCCGTGCATTAATAACGCTGTGCATAAAAATACTTCCTGGTTACAGTATAATATTTACCTTGAACTAAATTCCACCTATGCCCATCTATGTCCCCCCTGACAGAATGTTGCCCAGGGCTCAAACAGTAACCACATCAACCACAACGAAGATATCCAACAAGAACAAGATGGTGAGAATCCTGTTTTCTAGGATATAGGTACACTACATTTTCCATTAAATAATCACTCCTATCCCATGAGATGGAACAGGACAAGATGAGGACAAAGGCTGGAGTACTTACTTTCCGTATATTCACTGCGGGGTTTTCAGCGACCTCCTTGCAGGCATGCTTGTGTCTAACGTCTCGTGGGTCACTTTAGTCCATAGTCTCAGGGGTATGAGTGGGGCAGCACAGAAGACAGTCCCTCTGAGGCCTGAAATACAAGAATAAGAATGACACAGTTGTGGACACATTCAACGCACAACTACAAATCAATGCTCTGACAAAAAAATAAATAAATAAAAACTGCAGGTCTCTTTCTGTCTCTTGGTCTAGCCACCACGTCCTGCAGATATAACGTGCATAACAGTAACCCACTCAATAAACCCTCAATTTCTCAAAAATTACTCCAGCAGTTACAGGTATATTCCCAGCTCTGACTCAAGTCTCTGTCCTTTCTATGTTTGCCATTAGGCTTTCTCTTGTTTAAGGAAAAACCTATCATTCCGGCAGCATTTAAATCTGAATGATATATACAGGTTGTTTATTTGCTTACCAGCACCTTGAGCAATGCATACTTTTGCACCACCTCTGGCTTAACCACAGGGCATTCAGTTACAACCTTGATATTAGATGTAAACCTAAATCAAAATAACAGTGTTCCTCCACATACTATGGCACAGAGGGCAGTGGAGAGAGAGAGGGAGTAAAAGATTTCATATGCTGCAGTCTGTCACTAAAACTGCTGAATTTATTGTTTCTCTGTTCTTCCTTCACAAAAATATCAACACCCATAACAAACAATATGAATATGTAGCCTACAATTACAACGGTAACTGAAGGAAGGGTTCGTCATATGGCAGCTGTTTTTACCAGAGAGGCGTGACATCTTGCAGTGAGGCGTTAGCGCGGGGATAAAGGCAGAGCCGTTCGCTGAGCGTGTGCTGCTTCAAGCGGCCGCGTCAGTGGAAACGAAGCGCTCACTCAAGGGCGAGTGAGCGGGGGCGCAGCAGAAAGGAAACCTCAGTGGGCAGCGTCGCGCATACGCGCAACTCGTAGGAAACAACCGATATACGCTACTCGCAGCACTAGTTTCAACACGGGTCTTCCAGCTCGAAACAAACACTGGGGACTGAGTAGGCAGCGCCGCAGCCTCAATTGTTTTGCGTGCGAATATCTCTCAGTCTTATTCATAACGAACAATGAGAAATGAAAGTATACGCTGTACGTGAAACAGAGTAAGTCATCTTCCCTTTGGAACTTGCGCCGCCTCAAACAAGTTTAGCATGTGCTCTGCACACGGCAACGCACAGCAAATGCCATGCCAAGAAAATACACCGGAGGGTTGATGTCACAAAACGAGCTGCACTGCAGGAAGTTTCTAGGGGAATAAAGATGTCAGGAGGGAACTTGAAAGGGATGAGCAGTATGAAAAGAGTCTGAGTACAGTGCCATAATAGTCTTAGAAAACAGCAACACTGTATAACAGCAACGCTCAGGAGAAAGAAATCAAAGATTCAATCTCAGTATCTCCGATTCATTATTTTGAGGTTACAGAGCGCTGAGCAGTGCATTTTCCAATGTAACACACACACACACACACACACACACACACACACACACACACACACACACACACACACACACACACACACAAACATAGTATTTAGAGCATGTGGTCCACTGACCTGAGGACTGTGTGCACCCAATTCCACAGTATTTATGAATTCTCAGTTGTAGGCTGTGAAATACGAATAGACAATAATCTCACTTTCATCAGCCTGCAAACACAGCCCAGGCAGGTAAACCCAGAGACAGAACCTCAGTCTCATTCAGACACAGGCCTGTGGTACACTGCCATCCACAGCACTGCCATCTGACATTACCATCTAGTGGGACCACTGTCTTCTGATACTTTTAATATATTCCAGTTAACTGCTAATTCATCAGAAAATTGTGACAAAAGAAATCTACTCAATCCACAGGTTATTGCAACAAATCTTATTCTATTTTAATATGCACAATAGTCATCATTTTATGAATTTTCAGTGATGCCACCCTTTGCGGATGTTAGTCTGAAAACTGTGGTAAAAGTGTGACTGTACGTTGGTGGTCTTGCTACTCACTTTCTAGTGCGGGCTAGTGGACCATCTGCAGTGGAAAAAGCGTGTTAAGCCCAACAGGTACTGTGGCTGAGTCCTCAAGGTAAAGTCTTCTTCCGTCTGTTATTGTATTTCAAATGAAATTTCTGAATCTATATATTTCATCCTCTGATGAGACAATAGGGGCCTGGGTGACTCATGGAAAAAACACTGAGTCTGACAGGTGTCATCACAACAACTCAATTGTGTAGGAAAGTTCCAGACCAAAGTATAAGAAATGTGTTAATTACAGCCTCTGTATGCACAGCATCACATACGTTTTTAGATACATTTAGCTTAATATTTCCTCCGTAGGAATTAACTTGCTGCACTGGTCATCCTGACTCATTTTTTCTCTCTATTTTTTCCTCTCTGCTCTCTTTTTGTCACACACATGCACGTGTGCGCGCACACACACACAAAACACAGACAGACACACAAACACTTGCTCTTGTCACACAGAAACACACACATGTGTGTGCGCGCACACACACACACAAACCACAGACAGACACACAGACACACACACACAAACACTTGCGCTTTCTGGGGAAACGGATGCATTCATTTTTCTTTCCATGATCACATCAGACAGGAAATGTTAGAATCTGCGACCCTTTATCATTAATCTGGCCATGTTGTACCCTGTGTTTTGCTCTGGGTGTGTAACCTCAGCCACTGTGAGGAAACTGCCCACTATAACTACCTGCTGGACTCTGACAGCAGAAAAGGGGCATTACCGGTGTAAGATAATTTCAGGTGATAACAAATTATCTTCTGGTCAACAATGTGATCTTGCTGAATTTTACTGAGAGAATTCCATTCAACCAGAGCATTTTTGCACCTGGATAGCAGGAGCTTCAAGTGGTGCAATAAAAATCATAGATGAAAGAATAAAGCTGAAAACTATAAAGAATGGGAACTTAACAGCGTATAAATGAAATAAGGCAAAAATAAAAGACAGTCACAGGACCCAGAGGGTATCTGTTCAGAGTGCGATCACATAGAAGCACAATGTGGCCACCTGACGAAAACAAAATACACCAAAATAACAGACTAAACATCAGGAGTTATGGTCTACCAACCAATCAAATTACTTTTAAACCATGAGGTGGGTCTTTGGAATTTAAAACAAAACAATGTATTGTCATGACTTTCCTCTTAGAGGACAGATGGCCTGTGGGACTGTCTGAGCTAAAGGAGTCCAATAGCCATTGAGACTAATTATGACATCAGGGAACATGCATGCCGGTGATGTCACCTCTGAGGTCATTACAATCTAAAATTATGGCCCCCTAACTCTTTCACCAGAGTTCCCACAGATCCTCTCAACTCTTTTAAATTAATGAACAAGATCAGTTACTGTCTAGCTAATGATAAACAATTTTTGGAATGTCTAGCAGCAAACTATTCTCAAGACTAGTCTTGATGAGCCGTCAACAGGAAACACCCAAAGCAAAGAGCTTTCAGCTTTCTGGCCCACAGCTTCAGTGTACTGTGGTTAAAGATATGCACAGACAAAGACCAATGGAAAAAAAAACCAGACGTAACTAAGTGAAAACAAGAGCTTGCCATTGCTCTCAAACGTGCAGACAAGGCTATGACTGATCCTGGAGCCTGGCACTTTGAGGGCAAATTCACATTGCCCTCACCACCATTGCCTTGTGCTTACTACGGAGAAATGAACACACCGTAAAGTAACTCTTTCAGGTGATCATAGACACGTCAATAAGATCTTATTTATTTAGACACCTGTGTAAATCGTTGTATGATAAGTTGCTTTTTTTGTATTATTTATTGTTTAATGTTGCCATAGGAGGGAAACCTTTCTACAGGTGATTGTCTGAAATTTACCAAGGCTGATGAATCCATTCCCACTTGATGAGACTGCAGTGTATTTGTGGCCCCCAAACAACATCAAGGAAAACTAGAAACATACCCTGTCTTGAGATGCTTTGCAAACCTACCAATTTTATTGAAATCTTTTTTTTTTTGTTTTAATGTTTAAATTTGGCAGAGAGATAATTGGGATAACTGGAGTGTGACTGTACCTGTCGTTCAATGCACTGTATTATTTGTCACATTCAGATAATGTATGTGACCAAAACAATGTAAACAAGGCACACATGAATAATCTTTGATCCATAAAGTTCTGCCCTGAGGGGTGGACCACATGAAAAAGAGAAAAAAAAATGCAAATGTATTGGGATTTGCGGGAAGAGATGTCATTATGCAACAATTTTACATAATTTGATTTAATCAAAGATAATGATGATATGATTTAATTCTGAACATTACGTAATGTTACCACAAACTGTAAATTATTTGGGTTGGTAGCAGTGTTGACTGACACTGGCCAGTGAGGCACTGTGCATCTGGTATTATGAATTAACAGGAAATGACCTCATGCTACTTTCTATTGTAACGGGGAAGATCAAAATTTCTCCCAGGTTACAGCACTACTGGATTCAGGGACTACTCCAAAGAGTAACTATGTCAGAATAAATGCACTTTTAGATGCTCCTTTGTCCTCTCCTGCAGCTAACTGAAGACAGGCATAAACATGTGATACCCATAGCTGCCCTCCACACGCCACTATTCCAAGACACAAAGCGTTGTTGTATTTGCTGACTTGGCGTTAATCAGCCTTGTTCAGCAACTGAAATGGTTAAACAAGGCCGACTATCTGCCCGCCTGTCCGCCCTGTCTCCAGAGAGGGCCTCATCAATAAGCAGCACTGATTATCTAAGGCCTTCATTGATATTCACGTGGGTGTGTCATGGTGTTATGAGAACAGCTCAAACCCAGTGGTGTAGCAGGATCTGAGTTCACCTCAAGGTTTGCTTAAAAGATATCAATCTGTGAAAACTTACTCTTGAGTCTTGTTACTGCTTGGCTCCCAAAGCTTGACCCCACCCACTGTCCTTGTATAGAGTTCAGTTTGTCTATCTGTGTAGCCAAAGATTCTCCAGAGAAACAAGATATCAGGTTTTTAAATGCAGTTATTCTGCAGGACAGAACATCCCAACTGAAAAAATTATAGGGTGCATTAGAGGACCCCAGTCAGACTCACCAGACATCAATGAACCATGAAAAGGGGGTGTTGGGTCCAATGTTTAACTCAGAACTGTTGAACTGTAAGTTTTGTTTTCCTGCTACACAAAACACCCCCATTTAAAATAAAAAAACTGGAAAAGAGAAAGTATTTCTGTTCACAAGGTCACCTGTGCAAAACATTTTTGTCTCTCTACTAGCTAGCTCATCACTTGTCTGGCCAACCATTGAAACTTATGCAGCGCTTCTAATATTGTTGACTCCTTACATCGCTGTTTACTTGTGTTGTAGTCTGCCTCACTTGTACGTCGCTTTGGATAAATGAGTCTGGCAAATGAATAAATGTAAATGTATTTCAGTGCTGTTGAAAATGGCTATCATCTTTCTATTAATATCTCTAAGATATCTTTTTTCATTTTGACATGTAGAATGAAATGCCTGAGTACAAAAACATTAAGAAAACTTGTTTTCCAAAGATGCAGCTGAACATTTGTGGCCTGAGTCAAGCATAGGAACCATGTTCACCATGTTTATCATAGCCTCCCAAAGAATTACACACAGTTCTCTTCAAAGCCCTTAACACTAAGGCTCCAGTAAAACCCTTCTTCTGTTGCACAGATTCCTTTTAAACCCACAGTGAGTGACAGTCCAACTTGGGCTGCATTCAGACAAGTGAGATCCGCAAAACAGAAACTTCTGAGAAATGAGCCTGAAAAATCAGCAGAGATGTGCTGGGAACCTGCACCAATCCGATTTCTCAGACAGGAAAAGTAATCTTGTGTGCTAATGAAAGTTGCCAGTTAGATTAATGCAGTATTACTCTGGGTTTTTGGATACTGTTCTAGCAGCTAATTAGCATGGCCACATTCTCACCTATTCCCTCGTAATATACAGAAGCCAGACTACATAATATATTCTGTTAATACTGTCTGATAAGGCACAGATTTAGGTTAGAACTGTGTTCATTACATTACATTACATACATTAGTGTCATTTGACAGATGCTCTAATACAGAGTGACTTATACACTACATATAATAAAGTGGCATGAAAAGCTGCACAGGCAGTACACCACTAACCACACATAAACAAGCATAAGCGCTAATCATAGCTCTAACATCACAAATGTGCACCTACATTGACATGTAAGTGCAACACAATATGTACAATGTAAGGGCTGTATCATTCCAAATATAATGCTAGCACATACTACATGCATGCAAGTAAATACCAGAGGGTCTCAGATCTCTCAGAGAACTGCAATTGTGCCACTGATAAAATAATTTAACACAAATTGCTGTATTGGAGTTTAGTATGTAAAAACAGTGAACTATGTAAATTTGCATGCACTAAGACTAAGCAAATAAATAATGTAATGTACAACCAGTAAAAGCATCTCTATGTCTCTCTCTGTGAGAGACCCTGACTGTAGACCTGTTTATTTGGCGTAATCAGCTGGTGCTTTGCACTTTGTAGAACCCCTCATTCTGTACTGCAGCATTTCAGGTCAAACTGTTTTTTCCCCCTTTTCTACAGCAGGGCAGGAAGCCAACAGGAAGGGCAAAATGGGAGGCACTGGGTAAGAGTTGAGCCACAATGGATGCTGTTTAAATACAGGAAGAACATGCCAGTTCCAGAACATCTGCAGCATAACAATAGAACTCAAAGCAGGTCACAGTGAAGAATGTCACAATTTGCGCAATGCTTGATGTGAATGAAGTTTTTTGGTAATTCTATTGTACAAAACAATATAGTATGACATGACTTGTCAGTCAACGTCTACATCAGGAGTGGTTCATTATGGATTATATGCATAGTATTGGTTGTCAAAACCACACAATAAAAAAGTCAATACAACTGAAAAAGGCAGCATTTTTTCATATGCAACAAATCAAGCCTCAGACACATAAACTTGAGGAGTTGGAAACTGGCATTTAAAATGTAATCTGAGAAAAAAATACATTTTCAAAATAATACAAAAAACAGTCCCTGGACATAATAAGTTTTTTTTTCATCCACTAGATGCAGTCAAGACAAAAGTTTCCACACAAATCACTGACTCCCACTGTGACTAACTGCACCAGAAAGAGTTGAAAACGATCCGCAGTGGGCGTGACACGACAAACTAGTGACATTCACTGGAACCATCAAGAATCCAAGATAGTTTCCATGGCAACCTACATAAATCCCTCCCCATTGGCAAGTTGATTCTAAGCTTGCAAATGCGCAGGGAGAAATGAGCTTAACTATATGCACACACAAGCATGCAAAAGGGGTCGCATCCCATGTTAGAGAAGTCTCCAGTCGTGAGGTTTGGGAAACTCAAGATGCCTTTTGTTCGTCCACAGGCCACAGTGGGACTAGTCATTCCATCAGATATTTAGTGAAAAATCAACACACTAACACTGCAAGGTCACTGAGACTCACACATTCATCAACATATTTCCCCAAAGAGAAATGCTAATATAAATTAAATCAAAGGGTGGCCGGTCCTTGCACAGTCTGTACAGGTGTCACTTCAAAGTGAAGAAAAGAGCCAATTTAATTTCCTGCGAAAAAGCAACAATCTGTATTGAAGAACGTATGGCTGCTTGTCATGTCTGGCTTAATCACCCAAATTAGGGCTTTTCACAACAAAAATGCTTTCCAAAGTGCAGAAAGACAGGGGTGTGTGGTTCTCAAAAGGGCGTGGTTCCCAAGAGGGGACATAGCCCTGGATAGGATTGGAAGTGCCAAGTGCAAAGGGTACTTCGATGTATCTTGCCACTTGCATCACTGTTGGCTGTGTTTGGCGGTGGGTGGGTGTGTGAGTCACCTTGAACATATATGGGTTTCTGTCACAAAATTACAAGCACGCCGGGTGTTGATAATAACCCAAAACATCATGGAAAAAATGTAACACATCCTTACCCTTGTTGCTCAGTGTTAATAAGAAACTGTATTATGGGTAGACTGAAGGTGAGGCTAACAGAAAAAGAACTGGTAGGCTGGTGACACATAATCAGTTTCAGTTGTGCTCTGAAGTAATGGAGATCCATTGGTAATATTTTCATTGTTTCATCTCCAGATGTCATTCAATGGAATTGTTCTTCACAGAGCTGTCATTATTAAATTGATCAAAATACCCTGTTACTACATGAAAACGAATAGGCAACATTTATCTTATTTTCATTAACAACCACAAAAATTTACACAAAAAATACTATTAGCATCACATACATGACGAGCATGTTTCAGGTTTGCCTCTGTTGTTTAAAAGCCCTTTGAGCTATGTCAAGCACGCTGCTTGTTATGGGAATGGTGTGATACCACTCCTTCAGTCCTGTGAGATCAACCCCATTTTAACCTGACAACGTGAAGGAGTCTGTCAGCTCCCCTAAACAGAATGCACAGTGTTGCTTTTTAAAGCCCAGATTTCACAGCATGGTGGTGGTGGGGGGTGCTGTAGGACCTGCCACTGATAAACCATCTGCTGTTGTTATCCCTTCCACCCAAAGGTTTTTGCACCAGGAGAAGGCAGTCCCATTTCTGCCACACTCCCTGTGTCAGTCTCCACCCTGCATAAACAGCCACTGGCCCATACCGACTCCATGCTGAGGCAACAGCAATCACCGGCCTCTGCAAGGCCGTTTGGAAACTGAACATCCTACACCAGCAGCGCATAGAGCATCTCCAGATTGTATTTCAAAAAGAAGGGGTCAAATACTACGTGCAGAGCCTCAGAATCCCTCAAAAACTGGGGCACCTGGTATAAATCTGTGAAATCAAGTACATGTCTTGATTAGAGACGTCTTAAATGGAGCAGGGTTGTCTTGATGTGTTGTATGTGTAACTCCCCATAGATTTCACTTGTTCATTCATTTTCACCTTAGCTTGATGCAGATCTCAGTGTGAAATCACGTCGCACAATCTTCTAATTTAGGGCTGAACTGGAACGTTCATGCAACTGATTAACTGTTCATTTTTAGCAAAAGGTAACACATTTACGCTTAGATTTAAACAACATCCTTTCAATGTTGACCTTTCCGTAAGTAGCTACTCTTCATAACGTGTATCAGCTGATGGATATATTGCTAAATCATGCCCCGTAATCACCAGGTAATATACTCATTACACTTCCTTTATGGGAAAAAAATATTGTTCTATATCTTTTCTCTTTCACACCTCTGTGTGGTCACAGTCTCCACCTGTGGCCAAAAAACACCAGATGGGAATTCTGAAACAGTGACTCTGACCCCTGTGCTGGATTCCGTAACAAAGGCTCCTTACAGTGGCATATCCATTGTCTTTCAGATTAAGATAGAAAATTAAGATACTGCAATCAGTCCAAGCTTCATTTATACTTTCTCTGAATGTCTCTTTTTGCAGTCTTACACTCCACAGTGACAGATGAAACTGCCGCAATTAAAATCACAGTGAACGAAAAGGAAATTGATCTGTTGAGACATGGCACTCAAAAAAAATGATACAAAGACACACAATTTAATTGAACACTATTCTCTAAAGAGTAGGTTCTGGAATATAAGAATATGAATTGATGAATTAAGTTATCAGCTGTTATTTAGAGGAAGAGGGAAGCAGGCAAAAAATTACAGAAAATAGCTTGGGATTTTATGGCAATAAAGTAACATTTTGTGCTCCTGCGGCTCAAATCACAGAAGCTTGATTCTGTTATTATTTCGTATTCTTTCTGGCTGTCTGAAACTGTACCAGCTTCATACACGCGCACACACACACACACACACACACACACACACACACACACACACACACACACACAGTTAGAAGGCTAAAATTCCCCTAAATCATTTAAATATGAATTTCAACAGGAAATAAATCAAGGTGTGATTTTTTGTGAAATTAAAGACAAACTAGTATATGTAGAAAAAATGAAGAACACTGACTGTTTTTAACATTCTTAGCAGTATGCCAGTTTTCCTTCTGTGCACTTCTGTGCACAGATGTTCAATATCTAGAAACAAGTGGTTCAATATTCTTTTAAAAAGCAGAAAATTGTCTGAGTCAGATATTATTAATTGCTTGGAGTTAATAAGCTCTTTAAAATAGCATTGAAAACATATAGACTAAACAGTTTGCTTGTTACCAAACAGCTATGGAGGCATTTGATATGATAATAAAAAGGAAATGCAATATTAACTGGAGATTGTACATAACTTGGGTTAACACTATGACTCCACTGGCTTTGAGGGTTTAGTTTGGGGCTTGAATTTGGGGCAAGCAGCCATGTGCCATTATATCCCAATGTCTACATAGTGATTATGACTTTTTGTGCACCCCGTGGATGGCAAGTGCACCCCTCTGTATTTTCTCCTGGTGCCAAGCCTGGCTTGGTACAAGAATGGGCAACTCAATATTACAAGAGACATACACATGCTGCCTGGTGTGATATAACAATAATGTATAAAATAGGTGTGGAGAAGCTGGTGTGTTACAATAACTCCATATAACGCCCTGTTAAAGGCTATATTGCACTCCTTTAGGGGTCTGAAGCGAAGCAGGAGGATGCGAACCTGGCATTTTGTGTGCAATAGTTACGTGACCAAGAGTACAAAGGCATGGCATTTGTATACTGATGCATGAAACTAGGAGACTTCCTGACATAGAGAAGGGTGCCTTGCTGAAAAAAACAGTTAGCTGCTAGAAGTGGCACTGGTTGGATTCTGCCTAGACTAATGATGTGCAGTTCGTGAATGAACAAATCCTTTTGAATGAATCTTTGAGGTGAAATGAGTGTACTGAATCCCTAGTCTAAAAGATTCATTCCTTCCTCTTTGCAAACATGCACGCTGATTAGCTGGCATACAGTAGCAGCTATAACTCTCCCTCCAGTGGATATTAGATATGCGGTCTGTCCACGAAGCAGCCTATCACAAAACTGTATCAGCAGTATGTTCATGACGACAACTAGCCAATGGCTGAAATGCTAAAACTCTCGAAGCTCCTCCCACTGGCCATCTCGGCACAGCTGACGATGTGGGACAATGCCAAAGATCCGGTGACTACGAAGACTCTAAACTCCCCCTACTGACCCAATGAACTGTTGACAAGTTCCTCAGTTCACCAGTTCCTTTGGACTCAAAGGACACGGTGACTACGAGGACTCTACTGACCCGATGAACTGTTGACAAGTTCCTCAGTTCACCAGTTCCTTCGGACTCCAAAGATTCACTGACTATGAAGACCTGGTGACTACGTGTTACCAGAATCGGTAGTTCTCAGTATAGCAGGCTTGGGATACATCCGCCATTGACTGTGACGATGCAAAAGGAATCAGAGCGCTTCCGTGACATTATCATAGGAATTAAAAATATTATTAAATATTATTTTGCTCATCTACCTGGAATATTATTTTATATTTATATTTTTATCAGTAGCATATTTTAGGTGCACACAATGTATCGCAGTTCTTGTTTATCACAACTGCAATTTTACGTAGGCTACGATTTATTTAATGTTGACATCACATTTCCTTTTAACATGAATAAAGTCCTTATTGATAAATACTGACAAATCAACATAGTAGGCTACAAAACAAAAAGGAAATGTGATGCACAAGCCTTTGCATCACATTTGTAGCATACTATGTCTACATTAACAACAAAAAAAATACGACATCACTGACTAGGCCTACAAGTATATTAAAATATTTGGGCTCGGTTAGTTCAAAACTTGTAAAACGAAGTTTTTTGCTTCGGATATAAGCGTGGCTCTTTTTTCCTCAGTGCTTTTTTTTTAGTTTTAGCAAATGACATGTACTTAGGCTATTATACGCGTTAAAATGTGGGGTTCTATTACCTTCCTAAAGACAAAATATACTTTGCAGCTGCTTGATTCTTTGAATAGCATGGTGCAGTTTCATGTAATGAATATTACGATTTAATTATTATTAATTTCATTGACATTTGGTTTCACACGTGCTGTTTTGCCGCAGAGCAGGCTAATAATGGACATGATGTTTGGAACATGTAACTTTTTAAATGCAATATAACTATTTACAGATTTGTGTATGCCGCCCGACCAAACATGGAAATGAACGAATCAGTGAGTCAAAGATTCAAATCATTTTATTGAACTGAACGAAAGGAACCGAATCACTAAAAAGTGAACACCACTAGCCTAGACTTATCTGTGAACCAAGAAGAAGAAAAAAAAACAATACACCAATGCAGACAAGGCCCCCGTGCTGTGGGAGGTTTCATCCCTCAGACAAAACATCACAGCGAGGTCCTCACTCAATGTGGTCATTAAAAGATCTCATTTTACTTATGGTATAGAGTGTATATGGCTGTCGAAATCCAATGGCTTTCTTATCATGCCCCACTTTTATCTAACAAAAGAAATCCCTACCTCTCCTCCTTAGCTGCTGTGTGGTGAACATTCCTGTCCAAAACGGCAGTCAGCACTTAAATAGGTGCTGAATATTGGTGATGAGCTTCAAACCGGTCACAAACCTTCACTATAAAGCACTTTCAGAAAGGCACACATATACTGTAAATTCAATACACTTTTGCAAACATAATTGAGTTACACTGAATGAAGTATGCAGGGATAAAAAGCCACTGTGGTAGATCACGCTGCTCATGTGGAAAATAAAATTTTATCAAAACAAGTGCATGCACATACAGATACATAATGAGCAGCTTTAAAGCCTTTCAAAACTACTATGTATAGCAACTAATAACTGTAAATATTATATGCATGAATGACACCATATATGATTAAACACAGTGTCTTATCCTTTGTACATATATACATTAGCAACATAAGCTAATTCTGAGGGATAAGCAATGATTTAAATAATATATTAACAGCACACAAAGTGTATGTCTATTTATTCCTAGAATAATTATTTAATCCATTAAATATTTATATGACTTGATGAATCAGGCATTTTTTTCACCATCATTAACACATTTATCAAAGAAAATGTAAGTAATTACTTCAGTTGCTCTGCAAAAAATCTAGTCTGTCCTTTGGATGCTCAGAACAATAAAAAAAAATTGCAATAAAAGCGAAGTTACATATTTAAGAGAGTAGTGAAATGCACCCTTGTCACACACCCCTGTAGTTCAAGCTGTTTAGCCTGACCCAGGTCAGCAAGCTCCTTTGGCAGCCTAAATATAAGGCAGAAAAATCACAACATCCAAGAAATTAACTGGGCCAGCCAACAAGGATCCATGCACATTTAGTGTGCCTTTATGCACATTTATTGTAAAGAAAACACGGCCACTGATACTTGGAGGTGACATACTTCCACAACAACAGATATACATCCTGTTTGACAGCCAAGTGACAGGCCCCCACAACAGGACTCCACACAAGTAGAGGGTACTCAGAAAATAACACATTCCGTAAAACAAGAAAATACTCCCCTTACCAGTGGCTGTTCACAGAGAGATACTTTAAACCTGTTTGTATTTTTCCACCAGTAATGCCCTGCTGGTTAAAAACCTTGGGGCATCACTAATGGGCACTCATTGGAATGTGTGTTTGCATACTGCAGCTCTTGACAATTAGAGACACCTCACATCTCTGGCTGTGATCGAGACTCATGCATTAGGACCTTGCCCCATGGTGTCATTTAAAGGTGGATTTTTTTAACGTATGTTTGTCTGCATGTGAAGGTATCATTTATGTGATACAGAGCTGCTACAGACCACAAGAATCCAACATACACAATGCAAATTTATAAGAGAATTTTGATTGATTTAAACAGACAACAGTTCAATATGGAGGTTGTGTGCTGTCACGATCACCCTCCAGGGCCCTGATAACAAATATTTAATCTCAACGCCACCACACTTAGCAATGTCTCACTTTTTATTCTGTAACGCTCACAGAACAAAAGAGCAAACGAGATAAGTCCTTTTTTATCTTCCAGTGCTATTATTTTGGCAATTGTTCACTAACTGGTTAACATCTTATTGTGGTTTGTTGTCATAAGAGGAAAAAGCATGTTCACAGGAAAAATGAGTGTTCAAATGAGCTGACAAAATAGGAGTTTACAATAGCTAAAATATAACCCCCCCACATTTTTCTTTTTATTCTTGCATTTTATTTAAATATATTTATTTATAATTCATTTGTTAGTAATCTGTTATATGTGGATTGCTGAGGAGTGTGGTGTAGACATGGTGTAAAACAATAATGACTCACCGCTTTATCCTACTTTGCTCACTTTCTGCCATTATCAGTTTAAACATGTGTCATATAACATGTTGTCATCTAACACAGCAACAGGAGGGGGCGACTTGATGGGACATGATTATATTTCACAAATCGGGCTACGTACTTCCGCTGCTTAAAGCCCTCACGCACCAGGCTCAATGTCTGAATTTCAATGCAGAGAGAGAGAGAGAAAGAGAGAGAGAGAAAGAAAAAGAGAAAAACCCCCACTTGTATTCAGCCTCGGAATCAATCAGTCAGTCTGTGCTGTTCTCTGCCTCTCTGTTCACAATGACCTGCTTGTGTTCGGAGAAGAGGAGGGACTGAGGGCCCTGGGCAGGAAGGAAGGCGGGGGTATGGGTGGGGATGTATTCAGCTTTTTGCCTCATCCTTTCTTCTGTCTAACCTACTGAGGTGCACCAAAAAGTGTTTCCTGCTGGAGAGATGTTGTGGTGCACACGTCTGGTCCAAGCAAGAAGAGTATGGGTGGAATCCAGAGGTTTTTGTTGTGCATGGCCACTCTTAACAATGCTAAAAAAATCAATTACCCTACATGAGGGGTAAAATATTTTCAAATAATTTTTCTTCTCATGTGTGCTAGAGTGAACACCTCAACACATACACATATGGCCCCTAACCGATGTGCCCTCATCCACGCATTCACACATACATACAACGCACACAAGACTGCTTGCTGTTTCTAGCAGTATATTATGATTGAAATCTCATTATGTAAATGCAGATCAAAATTTGCCATTTTATTCAACTCTGTCTATCTATATATCTAAATGGCTTGCCGACCAGCGGTTAACCTTGTCAGCTTGTCAACCTGCCTCTTTTTTGATGCACAGTTGTAACCCCTGAAGCAAAATTCAATGCTAATATCTGATATTGTCCCTCAGAGTGTTCCTCATTTAGAAAACACTATTGAACTTAATTTGTCTGAAATAGTGCCGTATACACTGTGATTTCAGTAATCCTTCAATAAACTATAAGTGTCACAACGTAATGGCTTATGCAACCAGCTATTTACTTCAATAGCCCAAATAGCACCACAGATATACTTGCATATTTAGTACATGCTGATGCATGTACCCCCGTGTAGGCTACCTGATAAAATGCACGTACTTCCATATTGTATGGTACACTGCAAATACCTCCATGGACACTTGTTTTTTCTCCACGGGAAATTGAAGCTTATTTCAGTGACATGCTGAGTACTGCACGTATGACTGTCAAATAATGTACACGCAGTCAAAACTCTGTTCATGCAATGAAGAGAAAACACTACACCCCCATGCACTTGGGAGAACAGGCGGGGAGATTAAACTGAACCTACAGAGACAATACTTCGCTCCGAAAACATCTTCGTCTGCATATTTCATTCTTGCTCAAACGTTAGAATATCGGAAATGGATCCATACATTTTTTATGCTCACTAGTCACATTAGTTGCAGTGGCGGCTTCCGTTCATGTGAAAATATATAGCCCAACTGAGAGTGAAGAGTAGCACTGTGGGAGTTTGTCTGAAGACTGAAAAGAAGGCTGCTTTTGGAAGCCTATCTGTGGGAGACAGTAAAAATGGATCTGAAGGTCAAGCACCTGCAGAGACTAAATTCCCACCAAGCTGGTTTAAATTAACAGACAGTGGACTCAGAAGAGGAAAGAGAAAGAGATTCCCCATAACTTCTGCTTCATTTTCACATATCATGTTGTGTATTGAGTGCTTTGTGATGTCACATGACCTTTGTGTCAGCTGTTCCTACAATCGGTTAGGCAGGTTGCAGCCCTTTTTTCATCCAGTGATGTTTGGGCTCATTGACAGTTCCAGCTTCACATCAGTATTATCACTGGAGTAGACATGAGCCACAGTTACCAGGTCCAGCTCTCCAGAGGCATACAAATAGGCAGGCTGTTCAGTCACTGCCAGGTGCCATTTCTGTTTTAGTTGTATGTCCATACTTCATACTATATTTCTTATACCATGGCCCTAGCACACCTTGACTACAACATCATAAGGTGCTACTGGTGATCACATTGCTTCCTCGCGCATTAGAGGAGAATGAAAGATGTCACTTCCTCATGCTTTAGAGCAGGGAGGATGACATCACTCCTCTATGCATTACATCAGAAAAGATGACATCACTTCCATATTCAACGGATTATAATGAATGGCATTTGGTTACATTTGAAATACTTCATATCCAACCCTCTATGACAATGTGTGATGAAGCTGAGTGGGCCCCTCCATCACACACGAAATTGCACAATTTCATTTCTGTTTTGTATAACAATTATTTATAAGTGATTAGCAAGTCAATTCAAGTGACTTCGTAATGCCATTTATGTCCATAAAATATATTTTTCCCTTCATGTATTACCACTCAGTTCACATTCACACACCATCACATGGTCATTATGTGTTGAATTTGTGTTTGTCATTGTGCCTTTGTAGGTGTTCATAGTCTAGCTAGCAACGGCTGCCTCTGTTTTAAAGGAATAATGCGAAAACTGTAACTGACTGTGGTTTGCAGGTAGGAATGCTCTAAGGGAGCACAGCCATATGCATGTGCATGTTTATTCTGTAGCAGTGTGGCTAAAGCCAGTTGGGCTTGCAGACAGCTTCAGGCCTGCGTTATTGGTTTACTTTGTTGGTTTTTTTTGTGTGTGTTTTTTTTCTTTTCTGATGCACCTCTGCTGTTTCAGGCTTGCACAGTAAATACTGACCACCTGAACATTGCTGCACCTTTGTAAATAAAACTCTTTGTCTTTGAAAGCCTTCATGTGACGGCCTGTTCCTCCAACCAATACGCCACATTATTACCTTCCTCAGACAATGCCACGCAACAGTATCCAGTAAAATAATGCCACACATGACAAGCAAAAGTAAAGGTTTTACCAGCCCGGCAGGTGTGCAGACAGTAGCGACTCCCCTTTTCTTGAACAGAGCAGCCAGGCAGAGAAACTGCACTGCGCCTGCCCAGGGCATCTCACTTCTGTCCTACTTTTTGGAAACAAGTCTCCCAGGGGACCACGGGCCCCCTCCACACCGCTTCTCCTAGGTCTCAGCCGGCAGACTCAGAAAGGGAAGAACTGCGTTCAAAAAAAAGACGCTGTTCAACAAAAGAGTAAGCCGTGTGAACCATTCCCTGCCTCACTCTCACAGCTGAACAACATGATAAACAGTAAGAGGTATGAATAACATAATGTTTTGCAATGCACCTGGCAGTTCAGTGCGGGGCATCTGGGACTGTTTTCACAGTGGTTTACAAAAGCTCAGAATTATCTTTTACCATATATATCAAAAATGGATTTCTGGTAAAATAGCCAAGTCAGAACCCCAGATTTAGAAATCCTTAGTATATCCCAACAAATACTTTCCTTTGGTTCACATGTCTCGCTGAACAGTCTTTCTTTGGCACCATAAAAGGTGGAATCATTTTCCAAAAACACAACCAGGCAACTAAGTCTCCTCTCACAGAGACTACTGCAGTACTGTCATTTATGGATAATTTGAGGTCAGCAGGTATCTAAATACTCTTTTCTCAGACAGTGTTGCGTGCCTTAACCTGGAAATTCATACACTGTGTGAGAAGTAACTTCACATTATCCTCATTGGCTAAAAATATAATACCTGCTTGCCCCTTTGATATTTTTATGTGGTTTAAAATCATTCTGTGTTTTTACAAATATTGTACATAAATATTATACAAATATTTTACAGTTGCACAAATATCACAACTATCGAGGAGATGTTACATGATTTCTTCTCCAATGTTTTCTGTAGTTGTATTATATTTCCTTATGGACTCCTTGCCTGTGTCAAAAAGCCAAAATGTCTTTGAGGTCAGCTTGATGCCAATGGCTAAAATGTGAAAAATTCAATTTAATTTGACAGTGTAGCAACAGGCAGCATCTTTTGAAGACAACTGCTTCCAGTGTGTCAGTTGAGCGGCAATATGGCCATCTGTTAGAGTAATCTTTCTGTTTGTACATTACACAACCCAGCGCAGTCTTAATTTCCTCCTACTGATTGAATATGAATTCTGCCTAACTGTGCATTACCTTTCTGTGTTTCCTGACACACGAGAAAACTGCAACGAAGGGATCTGTCTTATTCTGACAGAGGACATCATACACAGAAGAAAACATATATCAACAGCCACATCTAAGTTTTGAAACATGGGTAGGGACAGCCAAAATAAATATCTGATTGACAGAGATATTCAGATTTTTTTGTATGAAAATAAAACAACTGTTCTGTGGAGGAGGTTAAGACATTACAATGCAATGCAACACAGACAAACCTCTACTCAACTAGCTTGTCAGTGTAACGCTGACACTACACAACCATTATCATTATATTATTTATTTATTATAAATTATATATTTATTATATTATTATTGCTTTTAAAAATTTTCAAAATTACAATCAACAACAAAAAACTGAACCTTTTGTTCCATTGAGAATGCAATAAACAGCCCAGCTTGCATCTTCTGTTCCATTATGCAATCAATTAAAGAGCCCACATTCAAATGACACATTATGCTGAAAGGGAAGCATTGAAAAGTCAAATGATGCCGATGAGTCAGATGTCCCAAAGAAAAAAAAAAAACAGCAAAACATTGTGCCTTGGCACAATGCAAGGGTTCCGTCTGGTGAGGTAAGGCTGGCTTGGCTGCTGATGTTAGGGTTCAGAGGATAACTGAACTAGGAGCTAGTTTTCAGCAGAAAGTACAAAAAACCAAGAGCTGATGTGGGGGACAGCATATAACACCTTATAGTAGTACTTACAATAATACTAATATATCTGAGCATTCCATAAAGAGGTTATTGGACTTTTGGACTGTAATTCAATCATGTACTTCTCTGTGCCATTGCACTAGAATGTACTGTATGCCTTAATTGTGTACTACTATGGCAATATTTACTTTGTATTGTATTATACTACTTGCACTCACATCTCAGTGCTACATTTTGCAAGTGTTTGGTGACAGTCCTATGGAGAACAGCACTATGCAAAAATAAATTCGACTGAGCGCTTTATTATTGTTGTTAAACCTATTGGTAGAAAGGGAAGCATAAAAGTAAGGAGTGGATGCCAGCAAACTATCAATAAAGTTTGCTTATGTATCCCAAAGGACAGTGTTGCAAACTAAGAAGCATCATTGTCAGAACATAAATTGTTCTTGGTGTATGTAACACAAATACAGCATCAGACACAAAAGGGGGTTCAGTGTCTCTCGCCACATGCTGCATTCTTCAGCAGAATAAACAGCCTCCTTCCTTGGCAAAACTGGAATTTGGGCAGGGAGAAAAGAGAAAAGAGAACACACAGGTGTTCCCTGTGCGCCCAACATCCTGGTTTTGTTTGGTTTGCTTGTGAGTTTTGGACATGGTGATAAATCAGTATTTGACTGTGGCAACTTTCAGGTAAAAGCACATATTTCAGCCTCTGTCCTTGGAAAACAAAGACGACCAGAACAAATTCACATTGAGGAGAGTATTTACTGAGTACTACAGGGTTGGTAAAAAAAAAAAAAAATTTCATAATCATGTCACATGGCTTAAGGCTTGGTGGCTGTTCACATCCTCTGGTCTGACAGTACAATGGCATCCGTTGATGAAAAGCATCAGTACATCAGTAACTAATGATGGGTGGGGCTATGGGTGGTGATGGGTGGAGTGTTACCAATGACTGAAAGACCTGAACAAATCACAAACCCCATTCACGCTCACAAATTTCAGGTGGAACATTACACTAGGGGCCAGCAGACAGGCTTAAGTATAGAAGCAAAAGTAATCAGCATGTAACTGTTGCCAGGTTCTGGCCATGACTTTTGTGACAGCAGGGATAGAGTTGTTTCTTCCGTCTCCTACAGTCGGAAGAAAAGCATTACAAGACCTGCCAATGATTACTTCCTTCACTGGTTGCATCTGCATTTGATTACTTTCGTATTATAGAGCAATGTGCTAAATAGTGACCATGATAAAAATCCCAGTGCTATGTTTCAATAAACCACTGACTGAGCTGTCATTTTGTCAGAGGTTATACAACACTTGCCTCCCAGCAACTTCACAGAGCAGGAACAATTTAAAAAATGCAGAAATGAAAAAGTAAAGATTTGGCTTTATTTAGCTGATCTTTACTTTGTTTTTTTTTCCTGATTGATTGAGTTCTCAAGTTTCTCACTTCTGACTTCATGCTTTCTCTCACACCTGGAAAAGTAGGTAGGTTGCTACTAAACCCAGCTAAATAGCTACAAGACAAACCACTGCAAGATCAGTTTTCAGTGGCAAGAAAATTGATAGCTAGCTAGCTCAGAATTATTACAGAACAAAAAGAGCTACACAAATCAACAGCAAAAGTACATTATCTAGGTACAGTAGGTAGCTTGTGTCTTTCACAACATAACCCATTCATAGAAAAATTTAGTGAAGGTGCACATCATGTGCTGTACACTGATGCTACATTTCACTTTATTCATTGATCTAGAAAGCAACACAAGCTAGCCAGCTGGCTAACTAGTGTTGAAAGGGCATTTTTAGAACAACTGACTGCGTGCATATTAAAGATCAAGACCTGGTAAAATTCTGAAGACTAAACTGAAGAAAAAAAAGGTTTAAATAACCAGCGATTTTAGCAGTAATGCTTCCCAAGTTGATACATTTTATGATACACAAGTGCTTTATTCACAAGATTGATGAGAGAAATGCTTCATTCCCTTGTGATTACGTTTTTAACTGAGAAGCTAGGCACAATCTCAGCTAGACTGTTATGCATTCGTCCCCAAATCTCATACCGAATCAGGCGTGACTGCAGCTGAAGTGTTTTGCTACAAGTAGTAAGGTCTTTTTTTTCCAGTTAATACCAGGTAGTGACTGACAGTATATGGTGACTCCACCCACAATGAGTTTTATGGACCAGAGCAACGTGACATCAGCTTGAAGTAGATTTGGCGGACACGCCCCGTTTTGGGGGAAAACAAAGCGGGAAAATTGACTGGCGGCAAATAGGAGATAGAGATTGTCACCATCCCTAAAAGGTGCTGTGTTGTGTCCTGCACCATCAACAGTAAAACACACCCACACATTTGCTTCTCCTTGCTGCCGAGTAGGGAAAGGGAGGGCAAAAGACGGATTTTATGGCTTCAGGCTATTTGGAGGGAGGACCCCGAGGGAAACCTATGGGACCCCAATAGCCCCGTTCAGCTAAAAGGACACTGACCACCAATACCGCAAAGTTTATCTAAATACCAGCACCTGTCATCATCCGCCAAAGTACTAATTTAACTCTCCTGATATGTCATTGCAGCTATACTTTTAACGTTTTTTAAATTTTCATGTATTTCCTCGTCAAACGCCTACAAACTCCATTAGCCGTCATTCAAATTCAAAGGCTTGTTTTCCCCCAAAAAGGGGCGGTAACCACACCGCCGCATGAAAGTTCCCGGATGATCGCTCTGGTCTATTAAGCCTCCCTCTCCCATCTCTACGCCCCATGGCAGATGTCTGTTCAATGCCTTAGCCTCCACCCTCCATATGATGCTGTAACCTTGTGCTTCACTCTGCTGTGGCAGCCTACCTTCCTCCCGGTGTAATCAATGAAGGGTGTGAGGATACATCTGGAGTAAACTGGCTCAGTCCACCAACGTTTCTTTTTTCAGGAGAGAGCTTGCAGCAGTAGCCCAATCACACAATGCTGGTGGCAACAGAGGCAGGGACGCGGACAATAGCAGGACACATATTTTTTATTTTTATAAAAGGGAACAAGGACTTTTCATACCAAAACCTCACTGTCGCGACTTAGAGGAAGTGAGGTTACGGTTGCACGCACAGATTTCACGGGGTAGGGACACGAGGAGCTGTGTTTTCCTGTCACACCTCGATCACGTTCTCCTCAAAAGGAGCGGATAAATAGGCCAACGAGAATCTGCACATCGGCACATTTCAGCCTGTACAAAATTTGGTTTAATTAGAGACATTGTAAGTGTGTTCCCCCCCTGGAATAAAGGAAAGGCTGTCTGCTGGAGCTGCCTTTGTCCTTTTCATTGAAATGACTGCTGGCCACCCCTGCACATCAGTAACCTTTTTAGAAAATGTCTGTTAGTTAAACAAAATAATAAATAAATAAATAAAAGCCTACAAGATTCAGAATGGGAATGACACCATCTGAGATAAGAATCTGTTTCATTCCCAGGCCAGCATTGTGAAAGACATAGTGAAAGCTGAGCCTGCTCTTTTCCAACAAACACTGACAGAAAATGCTCTGTGCTTGGTTTTCCACCTAAATCTATATATGGTAGATTGAGGTTAGGTTATATGACAGGTTACTTGGTTAGGCCCCAATGTCACAGCTTCACCTCCCGCTGAGCACTGAACTCACTGGATTGGGAATATGGTTCAGTTTTGCCTCCAGGCTAATAGCCGTTTGTGGCTGAGTATTTAGCTTGACTGGCTCAAGATGGAGACGTAGTGGCCTCTGAGAAAATCAAAGAATGTCACAAATAATTTCTGGAACCTTTCCGGAACCTTCCATTACAAATACTGAAAGGTAAGCATGTGTGTGTTCGTACACCGTTTTTGCGTATGTTGCATTGTGGGCCGTTGGTGATGTAACCTGCAGCAGCATTGCTGAGTGGGGAACTTCGGAGTTCTTTTCACCTCTAATGCGGAGGGACACTTTGATGAATGGGAGTCTCTGCCTCTTGGCTCTCCAAGGAGGGAGTCCACCTATTATTCAGGCCACAATAATCATCTACAGCAGCAGGAAAAAAGCCACTAAAATAAAGAAGTCCACCTCAACTCACACTCTGAGCAGTGTAAGGCCAGGATGCAGGAAAGCTCAGTGTTCCCTGGGCTTCATGTAAACTACAAAGTCAAATTTAAGAGCGACTCAGGAAAAACAACTTCTAATGTTTGTGCTAATCCATTTCCTGAGCCCAGCATGGTGTGGGTGAGCAGCCAGCCAACGTTGGGTTTTCCCTGTTGGACCGAGCTGGTGTAAGAAATGACAGCATTCTACCCCAGAATTTGTATTCCACCAGGCATGATCTAATTTGAATAGCCGTGACATCCCAAAGGGCTTGAGATCATAGAGACCCCGACAGAATGGTCCTGCTGTCACCTTAACAATTTGGTCAAGCGAGGTGGCAAACAATTATAGAATGGGACTGGGAGTGGGCAATCAAGAACTATCACAGACAAAGGGGTATCGGGGCTTATTCAAACAATGGTATCCTGGCTTACTCAAAACCAGCACTCTGACTCCATTATCATAAAGGCGACCGGTCCGGTTCACTCACTTCAAGAGCGTAACCTAAAAAAACATGTCATTCTGATTTCATTATCATACAGGCGACAGGTCCGGTTCATTTACATTAAGAACAACCTAAACTGTACATATGGGAATTAGTCTGAACAATCGGGGTTCAGCCCGACACCGCTGAACCTGAAGTCTGTGTTTTTCGCATGTTTCAATACTGTTTTCTACCAAATTAAAGACTTTCACATCAACACGGATTCTTCTTCTCCATCCTCTTTTTTTCTTACACTGGCTTTAGGGAGAGCGAACAGGGTCGGGGCCTTTGGCACCAGCAGCAGTCAGGGCCTGAGGGTCTACATTCAGCCCCTGTCTGAACCACACCTTCAGAGGCTCCTTGCGCTTCTGACACCTGACAGAGAGGTACTCTGAGGACAGGCCAGGATACGGCCGGCACCACAGGCGGCGGAACTGGCCCACTCTACCAGCGGTTCATTTGTCAGCCCAGAAACACTGCAGCTGAGCACCCTCTCATTCCTCACACAGCGTCTGCTGCCCGGTCACAAAACCGCTGCCCTGTCGCTTCCAACTGCTCCGCACACGCGGACGCAAGGTCACCTTCCCTCTTTAATTTGTGCTCAATTCCCCAGTTATGCCGGTTTACGCAACACCCGGACCCATCTGGGACAGTAAAGCCACACTGTGTTGTTCCCCACAGAATGAATTATTATTATTATTTTTATTTTTGAGTGACTGGAAACCAGGAGGGTATAAGTGTGGGAGTTGTCTTTGCAATCACTGCTGTCAGCCTCCAGCCCAGACCCAGCATCCCTTAGTATAGCTGTTTTTTGCATGCCACTGATGTGTTTTCAAGTTTGTCAATGTCATTGATGTGGCGCACTGGTTAGAGAACTGGACTTAAACAACAAGGCATTTTGAATTTGAACATCATGTTACATTGTTCTGTTCTACCCATGAAAAAACTATATGTCACCTGAACGTGTACACTACCTAGCCAGTTGTATAAATGGATAAGATGTAAAGTGTAACCTTAACCAGTTGATGAGGGCTCTGGTAGGAGAACATGAGGGATAAGTGGGTTACAGATGATGTGTATACTGAGTACGGGCAATACCTCCTGGGAGGTAAATGGAAGCATAACTCATAACAGCTCTGTAGCTAGACCTAAGCTCCACCAAGGCTAATTTGTTTGACTCTGCATTGGACGATAATGAAGAGAAGCTGGTGCACCTGACTGGACTCCATGTCTGAAACCCCAGTGTTATACCTGTCAACGCATGGTATTCAGACAGAGTCGCAAAGTGTGATGCTTGGCATGAGACTGATGGTTAACCAAAGCAATTCTAGCACATGAAAGACTGGGACTTTTCAGAACATTGTAGTCCTCTCTGTGCTCTAGGCATCTTATTTTAGTAACCTGGTGTTAATGGTAGTCTGAAAAAGGCATAAAACACTTGGGACCACAGCGTTTCTATAAAGGAACGCTCCATTTGCGGTTCTGGCTGGAATGTTGTGGCGTGCAGTGGAAAAAATCAGTTCAGAAAACAGTGGATCCCTCTTCCTTTGGTGAGAGCAAGGGTCACAATGTTCAGACAGTACACCTCAGAAGCAGAGTAAGGGGATTTAATAAGAAAACTGTGTCAATATCTCTTTGCAGTAGCGCTTTTCTGTGTTAACTCCCAGTTACACTGTCATCTAGTTGAGCAGGGCCTTGAAAATATTTGAGAGATGTAATGTAAAGTAATGCCCTGATGCTGTGGTTGACCCTGATGGTGATGCATGAATGGGTTTAATTTAACACTTGGTAACCTCAACTGCCCTGTGTCTCTTTAGGGAAAACAACACCGTGCAGAGTGATTGATCGCAAGCAAGAATCCATCTCTGCTCGGGGAAAAAAAAATGGAAAGTGACAATATATAATAGAACATATGACAGGACATACATATAAAATTCATCATGCAGTGACAGCTTTTAATTTCAATTGCATGTAAATGTAAAAAAACTGCATTGCTCTGTTACAGACTATAGTAATGAGGCCTATGCTATTGTGAAATCATTTACCAAGATACCGTCATAAGCAACATTCATCTGTCTCAAAAATTCTGCCTGGCGTTTCACATTCATAAATGACGCAGGTGGGGGTAAACTCACTGTCACACAGTGGCTTATTGTATTTCAAACATTAGGCAGTATGGCCAGATATCCCTTGTTACAATATGATTTTTAAAAATATATACATTACGTATAGATAACGAATACCAGATGCCAAATGTGGGAAAACTGGATAATCTTGTATCCTTGTGCCATGACACAACAATATTTCACTTACACTGAATATATTTGACAGAGGTGAGAAAGGGGGTGAGAGAGAGAAGGGATACTCCCAGTGTAGGAATCTTGTGTCCTTGTGCAATAATACAGCAATATTTCACTTGCATTGTAAGAGAGAGAAGGAGAGGGATGGGAGAAACAGCTGGACAGTGTGCGTGTCTGAGAGCGAAAGAGGTAGAAAGAGTGTGTGAGGGAGAGCGAAAGCATGGCTGGCTCTTGCTGAAGGCACAGAGCAATGTCAGACGTCACTGGTAGGTCTGTTCCCAGACCCAGCAGGAGACACCCGATGCCACGCAAATGCAATCAGGACAGGGTGGTTCATGCTGGCCCAGGGCACGGCGAGGGCACCCGCACCACACACAGTGACATCAGGGCTGAGACGTGTGTCACATAGGGGGTGTCACACAGACACACACACACACACACACCCACGAGCGCAGGCACACGCTCCCGTACCCCGAGCCACATCACAGGGACACTGAAGGAGCAGAGGGTGAGGGCAGCAAAATCAGGCTGCAGTTTTAACACGGCTCAGAGACTCGGACGTAACTAAATCCATTTTTAAAGTGATAAAAAATGACAGCTCCTCCCTGTCATAGCCTATGTGAATACTCACTGTCCTTTTCTCTCTGAGCCCAATGCAGTCTGTCACTTTCAGCTCACAGCATATATTGCCAGCAGACATGCCACCTTAGATTTAGGAGCGAATAACAGGGCTGCAATTTGCCCTGGTAAAAATCATGCCACAGAATACGCAGTGATGTCATACAATATGGAGCTCCACGTTTTCAACTGAGGTGACGAGAACAATCAGGCCTCGCAACACAAAGGGGCGATACCAGGTCAGAGAGCTGTGAACAAATAATTGGATTATTTCATCAACACAAATGATTCTGACTCACGTGTAATAAAAGGGCAAGGCTGATGTCACAGAGAGAACAATGTCACCATGGCCCACTCACGCAATCTGCCACGCACTCATCTTCACACATCGCTTGCATCTGATCTGTCCCCAAAGCCGCATCACTCCTGGGTCACAATGGTCATGTTGACCTCCAGGCAGTCCCACAAGAGCCCTCCTCTGCAAGTGGCCAAGATAACTCTCTCCACCTCGCCTTGTGAGTCAGATTTTACTGCCTCCCACAGTTTCCTGAGGAACCAATGGCTGCCTTTGTGCTTTCTCTGATTGTCTGTCTACATATCTCTTCCTTGGTCCAATATTAGCCAGTAATGTATAAATCACAGATGTATGTATATTTCTATAAAATACGCATTCATTTAAGGGGTTTCCAGCCACCCATTTCATTTGTAGAAGACTTTATTCAAGGCTACTCATGACATTCTATAGTTATCGTTACAGTTATACAATTTATACAGTGAAATATTTACTAAAAAATGTCAGCACCTCACCTCGGATTTGAACTCACACACTCTTGCGCACAGGTCCACATAAAATATGTGGCTCTGTTCAGATTCTGCACTTAAAGCCAAGTTCGCAAATAAAGTACAAACAATGGCAGACAGATCCAAAAGCAGTCGATGTGGTGTGATGTGCCATGCCATTATGCAGTCATTGTGACGCCCCAGACATAATCAGAGGTCAAAGGTCACAACCTTCATACGCGAGGAGATGTAAAGCCCCACTCCTGCGGTCCAGCTCGTCAATCAGACCAAAAGCACCCTGCGCTGTGATACATTTTATGCTCGTATTTATCTCTGCACAAATCACAAAGCATTCTGCTTCTTTCTGCATCGTCCCCCTCCTTGTTTTTTTAGCCTCTGCTTAGTCTGTAAAACACAAGGCTGCTGTTCTGGCTGCTCCTTCACCAGCATCAGATTGGAGGAGGCGCAGCACATGCAAACTAATCTTTATATCATCAGGATAGGCTGATAATGGACACAGGTCATTAGATTAACACACCCATATAATATAGATTAGCGGATCTGTGCAGCGCCTGCTCTAAACCAATGTCTGTAACAGAGCGACTCTCGCTCAAGGAGTCTATTTACAAGGTTATTGATCTGCATACAATTAAGAGGGAGTGTTTCCTGCCCAGTATGTGAAGCCCAGCATTAGAGCAGGAAACAACTTTTTGAAGCACTTCCATCTATCAACAGTCAAGGTTGAAAGTTCACATACAGTACACCATATAGTCTTTGCCCATCACTTCAAATTTTAGGCGCATATCTGACATACCCTAAATGTAATATATGTTTAAAATGGTTTTGGATGTATGAGAGGTTTATGATGTAGTTACATTACAGTAAAGGTAAGATATGAAACAGAATGGGTGAGAGAGGAAAAGTGCTTGAAAGCATGTACCATAATACAAATTAACGTAAAAGTGTATCATAATAAGTCAGTGATTGACAAGCTGAGGTTGGTTCTGGTTCTGCTCAGGTGGAAGCTACGTTCTTAACTGCAATACAGAGGTTAATCCATGGACAATCTCTAATGCAGGACATTGTGGTTACTGTGGGAGAATTCAGCAAGCTGGCAGGTTCAATGTTATACAGAGTATTCCATTACCCCAGAAATTGACAGCACTGCATGTTTCAGAAAATTTACCACAAATCGAATGCCAAAGGGCTTAGGGCTCCAGTGTTCACGGCCGGAAAATGTCAACAGAGAGCATTTTCCGAAGCATGCCTTTTAAGAATCAACAGTTTCAGACATCGTGTAGTAACTTCAAGTAAAGGTGTGTACGTACAGAGGTTTACTGCGCTGTCACTACATTTGAGGTGTCTCCCACAGCAAAAGCCATGTTCAAGCCTTCATGAGATCTGATAAGCTTATTGGAATGTGCACCATGACATACTGTATCATTGCTCCAATAAAGCTACGTAGGAGAACGATTTCAGGAGACTCCTCCTAACGACTGCAGATGGAACCCCACTATTGGAACTACTATTATTAGTAGTATTGTTAGTAGTAGTAGTACTCACTGTGATAATGATATTTGTGTGTTTATTTAAAATTTATTTCAAATTTTAATTTGAATTTTAATTTAAATTCTGCATGAAATATAGTGTACAAATAAAGTTTATTATTACTGTTGGTCTTATTATTGTTATTGTTATTATTTTGGTTCATATAATTCAGGTGCAGTCCATTCTTAAATGGTAGAAATGGCAATACCTACACACAGAATCTAATACCATAAACCACTAGTAAAATAACCAGCAACTCCTGGCAATATATTTAAACACAAGGAGGAATTAAAATATCCACTTGAAGACACTGATAGCTGTCAGCACTTTATTTGGTAAAGTCCTTAACCTGGTGAGATTCATTCATCACTGTACACTGGGTGACTCAGTCCACATTAACAGCAGGTCCAGCTATTCACATCTGTGGGTGGAGCCAGGCAGAACCAGATACAATCATATAGAACCAGCTCCTCTTCCTCAGTTGCCAGTATGCTTGCAGTGTGGACCCATGTCCCCACTGTGCAAAACTCTGATCTCATTCTGCGTGGCATGTTCATTAGGGGACTGAACCTGTCAACGTAAGGTTGCAGGGTCAGATCCGAAGTGGGGACAATGCTCAAGGTACCTTGCCCAATGGCACGATGGCAGTGCTCCAGCAGAGAATCGGAACAGTGACCTTCAGGTTACGAGCCCTGCTCCTTTACCACTGCACCACACTACTGCCCCATGTATAGTAAGTTGCTCTAAAACATCAACCGTATTTGAAAATTATGATGAAAAACTGAGTCATCTTCAGAGGAACATCAGAATGTTCTAAACACCAACTTTTTCAGATATGATTGTAATCACTGATCATAATAACCAACCAACGGAAAAAAACATGAGACAGAATATTTGAGACTGTACAAAAGAAGGCCATCATTAAAGCTCACATGAATAGACCTTTCTACAAATATGGCACATTGATTCCTTTACAGAGAATTAAATATGAAAATAATTGCAGCTGTGTGTACATTTCTGTGAGACTGTGTGAAAGAAGGTTGTTATTACAGAAGAAATGAACAGACCTTTCTAGGCACCAGACCCATGAGCCTTTGACTCCTGCCTCTGAAGCAGCACTGATCGTGACCTTCCATTTCCATTTGACCACTTCCTGTGAAGTTGAGGGAGGCGTGCCCCAAAAGCCGCTCCTTCACTGTGTCGCATGAAATACGATCACATCCCACTGACTGCCGCCTGCATCAGCATATTCTGCAACAGATTATTTTACTATTATTATTAATAGTAATAATAATAATAAAATATAATATTAATAAAATTAAAATAAAATATAAATATAATAAATATAAGTGATATTATTATTTCGTTTAATTTTTACGATCAACCTTAAGTGGTCCACTTTCACTGAGATGAATCTGCCATGTGATTTACCCATTCCATTCAAAGCATTTCCCTGGTCAGATTTTAAACACTTCCATGCCACTGGCTGGATTCTCCTGGGCGGTTTGTCTACCATGAGCAGGGAGCGCAGCTTTGACTGGGAGACTTGTGCCGTGTGCATGTTAAGCCCTGAAGGACCACACAGCTTTCCCTCCTTAGCTCCTTAATTGAGGACACTCAACCGTTACTATATTTTGTTAAGGCAAATTAAAAAAGTTCCACAAAGCATTTCCACACTGGCACTCAGAAGTAACGGCCGGTCCCTTCGGTAATGTTGACTCAGCTTTTGTGGAGAATAACCAGGCTTACAATGAATCCAGTCTCATGGGGGTATAGGGGAACAAAAAAACTGACATTTGAATGACCTATCTTCCCATTTTACCAGAATCCTGCCCTGACAGTATGAGACCAAAAGATCCTCATTTCCCGCCACATTCTACAAAGCCTTTGAAACTAATGATCCCTCTGACTATTTGGATCATCCAAAACACAAAACAAACACAAAATCAAATCTCACTTCAAAAATGCCTCTTTTATTGCAGGAACAAAAAACATTCATGGACATTTGAGTTCCAGTCAAACACCATATAAGAGATCAATGTTCATGTCTTTGATTTTGAATTTATGGATTTACAATGCCCTTCTTTCAGTTTCACCTGGGGGGGTATCAATATCTCTACAGATAAGCTACGATCTTGGTCTGTGTCATAGAAACCATTTTTTTGTCAGCAAATGTGGTTCTCAAACATTATTTTCCTCTCAGACATTATTTTCCGTTCCAGGCTGTCAGCCTCATTATTTAGGAAATGACTATATTAAAATATGAATATTCATATTCAACATTGTTTTTCTAATTGGTCTGGTGCGTCTGACTGGTATCATAAGGGAAATAATAATACATCAGTCTGCCTTGTCTCTCTCTGTCCCTTTTTCTGTCTTTTCTCTCTTCTCTTTCAGTCTCTCTCTTCTCTCGGCCACTTGCTCACTCCCTCTCTCCCTCTATCTCTCTCTACCCCTCACTGCCCCCTTTCTCTCCTTCTCCTCTCTCCCTGATCTTTTCTCTTTTTTTTTCTACATCTCTTCTGCTCTCCCTCCCTCTCCTCCTCTCTCCCCCTCTCTCTCTCTCTCTCGGCTGTCCTTCATGAATGAGTGAAGACTGCCCTCCTCGTCTGTCTGACCTCATTATGAGTGCCGAGCCTCCAGACAGAGCACTTGACTTTGCTCCTCCACCTGTGGAGATTACTAAACCACAGCAGCCCCTTCAAAGCCACTGTGCCGTCCTCACTATAAACTGGGGCCCTAGGCCACTCCACCTGTTCCGTCTTATCTTGGACAGTGAGCTTTTGGAGAACGCCAGGATTAGACTGCACTGACCACACAGGTGCCTTTCAGCAGAGAGGCCTCTCCCTGTGTTTCTTTACACTGGGTAAATACATCTGAATTCAGTATACAAATGTAGTCCATGGATTCCGTTACAGAGGGTTAAATGTGACTTAAATATGAAAATAACCACATCTGTGTGCGAGTCATAGGCTTGTGCTCATGCAGTGATGACACAAACGGA
This sequence comes from Megalops atlanticus, assembly GCA_019176425.1. Taxonomy (NCBI): domain Eukaryota; kingdom Metazoa; phylum Chordata; class Actinopteri; order Elopiformes; family Megalopidae; genus Megalops; species Megalops atlanticus. The sequence continues at coordinate 8,678,672 of CM032881.1, forward strand.
ACCAGACAAGTGATAATTATTTGTGAGAAAATAAAAGAATGAATAAATTTTAATTCTGTTGTCAAAATGTGTTATTACGGCAAATTCAGAAATCAGCGTTTGCAAAGGAAGAAAGACGTCTATGTGCAAAAACACATTAATACTGAAGCTCAACAGTATGCAGAAGAAACATGGCTATGTAATCTTAACATGTGGATGCTCTAATTATTTGGGAATTAGAGACATTTGAAAACAGATTTAAAATTAGTGTGCTGTAAGTCTTCTACTGTTGTTTGAAGCTGACAGGTATGTCCCTTTCTTTGTATAACAGAGAAAGTCCTTTATTAAGCTGACTTTTCTGTTCACATCTGCACAAAAATTGAATGACTAGATTTTCATTTAGGAGACAGCATAGATCAGTTTGACAGAGCGATGTTTACAATTATGTTCTCCATGGCATACTTAAAACAAGAATGTCCTACTATGGTACTACGGTACGCAGTAAATCCCACAGAGAAAACTTGGCTGCGTGTTCAACAATGTATGATTTCCCAGGTGTATATCACACACAGACTACCTATCTAACTCAAATATTTTAAATTAGAGGAACACTTTATCTCTCTCCTCATGTAACAACACAGCTCCTGACATTACGTTAGCACGCCTAAGGGCCACGGAGGCTCAGGTGCCAGAGAGACGATACTGCTAAACGCCTCGTTCCGTGTGAGAGAAGGAATTACACCCCACGCTGGCCCCGGAGCTAGGAGCCGATTACATGTACCGGAGTCTTCTGGAGTTCCCTGGGAAATCACAATCTTCCAACAGAAACTTTCTGAATGGAATTTTACTACACCACAGATTTCACTTCCAGCCCAGCTTCTACCACTGTGTCTACCTCAGCGACTTACCTTCACTCTACATTATTGGAATTGTATTACACATCAGTTAGGGTGCATGAGCGAGGATTTGCATAGCCAATTCAACTGGAAGCACCCAAAAATTTGCAAAAGGTGCTATGGAATCTTTACTGGCCACAGAGTCAGGCCCTTGATTTAACTTTTCACCCGAATGATGTACGTTGGATTAAACTATGTTTAACAGTTTAGTTTAAAACTAAAATCTATGTTAATTAAACTATGCTAATCGTTGCACTGTAGCATTGGGTATTGACTGCACTGTTTCTGAGCAATATCCTAGAAAGGTTCATTTTAATCAAATAATCATGCTACAAGCTCCTTTTTTCCTGTTTACAAAGACCTGGCAAATTATTGCTTCAAACGTCCTGTGCAAATGGTTCATGAATATCATTCCCACATTAACTCAACTGCAAACAATGTCTTCAGCTTGCTACATGAAGACATCACTTTAAATTATTTCAGCATAATAATCTGAATATGAACAGCATCTAAGTGCCCCAATGAACAAAGAATGTTATCCACGGTCATTTTATATTGACAATTTGTTGCACCCCAATCAACCCCTTATAATAGAAAGGCTAGAATTCACAAGCACCTACACAATGTGTCCCAGCACTGTGAGGCTGCAGTAGATTTCTGTCCAATCCGTGGCAGACAGATAGATAGCTGTCTTTGTCAATATATTTGACAACGCTAATACATCATCAGCATCAAGTGAGAGAAAATCAAGGAATCGACTAAACTCAGGTGTAGAGCTGTTGTGGACTGTGATCCTGAGAAAAATACAGTGAAAGGACACACTATTTTGCATGCTTTTCGTCTGAATGGCAGGGGATTGTATGGAGGTTCCGATACTGCACCACAGCATTAGTCGGTTTGAATCCCTGCCCTCAGAGAGTCAAGATTCAGAGCTGAACCGTAGCCAACACAGTGGCTCCCCGGTTCTGAAACAGCATTATCTGTCCGGCAGGTCCGGGTTTTGACAAGGCAACCAGCCATAGTGACAGAGTTCGCAGTTTCAACTGATCAGAAGCCAAGCGCTGTCACGGGCGCCCTCGTGTCCAATGGGCCCGCAGTGGCAATCTCGGCCACGGTTTCCACTTTGCTGCCTCACCCCTCATCCTTCCCATCTGTCCCTGATGAGCTCATCACCTCCGATCCCCCATTTGGACAAAACCCAGATGCCGAAACGGTGACGGAGATCGAGAGCGCAAGCAGGTTTGAGAGCAGGAAGGGAAGACATTCATCTGCACTTTGAGAAACAACCGGAGATGGAATATTACAAAATAAAATAATGCTATCACTTTTGAATTTTGTTGGCAGCAATTACACGATGCTTATTGTGTTATCTAGGACAAAAGCATAAACATGTTTTTGTTTTTTTTTCCACACAGGGGTTAATTTACAGTCAATAATCCTGTAACAGAATCAGATTTTTTTAAAATTAAAAATTGCACTGAGCATTCCTCAGCCATTAACTGTCAGTGCGCCAAAGCTGGCACATGGAGAGGGCTAAAGATTACAAAACATTACATCACATTTACACATCAATAAACTGTGCTTTATCCCTCTCTAAATATGGGCATATCTGAAAGGATTTAGACTGACTGACAAGGATGACAAAGTCCTAAAGGAACCATTTTGTAAATCCTGATTTATTTGGATGACATTTTAATGCATACTTTTAAGGATTTGTTCATAAAAACTACTCTACCTTGATTTTTATGATTACTTTGGATTATCGTTGTTCACAATGCAAAAAAATTATCTGTATGGCTTTTAAAAATAAAATAATAAGATAAAAGCATGATATGAATTTGGATATGCCAGACAGAAAACTCATGCATACTGTAGTTATTTGTCCTACCAGACTGTTCCTCAGTAATAATCAAATCGATAAAATGGATTACAAAGTGTGTAATAATGACACAAATAGGCATATTATTGAGTATGCAAAACAAGTATGGAAAACAATGGCAATAACCCATGAAAATAGAATAGGTATTAGAACAGCCCACAAAAATGGGGTTAGATTAATATTCCATTTTAAGATACCTGTTCTTAGAAATATAAGGACACAAAACCAGTACAGATTGCCTAAATAAACCAGAAGTACATTTGAAAATGCCCACACAATCACACTCAAACCTGTAAATGCATTCTGTAATGGCCTTCCATTTGGAAAAACCATTAAAATTCATGTAAGTTCAATTTACATACATTACTGTGTAGAATGAATGCCCTGAGTGGTTCTTTGAACCCTGATCAGTGTAGGTGGTCTGTGTAACAGGGATCATACACAATGTTACCAATCTATCCACATGAAATTTGTCATTGTGGGATAGACATGGCTGATTCAGTACTTCTTAAACTTATCATTCATATGGCAGCCTACTGAAAAATCACCTTAGTCTTGTGAAACTACAGGCTGATCAGACTTTTCTTTCTTCAAAGACACAGTAAAAATATACAATTTCAATTCATTGACCATACTCTTTCTTTTGCAATGTTGGGAACAATTTCTACTGTTGCGTTGCAGGAAATTTTCCATTAACTATACTATCTGGCATCCTACCACTATATTCAACTGACCAGGTTTTTTGTTTGTTGCTGAGATTTTAAAATAAAGCTCAACATACCAACCTGCTCTTATCCCCCTTACTGAAACAGGTCATTTGGGATTGTAAAGCCTGAGAGGTGATACGACCAGAGTGCCTGTTCCCTGCTTTCGTAATTAGTCCTGCATGCTACCTGAACCTTTATGTCAAACAGATGAACATCAAGATATTAAAGGAAACATCTAGACAAAGACAATAAATCTCACCACTTGAAATCACTGCTATCCAGGCATGAAACAGATTGTTGTTGAGCTGCCATCGTCGTTGTAGCAAAATCACAATCTTCGCCCAGAAGGTCGTTACACCTTATGCACACCTGAAATGCCCCCGAGAGCTTACAATATACAAATAATCTATGAAAGATTATAACATACATGGGAGCTTCATTAAGGTTTAAGAAAGGTTTAGATATGATTTAGTGGCTGTGCTGCTCACAGGTACAATTCTGACCCAGAACCTCCAGCAACAGATCCAGCTCCCTATCCACTACATGACAGTGCTGCTCTTGTGCACACAGTATAAGTTCAGATGATGACGGAATAACAAGTTCCATTTTTTTTTTTCCGGGGAGGTGTTCTCTTCCTCCGTTGACACAATAGAGGCTTCACACATCTCTCATTCCAGAAGAACACTCCATTATGGCCCTTCCGCTGGAATAACGGGAGAAGACTTCATCAGGCTGGGTGAAGGAGGGAAGAGTGAGAGAGCCCTCTTAACAAATCCACCTCCGTGTGAATGGGCCGAGAAGAGTAGCCTCTCCTCACGTGTACTCAGAGAAACAAGACAGACTTAAGGTAGCAGCAGACTCACTGGCCATCTCACACCATGTGCACAAAGGAACTTCTCATGACTCAAACTATCTCTTACTAAACTGTAAAATAAAATTATAAATAATCATTTAAAACAAAGTAATCTAATGGTTTATCGCACTTGTTAGCTTTACCTGCTAGTTTGTACCTTGCCTGGTCAACCTTTGAAACCTGGTCATGAAGTGCTTCTAATATTGTTGACTCTGTATGGTTTTTCGCTTGTATTGTATTGTACCTCACTTGTAAGTTGCTTTGGATAAAAGGGTCTGCCAAATGAATAAATGTAAATTTAATGTAAATATGAACCAAAATGGACTAAGCAGAGGGACTACGACTACATATGAAACTATCGACCATGACATATCGAGGAATACGACAAGGACACATACATGGGAAATAAAAAAAAAAAACACCCCATTGTTATATCCATCGATGCGTTCTCCATACAGTAGCTCTACTTCACAATAAGCTACAGCTTATCAAGTTAACAGGTGGAATATGAGAGCAAATAATATCCATTTGAGAGATAGATTCCCCAAATATATAGTGGCAAAGAGCTAGCTTTATAAGTATCAATCTTAGCTGAAGGTCATCACATTCAAAAACTTCCTTAATGGACATTATAATTCAGGAGGAGAAATTTTTCACTGTGACAAAAACAATGAATATTGAAGAAATTAAAAGAAGGATAGTGCTACTGATGGGTAAGTGAGGCTTCATGAACCCCATAATGAGAAGATTTACCATGTGCTGTCAGTGATTCATACAAACCAATAACAGACCTTATTTTTCACAGTAAAACAATGTGATTCATTCAAATCAGTGAGTCATGGACAACTTAGCTTCATTTTGATATCAATAGTTTTAATGGCAGACCTAGTTTTGCAAGTGACCGGATAGCACCACCCATTTTGGGACTTGTGAAACCTCAGTCTTGCATCACTAGTTAACACTAGTGTGGATCCTTTTTCATGTCTTTACGAAGGAAAGGACACACATAATGTTCATTTAGTATCAACCTTAAGCAGGACAATTTATACTGCTTATGTTTTTTTCTATATACCTGATACATTCTGCTACCCATTCACACATCTGTACTGGCCTACTGTAGCAGTCAACGTGAAGTACCATGCTGCAGGGAGAATTCATCACACCATTTCTCCACATTCATGGACCTGTGATTAAAAGGACTTATGCAGAGAGGCCAGTGTTATGCTGCCAACCCCTAAAACTGTTTATGAAGAAGTCGGGCCTCATAAGCCACTAAATTATCAGAACTGCCATAAAATATAAGCTAATGACTGATGTGAACCAATGAAATCATGTTGATCCCATCAGCAAGACAATTTGATTGGGCCAAATTAGTGAATTACTTACAACATATGATAACTCCACCCTCTTAATTCTTAGATCATTGAATATATTGGTAATATTCATTTTTGTAAATCACCCCATAAGTTTTAATTCTTCATTTTGCTTCAGTCAGGTACGGGAAATTTCTTTGATAGCTTACTGTACCCCGATCCACTACTTTCCCTTTGATTAAAACAGTTAAAGGATACTCTAAAATTGTCAAACATTTATAGCAACAAATCTGTAATTCAAAACGCATCTTCTCTCCCAAGTGCATTACGCAGAAAATCTACAAGTGACACATCTGACATGTGATAAAATACTGTTGAGAAGGGCAAGGCGTATCCACCTTCAGTAATAAACGCAGGTAGCGCCCCTTATTAGCAATATTATTCAGTATAGGCTAAATAGACGTGGCTACATCTAAAGCTTCTGAAATATCAACCGTTATCCAGCTGTTATCCAGATCCGGTTCTAAATCGTTGCTTGGACTAGATATTCAAACTACTGTAGTGATACTCCTGTTGTAAGGAGGCTTTCTCAACTTTGACATCATTTGAAAAGCTCCTTACCGTAGTTGAACGCAGTGGCTTTCTCTTCGATAGCAATATGAATACGGGAACAACAAAATCCCCCCCAATTCAATGATAATATAAATCCAGAAAAATTCCGTTCCTTTGGTTTTTTTCAAATTTAACGATTATGTCACTATGCTAAATGGCTAGATTCACCACATGGTATAACCTACGACAAACGGTAAGCGAAACAAAGCGCAAATGTACCAAGTCATACGCTGGGCAAACACTGGCCGGCAATAGGCGGACTAAACAACAGAGCGATTATGATCATAATGCTAGCTGGTGATAATTTAAACAGGTCACGCTAACGCTATAATTTCGGGGCTCAATAACAGTAAACCAAGCCAAGTGCTGTACAGTGGGTTTCTTCTGAGAGTGCTCATTCTTACTTTCAGCATGATGTATGTTCAACGCCGAGTGTCATGTTGTACATCCAGAGGCTTTGCGCCACGCCAGAACAATAACAATACAATATACCTTGATCACGTTCTTTGCGACTACAAAATTAAAATGAAAATGAAACGAAAAGGCTTACCTCTAAAACTCCACTCGGATTGTTATACGTTGTTCTGATACATGTTGCTGTTTAACATCTATAAACAAAAATCATTTCAATCCTAATTCCACACATTTGATGCTTAGATTGCTATCTTTCTACATCAAGGTGCCTTCGCATCCTTATGATACTGTTGATTCAAACAGCAAAACTCACTGGTAGCCTGCATCGCTATGTTTGCACACTTTATCAAAAGCAAACATCTAACCTGCAAGATGCAAGTAGACACGGGCACGTACAACATCTACAGGACCAGGTGCACCTGCTCCAGGTCTGCAGTGATTTTAACAGCTGACTATATTAAATATTTAATATTTACAGGGATCCTGGTGCTTAAACGGAGGAAAACAGTTGCTTACCGTCGTATGTTCAGTCATTACTCCCCATCGCTGTTTGTGTATTTCCCCGTTCCCCTTGTTGAGTGCTTTATTTCTGTCCTATAATAAACAAGCCTCCGCGTCCGCCTGTCGCTATCTCTCTCATCCTCGTGTCATTCTCCGCTGCAGCAGAATCACAAAGTCACTCCTCCCCCTGTCTCTTCCACGGCATGACGTCAAGGACCCACCGCATCCACCCTCCTCTGCTATGCCATTGGCGATCTCCTCACCTGGCGTCTCGGTTCTGAAAAGCGGCGTACTCCTCAGTTCGTCTGGTTCGGCGTCAATAAAATTCAAGAGGTGGGTTTCTTTTCGGAAGGAAGCGGCTCTGGAAATATGGCGCAGGGATTGCATTGCTCTGTCGGCTGCAATAATGCACATCTGTGGCACGCCAGCGGATGGCGCCTGGTACCTTCTTCTTGGATAGAAAGAGTCAGGCAGTGTCGAGAGGTCTTCCGTGGCACCAGCCACATTGTTGGGGGGAACATAATCAAGTGCTTTGTTTTCTGGGTGTCTGTGATGAAATTTGATAACTGAAATGCACAGTCGTCAGTTTCAAATACAGTACAGTAGTCACAATTTGAACTCTTTCTGTTTATACTGGATTTAACTTGAATGTGTCTTCACAAACAAGTTAAACACAATGACACATTTTTTAAGGTTTTACAGTTGTAAATGATAAACGGTGATGAAACACTGATGAACATACAGTATGTATGACACATCAGGTATAGAGTACCTATCAGCATATTTTGAGTCAGATGTAGTGCCTAATACTGGATTTGACCCAGAAAACACTGCCCAGTCAAAGGTAAGATTATATAAAGTGTTAAGTTCCATTGTTGTAGCAAAAACATGAGGATTAAAGTAATCATTAGTACAGTAACTTAACATTATTTATCATTGACTGTAAGTTTTAATCGTAAACAGTAAACATTTATTATAAATAAGTTAAGTCTTGCAGCGAACCCAGAGTGAGTGATATGCTCAGCATTAATTACAATGAACTGATAGGATGAGATGTGAACAGTATAATGAACAGTACAATGAACTGACAGGATATACACTCCGTGTATAAAAAAGATGAGTATTAGAAGATAGTAACAGCCATCTTCATTATCGGAAATCATATACTCTCCATGTCAGTGCATACACATTTGCAAAAATTGCTGATATTTATATGACGCCAGCTCATAGAAAACAAATTAAACACACAAATGAGGCACTATGACAAAGTATTGCTACTCAAAGTTTCCTCTGTTCTTTCAGGCTGCTTAGGCCATGTGATTAATCATTTTAGCATGTAAAGAGAATGGGGTCTTTCAAAGTCATGGTGTATTGTAAAAATTAACGTTGAAAGAGGCACATGTCAGAGAGTACATGTAATTCTGCAAAGCCACATTGTTGTAGGCCATTTCCATACATGTATAGACAATATGTGTTTGACTACATTCATTATTTCCAGTCTGTGGGCTTTTATTGTATAATTTAATCTGCTATATTTGAAAGTTGTTCTGTTACGAGCTATTCTTTTTTATCTTCCACACAAGTCATGTAAAATGCAGCCCCCACAAATTAAAGAAGCTCACAAGTCATATCAGAGGTAGGGTAACCGAAAAGAACAGGGGACGGTTGTGGTCTATCCTTCAGGAGACAGACAGAAGAGGGTGAGGGGCAGGGGGGTTGTGGGTTTTTTCACCACCTACACACTTCTCCCACAAGGGAAAAAGTGACAATGCATTCAGGAAACAGTCTCTCAATACAGCATTTTCTTCTGCCTTTTCTGATGGTCAGACCCAAATATTTATTTATTTATTTATTTATTTATTCAACTAGGTGAACTCAGAACTCGATGACAACATGGATAAGTAGGGCAGGTAGGGAATTGAAGGGAACGTGTAGCCAGTGAACTGCTGAGGTGGTAATTAGATGGTCAGATTCAGAGAGTCAGTTTGTGAATTTGACACCAGGCCTGAGTTATGCTACTGTTTTGATTGGTGTTAACAGGTCTTTAATGACCATCATGAGACAAGATGTACATGTAACATTTCACTCAATAGACGGGTTGTCTCATTACAGTGACCTCGTCACGCCACTGTAGTATTGGGTTTTATTTTTGGTCCAGGGGGAAGACTGCCCCCTACTGGCATACAGACAGCAGTTTTATTTCCTCAAGGCTTTCATTGAAGCACAGTCCAAAATAAGCCCCTCTTAACTTCAGCCATCAGATAGGTGAAAGCTATGGGATGTTATAGGCAATTTCACACCTTGTATGTACACCATTTTCAGACATGAGCTGTGGGCTCTATGACAGGTTCACAAGCAGAATTTCCAACTGGATATATTTTTGGTATAGTGTTTCAAAGGACAGCTCTAGAAATGTTAGATAACGTGTAGATTTAAATGTTTAGTTCATTTAGACACATTAAGAACACCACATACATTCTCTTAGAAGATGTAACAATAACCTAATATATTACTAATTCTTTCTTCTGTTGACATCCTGTATCAAAGTAGTCTATGTATAGAAGGAAGAAATAATATTTTTTTAAGGATGGGTACATGCATCAATGTAATTAATCTCCCTTTTCAGTGTTGGAACTGTTTATGGGGAATAATTGGGCTGTATTTTTGAGAGACCTCAAGACTAAACATGCCGCTGATTCTCAGTTCCTATTTGTACATGTGAAATAAAGATTTGCCCATAATTAACAATGAGGTGGGAAATGAGAACTGGGTCTGGATAATAAAGATAATTTCCCATGGTAAAATAACTCTGAATATGGAAATTGGCTGAATGGGAATTGCCAGGATAGGCTTATTCACAAATTAACACAGGCTTGTATTGAAAATAGGTGATTTGTCTCTTCTGCAACAAACAACATTCGACACATGGTTCTTCAATTATAATTTAACAGTCATTATTAGAAGTTGGCTGGTTGGCTTCCATCTGCAAATAGGAGTGCAATGTGTTCATTATGCATGGCAGAGCCATTATCTTCAAAGGGCTGTGGCAGACATCAAAATCCATGCTGTCCCTTCTCTCATCTCACATCAATAGCAATAGCTGCATATGACCTGGGCTGCATTCAGCATGGGTTCAAAGCCATCATCCATCAGAAATCTCAATGGTACAATGTTTTTTTTTTCTGGCCTGAAGTGAAGCATTCTCAAAGCAATTACAGCAAAGCAGTGGTGGCCCGTAAAACAAAATAGGAGGCAGAAAACTTAATGCGATAAATGAAAGTAACATTGGTTCTCATAATTAACAAGCTTGCCCATGCAAGTAAGGATCACTCAACAACTGACTCCTTTTTTTGTTTGTGTGTAATGTTGCATTACTCTCTTCTACATTTCACATTTGCACTATGATGAAAATGTGAAATGCTCAATGCAAAACAAATCCAAATCCAAAATAGTATTTTGTTGAAACTAGGAGAAAGGAGACTTTTTATACTTATCCTTCAATTATCTGACATGCAGGTAACCATGCACAATAATAATAATAATAATAATAATAATAATAATAATAATAATAAAAATCCATAACAGGATACTGATCAAATAAAGGTGACCTTTTCTGCCTTCCTTAGATGTAAGTCGCCACCTGCTACTAGTGGAACGATCTTTGCATACGACATTATTATACATCAGATAAAAGCGATTTCCCCATTTTCCAAAGAAACGCCTCGCATACCGACGTTTCCGTGTGTTAGAACAACTATTTACTTCTTTAGTGTAATTTTATCAATTTGATTTGATCAAATCAATACATTTCCCCTCCTCTGACGTAACCGTCTCATTCCAAAATTTAAAAAAAAGTTATAATAAACCGTCTTCGCTACAGTGTTAAAAAACAGGAATTTCCTTTCTATAGGCCTAATATAAACGGGGTCACTACAGCCGTGACATAAGACAATCGGGTAGTCTTGTACTTTATTGCAAATTATAGTAAAACATTTTTTGAAGCAACAATGATATACCACAGGCACCTATCACCATCACTTGGAATGCTTTCAGTAACATCAAATAATTAAAAATATTATCTTGTTTCTTTTGTATAGAACAATGTCTATAGTAAATTGAAGTTTCATTAAAAGAAAAAAAAAACCCCGACACATTTCAAAGGAAAGCTGGTTAAAGGTAAAAGACAATTCTGAACGTTACGATTATGAGAACAGTTATTTTTGAAGTGAAAAAGAGAAATCAGTTGTCTCTGTTGACCAGCCCCCGATAAACAAACTTGTTAAACGAGTTTGGATTCTGATTGCCTGCTATTGGCTGACGCCGAGGTCTCAATTGTGATAGCATTCACCTGCAGCTGTCCGCGTGTCTATGGTCTCCTCTTTGTTGAGGATACAGCTCTGAAGCGTGAAAGTAAAGATGAGGGTCAAGAGTTTCCCCATATATCTATTTATGCTATATTTAGGGTTTGTACGAAATAAACCCTCGTCGCTGTCTTGTCCCAGTGGTGAATTCGCATTGAAAAACCAGTGCGTCAGATGCCATCCGTCCTGCACCGAATGCGTCGGTCACGAGCTGTACGAGTGCACAGCCTGCGGAGTAGGTAGGCACATCTTAATTTTGAACATTTTTTTATCTGTGTGCTTTTCATTTTGTAATCTATGAACGTGTTTTAAAAACACTAATGTGAACTCGTGACCAACATGTAAGTGTGCAAACACATTGAAAACGCCGCAAATTAGAGCAAACTCCCGTTCAACTTAAGTAAAGTTTTTTTCTCTCTCTCTTTTGTATGAACATGCGTCAGAGTAAAACTTGTGCGTGGTGCCATAACGTTATCTTTCAACTCTTATTTGTATGGCGCCCTTCGTATCTTGATCGTTGGAGAATGCCCTCCTCTACAATTTATTGATTTTACGTTTATTCAGACATCTTCCAAGAGAGAGAAATATAAATCTTTGCGTATGACGTCTCTGCGGAGCAATGTAAAGTGGATCAAACACATTCAGAAGCCACTATGTCTCAAAGACACGGCAGAAAGGCTTGTATGATGAAGAGACAAACTGCCCCTAGTCTGCTTTGCTTACACAGCGCTCTAATTTATCCAAATGACAAACGGACAGCGTCGCTTCAAACAAGGGGCTGTTTGAACGCGATACATATCAGAATCGCTAAAGGCAAAGAAAGTGGAAGAGACATCGTTAAACTGGTTCCTTATGCTCATCATTTTTATCATCACCTGATTAGATCACCATATACTGCTGGCAAAATAAAATCAAATAAACTTATTACAAATATCAGGAACATTAAATGCATTACAGCATTTGTTGTTAAATTTGTGTTTCTGGTCAAGAATACATTTATCGCATTAATGGAAGTGTATGGAGAAAAGAAATACAGGTGTGATTAATATGGACTTTCTATGGTGGAATCAAGGCAACACAGTGGTGTTGTAATCTGATAACATAAGAGAAAGGAGCCTTTGTGTAAAAAATGTCCCTGTAGGTAACCGATACCTCTGTCGTTGCTCGGTTGTGCTCCGCGGTGTAGCAGTGTCTTAGATTTGTGTTTTCCTTTTGGCAGCCTCCTGAGCTACTTGGTTGATAAAAGATGCCTGGACTGTGAACCCCATTCAGAGGAATCCTAATTTAAAGTCACATTTCATTTCAAGTGACGTTGATATTTCTTGGAAATGTGCTTTAAACGCCATCTTGTCAATGATGCGTCTTCACATTCTTTAACGTTTATCCTTTGCACAGCTGAATATTCACTAAAGCAAATCAGGATAAATTTAGTTAATTAGATAAATCAATTCAGATTAATCGATTCTCAGAGGTGCAATAGCAGTGCCCATTGTAGGATCTGAACCTACATCCCTCAGGTTCCAGTGTTCAGAAGATGCACTTTCAGTTCAGTAGGAGGCCCCACTGCAATAATATGACATATGTGTGAACATGTCCCGGGCTTTCTTGGTTCGGTGCACTGTGGGAATATTTAATCTTGGTCTGTAAACACACCCTCTGGCCTTGTCAACATGGTTTGTGTGGTGGAGTCGCTAGGAAACCAGCTCCACCAGCCCGGTGGCCAATCTGTTCTTGGACAACGGGGAGTTTCTTTACGTGGTTCACTGCAGCCCCCATTTGATCTAACCACAGTTTGCCCTGGGCTTAACATTTTTGTGTCATAACTTTAATCAAGTGATTTTTTTCCATTCCTTGCACATTTCTCATTGATATCTGTGACTACCAGGATAGTAAGATGACAAAAAAGTAGCAGCTGGGAAAAGAGTAACACTCACCGAAATACTTTACTCAAAGTTAAGGACAAAGAACATTGTTGTTAGGTTGAGTCTTGGCCTAAATGAACACTATGAGTAACTCATTGGCTTGTAGCACCATGTTCACTGCGTCAGCCCTGAAACAAGCAGGTGGCAGTGCGTTAATTAGTGTGCTAAGCGTAATGCTTGCTTTGCCCTTGATTGTCTTAGTTTTTTAACCCCATTGAGCTTTGTGGGATGGTTTTCTTTCTCCTTGTAAGTTGCTAGTTCTTTTACATAGACTGAGGCCAGTCTCGCTCACTCCTGTGTGCCAGAATCTATATTTTGGAAATTTTGCAGTTAGCATGGATTATGCATGGGTAATGCAGTGTGAATTTTGAACTCGTTAGTCAATGAACATTTCAGCTTAGAAGACTTTTTGTATGAAAAGGCATTCATACAAAAGCATTTCTGTAGAGCAGCGTTTCTCAAACCTCTCCTGGAGTACCACTTGTCTTGCATGTTTTAGATCTCTCCCTGCTCCAACACAGCTGATTCAAATGATCAACTCGTTATGAACTCCTGAAGCTGCTTAACAACAAACTGATCATTTGAATCAGCTGTGTTGGAGCAGGGAGAGATCTAAAACATGCAAGACAAGTGGTACTCCAGGAGAGGTTTGAGAAATGCGGCTGTAGAGTATATACCCAGTTCTGGCCTTTCAGTTATAGGTACAAATGATCAATTTGAATAATGAATGGGTAAATATCAGTGCTCTACATGGAAAAAAAAAAATCATGTTGGCAAAATTGTGTGTTTGCTAAAGGGGAGTTCGATTCCAATTCCCTAAAGAGCCCTCTCAATAGGAATACCCTTAGAATGGCCTTTGCATCCTAATGCAGTTCCCTCCAGAAGTCAGGGAGCACAGCTTTTCCCTTCCGTTAACTCTACATTTGGTCTTCCCCAGATGAAGATGGAACGGAGAGGTTCCTTCAGCAGGGTCGCTGTCGCCTCCACTGCCCCCGGGGGTTCTACCCCGACAGAGGCCTGTACACCTGCCAGCCCTGCATTGCCAACTGTGAGCTGTGCACCTACGCCCACATCTGCGCCAAGTGCAGGGAAAACTACAAGCTCCAGCGCGGGATCTGTCAGCCAGCCTCCTGTGAAGAGGGTAAATGCGCCAATGAGATTCCACAAAGCAGGAGCGCCTGCTGCCCTCTTAGGGTTTCTTGTACAGGAAGGGACTCTGTGTCTATCTGTACAACTGCAAATGGCCAAATGTGGCAGTTGTTTTTAGCGTGGCTCACGCCAAGGGGCGATGAACCACCTCTGCTGATGCTGAGGGCAGCAATGCTGTAGCGTGAGTGCGCCTGGGTCTGAACATTTTAGCATGTTTCTGTGAGTGTGTGCATGTGTGTGAGGCTGTGAGAGGGCGAGTGTGTTAATTTTAGTGTGTTTGGGGGATGAAGTTATACAGTTTAGGGGTGGGGGTGAAGACGGAATGACAGTGTGACAGGGTTTTTCCCGGTGTTCGTGTGCTGACAGACACTCTGTTTCTTGTTCTACAGGCCAGGTTCAAGACCCGGAGAGTGGGGAGTGCATCAACTGTGAGACTGGATGCAAAACCTGTTCCCCAGGTGGGTCCCACATGCTCCCTTAGGGCCCCGGGACGTACAAATACAGAGGGTCTGACACCATGCTATGACTTTCCTATGGAATACATTCCGACAGTTCAGTTGGAACAATTTAACAATTCAAGTGTAACATGAGCCAAGAACCATTGTGGCCTAAAAATGGTCAGCCTTCCTTACCGGCCTGTAGCTGTAATACCTATAAAGCTTGTATCACTTACCTTGTTTCTGGTTCACCAAATAATGTGCTCACACTTTTATTTTACCGTATTTGGCCCAGTTTGGAGTAGTGGCATAGAAACGGGAATCATACCCAGAGTGCTGTTTATTCCAAAAGCAGGTGGGGCACTGTATAAATGTAACAAAAATAAGCTATCTAAGCTGCGTTGGATAAGGGTGTCTGCTAAGTAATCAAATAATGAAAGTAAAAATCCTGCTTTGTATTGTTACAGTCTGTAGTGAGGGGTTACTGATGATGCTTAATGAAGTGGTTGCTGAATGCCTGTTGTTAAAAAAAAAAAAATCTGACTCCTGCATGAAAGGTTTTCCTTATTTTTCAGACTGTACAGTAAGATCAGTGCCAGCCCCTTATTTTCTCCTGTGCTTTCATGTGGTGGGGCCTCTTGTTGGGCCAGTGGAAAGTGCTTTGTCACACTGGCAGGCTTTGTGCTGATTATCCTTTGTTCCACAAACAGATGACCCAGAACTCTGCAGCAGCTGTGTCACCAGCTTCTTCCTGTGAGTTTGTTTGCGTCTCTCTTTTTCGGCAGAGTCTCTACCATTGTAATGTGACTGTGGAAATTTGAAATACACACACACACACACACACACACACACACACACACACACACACACACCTTACAACAGTGCATCTTACAGGATGTGTTTTTAGTCTATCTCTTCATGATTTTTGAGCTTGTTAGCTTGGTGTCTGGAAAGTGCTGAATGGCTCTGCAGTCATCTGTGGTTGTTCAGGACTGCTTTTAAAGCCTGACTGTACATGATTTGCCTCTCCTTGAAGGTACTGTAGTGTGGTTATTTGGGAGCATCTTCTCAGGCACTAGCTTTAATGGGATCTGAGTCTGGAACAGTGACGGCTGGCCAGCTACAAATAGCGGAGGCAAAAGTGTGCCTTTGATGATTACCATGAGCCTGTTTTTGATAACGATAAACAGCCTCAGTATCTGTCATTTTAAAGTTCTCCATCTCCCCTGTTTCTGTCTCACAGGCGGCTGCTGACCCCTAAACACTCACGGTTTACATTTATCCAAAGCAACTCACGTAGCTTACAAATTTTAGATGTTGCACATTGACGCAGTTGGATATATCCTGAGGCAAATGGGGGTTAAATATCCAAGGGTACAACAGCACTGCCCCACCTAGGGATTGAACTGGTAACCTCTGGGCCCAGCTCTTTAGCACCACAGCCCTCTTCTGCTTTCCTGCTTACTGGCTGTTGGAATGATCACAGTTACAGTTACGGTTATTCATTTATCAGACGCTTTTACCCAAAGCGACTTGCAGCACATTGGAGGTATACCTTTTGTTATCATGTGTGTTCCCTGGGAATCAAACCCACAACTTTGGCGTCGCTAGTGGCATGCTCTACCAATAGGATCACTGCTGTCATGGAATGGTAAAAGAAGCAGAACAGCGTCTTGATTTGGGATTGGGATGGAGTAAGTCTGTGCTAGTCTGTGCCCCCCATCCCAGCTTCTTTTAGCCTGAATTCACAGAAGGGGCCCTGGTGTGAATGTCAGTTTTGGGTGCACAACGTCTCGTTTCAGAACCACCTGGCATTGCTTGTACCACAGTAACCAGAACAGTCCTCTAATTATGCATTTTCCCCCCACGTGCTGGCCTCTCCACTTGGTGTGCATCGAGTTACACACTGCTGAGTGCTGTCCCCCTGTCTCTGTCACCTGAGCCGGGCACAGGACAGTGTGGGCCTTTCTTCATTCCAGAAGTACCGCCAAACACACACACACAGTGCTGAGATTTTTATCATCTGGAGGTAGTGGTTAGGGTTTCAGAGTGGTTAACATATTGAAACGTGACATTTCTCTTTTTAACTAGAGTTGAAGGAGTAGCTCCCTTCTGATATGTGTTCAAGTAGATGACCCAGTTTCCATTATGTGGATTTAATGATGTCACTTCCCTGCTTTGGATTCACTGTAGAATTCTGGGGTCTGTATTTTATGCAGTCATCTTAAGCCAGATTGTTATTCATTACACTGAATGAGAAATATTATTAGATTAGATTAGATTCAACTTTATTGTCATTGTGCAGAGTACAGGTACAAAGCCAATGAAATGCAGTAAGCATCTAACCAGAAGTGCAAAAAAAATAGTATTATTTACAGATAGAATAGTATTATTTACAGATAGTGCAGGTAAAAGTAAACTACTGCATAAGTGATGCTATATCTTACAGGATGTACAGTGTTATTGACAGTGGAGAGCAACATGTATACAAATTATTATAATGTATAATATATTAAATATGTTATACATAGAGGTGAAGTGGACAGAGTTGGAAAGGGGAGTGTATATATAGGGGTATAGTTTGCAGGACTATCCCCTGTTCTGCTGTCATGATGTCATAATCTGTATGTGTGCAGGAAGTGAAGCATGTCCCTTTCCTGTCTGTGTGTGTGTCATTATGGACAAGGAGAAAAGGGAGAAAGCATAATGCCTTCTCTTTTTGTAGGCAGTGTAGGCAGCTGGCAGATTTGTGTTCCTGTACAACTGTGTGGAACATCACGTCCTACTCTTTGTGTGTTTCTGCGTGTGCACGTGTGACTGTTTGGCAATTGATGCATGTGGGTGCATGCTAATTTCAGAGCTGCTCTACATATTCCCTCAGCATATATATCCTGTAAAATGCTGTACTTCTTTGTCATAGAAATATTGTATTCATTGTATTCTAATGTAGATATGCATGTGGTGTACAGGAAATGGTAAATTCAATGGATCAATCACAATTTTAAGAAACATCTTTTTGGGCAATTTTTACTCCAGTAATTTAATTTAATTTACAACCACGATTTTTGCAGATAGTTTTTATTTCCCTCTCTTTGCTTAAATGAATTAGACAAAAGGTTTTACAGAGAGGAATTCCTTGACATCCCCTGTGTGTGCGCTAACCGGGACACTTTGGTTGTAGTTGCTGAGAAGTCGGAGTGGGTGCAGGGGAATTCGGGGTAGGTTCAGGGATTTTCAGACTTCTGGGTCCTTGTGAGCAGGTGTGCCTGGCCTGTCAGAGGGCCCCTGCTTCTGTGCTGGCCGATCAGTTGTGGCTCTGAGACGTGGACAAGGAGTGACCCTTGGGCCAGTTCCTGGCCATAGGGGCTGCACACCTGTGCCCTGGGGTGGTGTGGTGAGAAGCACATGGCAGTGCTTTTAGTATCAAGATGAAAGGGCCACACCTGCTATTTCTGCTTCTCTTTGGAATACAATCTCCTTTATTTAGCTTTATTCAAGACCGTTCACACAGTGCTTTTGGACTTAAGCATGACATCACTGTCATATAATCTACACAGAGCCATGGATCATAATCTTACTGTCTCAGGTACCTGTCACCTGTGTTTTCAGTACAACAGTGCTAAAGGCTGACTGGACAGTTTAATGACTGCACTAATCAAGCTCAGCCTCAAGGCAGCCTTGGTTAATTAGCCCGTCGTGGGCAATAAAGAGGATGAATGCTGAATAAAATCACCACAGACTCATTATTGTGAATGAAATTAAGTGAAATAGCAGAAGAAAATAGGGTTGCAGATGAGGTTTTAATTTGAGGAGGCAGTACACGTTAAGTGATCCATCAACGTCTGATTGAGTCGCTGTGGGGGGGTGTCAGGGGTGGTTGAACAGTATAGCAACAGGTGTCCTGCTGAAGAGCCTGAGGGTGGCCTTTTCAGCCTAATAAGGACTAGCCCCCCCCCACCACCATCACACCCCCACAGGCAGTGCTGGCCCTTTGCTTGCTGAGTGTGTTGTCAACCCCTCCCCAAACGCTCCCATTGTTATACGTTTGCAGGTCCACTGCCTGTAGCAACAAGATTCTGTTTCCCTGCATGACGTGAAGGGGTTGTGAATCATGAAATTACAGTCCTTTTGAAAAGGTCTTTTGATCTGAGAACAAACTGTCAACTCTTTCTGTCTTGGATCCCTTATTTTAAAGCAAAGAAGAATACCCATCAACAAGCGAAGGACTGTGGGTGTAAGGGAAGAGTTTTTGCAAGATATTCCCGGGATTACAAGTCAGATAAAACCAGTGATAATGGTTAATTTGTGTGTTTCATCAACTCTGTGATTTTTTTTTTTTTTTTTTTTTTTAAACCAATCATTATGTATAGCTGTGGAGAGAAAAGTGAATTGATTGTCCTTGTGCCTGTTTAAAAACCAAAAGAAGGAAGTGTGAGAACACCACAGCGATCTGATTCTGTGACACCCCCGCAGGTACAGACACCAGTGCCGACGACGTTGCCCGCAGAGGACCTTTGAGGACGGCGACAGCGGAGTGTGCCTTAGCTGTCCGGAGCCGTGCGCCGACTGCAGGAGCAAGAGCCTCTGCCTGTCCTGCCAAGCCGAATACTTCCTGTCCAGTTAGTGTCACCTGCGTCACCCAGAACACATGTTCTCAGACGAGTTTCGAATTATGCATAAAACATTAGTGTGTGCTTTTACGATGAGCACCTAGAATTGCAAGCAAAATTACAGACTTCCAGAAGCTGGAAATGTGTTGTACTTTAGTGATGGCAATGGTTAACTGGAACAGTAAAGGTTATTATAGGTAATTACATTTATTTATGTATTGATTGTCCTGAGTTCTCAGTTCGTCTTCTAGTTTTGTGGAAAAAACAGCCGATTTAGTACAATTCCAAACAGTAATTATACTGTATCTGTAGAATGCAGTGCACCTGTAAGAGCTGCTGACGTTAGTCTGAGAACACAGCCGATCTTCAGACCAGGCTTTGAGTATGTCCTATTGTCAAGGTCACTTTTACATCAGCTCTGAGGGGCCAAAATTGGTAATGGCCTATATAATGTCTTCTTACTTATATTACATTTACTGAGCATGTTTTTTTGTGTACATATAATCATATAATCTGTATATAATCAGCTTGAAATCACAGTTGTCAGTGAAGAACTCAAGAAGTCAGCTCACATTTGGATAACAAATGTTAGCCTTCCTGGCAGGTGGACCTCACAGGACATGCAAATATAGTGAATGCAAATAACTAATGACTATGACTTGGGCAGACACCAAAATAAACCCATAGTCATAATGGTGCTCAGGAGTTGTCACGTAACACAGACTCAAATTGAGTCTCTTACAGACAAAAAACAAACAAAAAACATTGTTTTTGGTTTGAAATCTTCATTCTGATAGTAATGTATAACTATATTTCTATAACATCATTTTAAGCAAAAAAAATGTATTGTGTGTTTTGCAATGTAAATGCTGCAGAGGGTAGCACAGGGGGAGGTAAAAAAAAAAAAAAAAAAACATAACATGCCGATAACAAAACTAATTCAGCCGTATATGCATCTGGCGTCTCCTCTGGCTGTTTTCTGCAGCGCTCCGTGTAGTTGTTCCAGACGGCTGAGACTGCCTCCCTCTCCTCCTCCTCTCTCTGTAAAGGCCAAGGCTTGTTTGAGGTCCAGTTCCGAGTGATTTGGGTCACAATTTCACGGCTGGCCTGCCAGAGGGAATGTGGACAAAGAAACGGTGCTTTGGTTTCTCTGACCGAGAGGCAGTTGAAACAGACGGGCTGCTTTTAGGGCTGTGCCTTTGCCCGGCCCTGCCCCTGTGTCACTCACGTTGACAGTCTGAGAATCCTCTCACCCGGCAACGTTTCACCGGGCAACATGGCCCCCAGAAGCAAACCAGCACCGCTTGCCTCGTTCTTCCTTGACGTGTCAGGGGAAACTCTTTTTTTTTCTTTTTCTCAAGGTCGTTAGCGTTGACAGGGTGGTGGTCAAATCGACTGTTGTTGAGGGTTTTTTTTGGCTTCTCTGTTCTGACTGGAATTGCATACTGAAATGTATTTTAAAAAGCAGGAACTGGGAAATAGTCCATAAGTAACCAATTTCTGGTTTAGTTGTTTATTGATGTTAATTTTTTATCTCGTTCCACACGTAATTGCTTGGCTAATCAGGTTGCTCAGTTAGAACAACAGGCAATAGACCAAAGGAGCTAAGCTATGTGGGTCTCTCATTAGCAGCAGAAATGTAAAAGAATATATTGGGGTTACTTTCTGTGTAGTTGTAGTGCATTGTACAGGTGACAACAGGTTGGCATGACAACAGGCCCGCTGATTGATTGGGTGTTTGAATCTCCTCTAGAAAAGGGCATTGCAACCCTGGTCCTGGAGGGATCTTTCCTGCCCCATTTCATGCCAGCCAGACACTCAGCTACCTCTCATCTAATCAGCATCTAGATTAAACCAAATTAGCTCCCCCCACCCCAGTTCTAAGAATGGCAGAAAGGCAAAATGGCAAAGATGCTAGATCGGTCAGAGCAGCTGAGGCATGGGCCATCTTTCGTCAAAGACTGCTGACCCACCTCCTCGGGCTGTACGTCAACCCCCCCTACCCAAGCATGACCTTTTGTCCCTCTTATGTATACTTTTATATGTGGAAGTGTATTTCAGAGTTTCATGTAATTGGGTATGTGGATATTTACTTGCATGCACGTGGTATGTGTTAGCTTTATTTTGAATGATATAGACCGTAAGTATTACCGTATTACCTTGGACATACATGTCGATGTAGGCACACGTGTGATCTCAGCACTATGTTTGGCACTGATGCCAATTCATGTGTGGTTAGTGGTGTCCTGTTTGTGAAACTTTTCGCACTACTTTATTAGATGCCCTATGTCACTCTGGATAAGAGCATATGCTAAATGACAATAATGTAATGTAATATATATTTGTGTGTGCTGTTTTTCCAGCAAATTCCCAGGCATAAATGGTCCAATTAATTTGCTGTATTCTGTACATTTTACAACTATGGATTTCCTGTAGGAACTGCAATATAGTATTCCCTGGTTGCAGGGCACAGAGACAAATCTTCAGCTGTGATTTAACATTTAGCAAATGTCTAAAATAAGACACCAAATAGATAAATGTCCTAATTAAGTAACTCGGAGCAGAAGCTGGAGCAAAATCCCTCCTGCACATGGCCCACCAGGACATGATCGTCCAACCCCAACCTCCCCCACCCTCCAGTCTGAATGCTGTGGTTAAAGCCCGTGGCCGTCTGCTTGTGCGCTCTCTCCGCAGAGGACAGCTGTGTGAAGCAGTGCCCGGACGGCACCTATGGGGACACCAGCAGCTGGCGCTGCCTGGCCTGCCACAGCTCGTGCCAGACCTGCCACGGCCCACGGGTGCGGGACTGCGATGTGTGCCCTGATGGGAACCTCCCTCTGTACGGGCAGTGTCCTGCTGTTAGCTGCCTGCAGGGGCAGTATTATGACGGTGAGTGTGCCAGGGTGAGCCAGACTTATGAGTGGACTGCTGACTGTCGCACCCAGTACTAATCTTGAGATGTGGTGTAGTGGTAAGGTTCAGGGCTTGTGAATGAAAGGTTGCAGGTTCGATTCCCCGCTGGGGCACTGCTGTTGTACCCTTGGGCAAGGTACCTCACCCCCAAATGCCTCTGTTACTGTCCGCCTGTATAAACTGTAACCTATGTAGGTTGCTTTGGATAAGATCATCTGCTTAATGACAATAATGAAGTGAAATGAATAATGAAATATGTGGTACACTTTTTATTTGCCTTGTCCACATACATTAATTCTTTAGGTGTTTATTATTAATTTGTTAGTTAGTATATTTACAAAATGTGGTCTTTAGTTCAGGAGTCCAGTGAACTTATTGACAGAAATGACAGTTGCACAATCAGTAAGATTGCTTTAATAAGCTTGTGCAAGTCAATTACGTGAATGTCCTGGCAGCATATCCATGCAACATGCTGAAATATATGAATAAATCAGAAACTACTGAATTCAGTTCAGTTCAGTCTAGTACGTGCACTAGACAGCAAAAGGCTGTAGGTATGATTCTGTGTAGTGTCATGTTAAAAGTGAATGTTTTTTTTTTTTTAAATGCTGTTTGGTTCATTTCATTATGCTGCAGTCTGTGCATAATGCTTTTAATATTTGGTGCATCTCCTCTGATTATTCAATATAGAATGCAGATGATGACAGTACTTCATCTTTCATCTTTTCAGTAGCATTCCTCAGTTGCTGAGGTTGTGTGTGTATGTGCGCGTGCGTGTGTATGTGCGCGTATGTGTGCGTGCGTGTATGTTTTCGTCCTCTGCCGACACTTGGTGTAAGTCTGCCATCTGCTGGTGAAAGAGGAATACTACAACTCAGGTTGTTTCTCCACTAAAACCCACCAGTTCATGTCCTGAGACACAGAAACACTGTGCTGTCTTTTGAGCCTGCTTCATCTCCAAACAGGGATGGACAGCGAGTGCCGCTCGTGTGATGTGTCCTGTAAGACGTGCTTTGGCCCTCAGGCTCTTGACTGCTCGACTTGTTTTGCTGGTACAGTAGACACTCTGCAAGGCTTCACCCTATTCTAGACACAGAAATTTTTTTTATTTTTGTTCTTGCCTGAAATTGATTTTACAACTTGATCTGTGACAGCAGGTCTTTCCCATAAAGACTATATAGGTTCGATTTTCCTCAGTAGTATTAACATTAACCCATGTATAATACCAAGGCCCACCTGTTTTGTGAGTGACGTTGTGACATTGTGACTTTTGTGGGTGACTGTGCCGTTGTGTCCGTGCGTGTAACAGGGTATGTCCTGGACCAGGAGGGTTCCTGTGTGGAACACTGTCCCCCTGGGTACTTTGCAAACTCCGCTAGCGGACTGTGTGAGGAGTGCTCGCCGAAATGCCAGACCTGCGAGGAGGTCAGCGACCGGTGCCTCAGCTGCAAGAAGGGCGACTACAGGCTGTTCCTCCATCAGGGGGCGTGCTGGTCCAACTGTCCAGAGTGAGCGCTTTGGGGGTGTTGCCATACTTGAGGTGTCTAACTGTTTGGAGGATGAATGGGGTGGGATTATTGCCTTTTATCAGCTAGAAAGATTAAAAAAAGACCACAAAGCCTCAGTGTAAAGGTCACCAAGGGCTTAGTTTCGCAAAGAATATTTGCTGTACTATTAGCATTTAACAGGAGTGCATTATTGTTCACCTCTGATCTTCACACCTCATGATACCTGCTTATCTGCGCTTGGTGAAAAAAATTACTTCAGCTGATCAATTAATCATCGATGACTCACTGTGAGGTGTCTGAGTGACTGGCTGTTGCATTATGTCACATCCCTGGTTACAGCAGTGACTGGGCACAGGTGAGGATTTGAATGTCAAGTTTGTTGGCTCAAAGAAAAAAAATGGATAAATCAACTCAGTACCCCCTGCTTATCAAGAGAACAACACCCTGTGTTGTGCCAACAGTGTGTTAAAGGCGGGACTAAATCAGCACAATGTAGGCTCTGTTTGTAGGCAGCAGTTTCTAACCTGCCAGGTGTTCCAAGAAAATATTCTGAGAGACTATAAATCATAGCATCGTGCTTCATTATCACACGTCATTTTCATACTGCCAGTTCTACTGCAGTCACTCAAGCACATCATGTTCAGTCAAAAATAATCAAAATTACAAAATGTTAAGATCTGTTATCCTTCCTCATTTTAAATTTTTAAAAAATTTAAGTAAGTTTTTAAAACGCAGTGTTTTGAAACAAAGCTATTTTACAAGTACAAACAACAGATTTTTACACAGCCCCATATTCAGTAAGCACAAGACTGAATTCCTGAGTTGCAAGCAAAACCAGTGTACATAATGCAAGGTTAACACCAGGATTAGGGAAACACTGCTGTAATAGGGTATCCTGTGTCGCTGAACTGTGTTTCTCTGGTTCCAGCGGCTTCTTTGAGAGTGAGAAGGGCACATGCGAGGCCTGTGATGGATTCTGCTTGACCTGTGATGGGAGCAGCTCGCAGTGCTTGTCCTGTGTCCAGGGGCGGTACCTGGAGGATGGCCGCTGTGGACTCAACTGCTCCCTGAGGAGCTACCCGGCGGAGGACGGCACCTGTAGACGCTGTGCAGCACACTGTGACGTCTGTGCGGACGCTCGTTCCTGCTACAGTAAGTTCAGTTCTCAGACGTTCACTGAATTTTTCCAGAAAACAAATTTGTTTCAGGTTTTGTGAAAAAAAAAAAAAAAAAAACAAAAAAAAAACAGCAAGGTAGATAAAGGCAAGGAAGAATTAAAAGCGCTACAGAGGTTATCCCCAAACCCCTGGATGAAACCACTACTATGGAGTGATCAGGTTTTTATGTAGCCAAACACACCTGGCTGAAATTGAGTGTTAGGCTCTGGAAAGTGAAGAAGAAATAAACAACTGTCAAAACCTTTACAGAGTTGTGTCCATATTTGTTTGTATATGGTTGTATAATGAAATTTTAATCAAAGATCAAAAGTGACTCAGTAGAGAAATGTCCTGTTACTGGACTTGTCCTTTGCCTTGCCCAGGATGCAGTTTTTTGTACCTGCTCCTGGACGGGGTGTGCAAAGCTAGCTGTCCAGAGGGCTACTTTGAAGACCTTGATGAAGGGCGCTGCGTTCACTGCCACCCCACCTGTGCCACCTGCTCGGGGCCTCTCTCAGACGATTGCGAGACCTGCTCCCCCCAGTCCCCCAAGCTGTATGAGGGCACATGTTCAGAGGACTGTCCCACAGGAACGTATTATGATATTGCTGCCAGGGAATGCCAGGGTAATGTCTCTGCCGTAACATGCGGTTTTAAAGTGTATAATTAAGTTGTTTGTTTACTGACAATTGTGTTTTCTCCAGAATGTGATCGAACCTGTTCAGGCTGTTCAGGTCCAGAACCCACTCAGTGCTCTGAGTGTAAAAAAGGTTTGGCTCTGGACCCAAACACCCTGCGGTGTGGTGTCACTGGGGACTCCAGCTGCCCACCAAGAACCTTCCTCCACCAGAACCAGTTCACCTGCCAGTCCTGCCACAGTCACTGCCAGTCCTGTGATGGTCCTGGGGCAACTGCGTGCCTAACATGCGCAGTGCCCAGATACCTCCACAGTAAGACTCCTACCGTATCTGCACTGTATCACGGCATGACAACCCAGGCCTAACTCATCCTCCAAAAGATCTTGGGAAACAGTGCGATGGGTGGGTGAGTAGGAGAGTGGTGTGAGGGGGTGGGTGAGGAGAAGTGTATTTTGGTAAAGGATGTTATGTCCCCAGTCTAGGGGGCGATAGGGCGCAACATAAAGTGTGAATACCCGTGACCAACAACTGATAACCAGACTAGTTTCAGGGAAAATGCGAAGTTTTATTCCTACATTACATCAACCAAGAAAGGGAGGAAAAGCTCTGGAGTGCACCCAGGCCAAAATAATAAGCAAAACAAAACTACCTAGAAACCCTGTGCTAGCTATCCTAAGTGAACAAAAGACAAAATAAAGACAAAGGCCTACCCTAACTACTCAAAAAACAGGAGAAAAAAGCTAACCACAACAACAAAAAAGGCAGCTCACCCCTACTGCTCCCCGGGTGTATGTACAAATAGTGAGAATATATACAGTGAAAGACACTAGTACATGAAATATACAGAACGATCAGACAGTCACGAAAGACAGTTGTGGGGGACATGGAGGAACACTGAACACATAGGCTACAACAAAACGAAACTACAGGATACTGAGGCTACAAGGGTGTGCTCTCGTCTCTATCTACCCCAAACCCCCCACGGAACCAATGGGCATAGGTGAGCTTCCGGATCCGCTGCCACACATCTGTAATAATCGGACACACGCAACACACCCACGCAACAAAACACAACCACAAAGACACCCACAAGCAACAAGACAACCAAGGGTCATAACACCACCCTCCTTAAAAAAAGAAAAATCATACAATACACCCCTGTACAAATTGATTTTGGGGGCTCCCGAGTGGCTCAATCGGTAAAAGCACTCATTCTGGGTGTAGGCTGAACGCTACGGCCCAGGTTCGATCCTGGCCATGTCACTAGCCGACAGCGACCGGGAGCTCACAGGCGGAACACATTGGCTTTGTTCTGGGGATAGGGGTGAGTACGTCGGCAGGGACTTCGGTCCCATTAGCAATAGCGACCCATGCTGGTCGATCAGGCGCCTGTGGTCCACGTGCCAAAGCTGCATATGAAATGTCTTCCTCCAACTCATCTCTGTGCTAGCTTGGCTTCTGGACTGCAGAGCGAAAAGATGCAGCGGCTGACATCACGTGTCCCAGAGGAGGGCACGTGTTTGTCCACGCTCTCCCGGATTGACAGTGGGGGTCGGTGCAATGGGACCGAACATCGATGACAAATTGGGCATTCCAAAATTTGGGGAATTGGCCATTCCAAATTGGGGAGAAAATGGAAAAATGAGGAAAAAAAACCAAATTGATTTTTATAGGGGCAGGCTATATTCACCTGGACAAAGCGTCAGCAATTACATTTTCTGACCCTTTTTTATGGCGAATATCTAACGCAAAATCCTAAAGTAACAGTGACCAACGCATCAGTTGTTGATTCGCATTTTTCATTTGTGTCAGAAGTACGAGTGGGTTGTGATCGGTGAACACGATAAGGGGTAGGGAGCTGGAACCGATCTATACTTTGAAGTGTTGGCGTGCGAGCAAAAGGGCTAAGGCTTCTTTTTTGATGGTGCTGTAATGTGACTGGTATTTTCTGAATTTCTTTGAAAAATAGCAGATCGAATGATCTATGCCCTGAGAATCCTTCTCAACATCTGAATCTAGGGCTGGGAGAGGTAACAAAGTAGTAGCTTTGATCAGTCGAACACTCTTAATAGACGGACCAGACTGTTTTGCAGAACAGGACAGACTGCAATAAGATGCCCATTCTCATGGCAATAACAGCACTCTCGAGTGTCTTTTGCAGGCGAAGGGTTCATATTCACAGGGTTCATATTCACAGTTTTCGAGGATTTAAAGCGTGTATTCAAATTTCGTGGTTGAGCGGCTTCACGGCGTGGGGGTACAGAAAACAGTCTTATGAGTCAACACATATTCATCAGCAAGCACGGCAGCTTGCGCCACAGACATTACTTTCTTTTTGTTCAAGTACACGACAATTCTTTCCGGCAGGCAATTTTTGAACTCGCCTAAAAACAACAGCTCTTTAAGATGACTGAAATCTGAAACTTTACAAGCATGCAACCATTTATGGAGAGTGCGGTGTGGTGTTTTAGCTCTGTCTCTGCCCAGCAGATGGCTCCTGTGTTAGCGAGTGCCCTGCAGGAACATACTCCTCCAGTGAGGAGGCGGATGGCGTGGAGCTTGGCTTCTGCTTGCCGTGCGACCGTGTCTGTGCCACCTGCAATGGGGCTTCACCAAAAGACTGTCTGACCTGTTCCTCTGGACACCTACGCCTCTTCCACCTCTGTCTCTCCCACTGTCCCACTGGGTAAGACAACCGGCCACTCTTTCTCAAGCCCTCCCACCTTGATGCTGACTGCTCACTCAGAGCACGGAGAATTTTAGAAGTCGACACAGCGCTGTTTTCCCGTACTCGTCCTCTGGAGTCCTCTTTATAAACTAGGAGGACAACATTGCCATGAAGTGCTGCCTTTACAAATCCTTCCCCTGTCTCATTTTTAAAATTTGTCCGCTGATCTCTCGATGAACATTCCCTGACCTTCCCTGCAGGTACTATGCTGAAGGGGCTGGCTGCAAGAAGTGTGACAGCGCGTGCGAGCTGTGCTCTGGCCCGGGGCCCGATTCCTGCCTGGCCTGCCCCCCTCACCTGCTGGAGCTGCAGGGCACCAGGCTGTGTGTGGAACACTGTCCGCACAGGTTCTACCAGCAGGGCCTCGTGTGTAGGCAGTGCCACGGCAGCTGCCAGACATGCAGAGGTAACAGCCCTGAGGGTTGGGCAACTCCACCCCTCAACAGCTCTTTGTCACACACGTCTGCGTGTTTCACAGTGTGCCTTGAGGTTGGTTTTTGGGAAGAGGAAGCTTACGTAAAGAGCTACCAGGATTCCAGTGTATTTCATTTGAGGGTTGCAATGTAATTGGTGCAAGTAATGTTTGCACATTCTCAGGGAAATGGAAACGTAAACAATGGATAAATGTCAGTTGTCTCTTTGGCTTGTTGACACAGTGAATGTAGTCATATTTCTTTTACCTTTTGGGCCCTAACAAATGGATTGCACCATTTATCCTGACTGGGGTTGCATGTGGTCAACCAGCCACTGATTAATAACTGCTCTTCTAGAAGAATTGATACTGTTGAATTATTGTATATATTCTAGTCATGGGGAAAGAATCCCCCACCAATACCTCTGTGTCTGAACCTGTGAGGGTGTAGCTGGGGGCCATTGCCTCAGAGTTCAGCCGAATTTTGCCTTTGTGTTTGCAGACGGCACTCCCCAGGGTTGTGTGACCTGTGACTGGGGCAGCACCCTGCAGGATGGCATCTGTTACCCACGCTGTGAGGAGAGCCACTACTTCTCAGAGGACGTGAGTACAGAGTGAACATCTCTCTGTGCAAGGGCCATCACCTGAGGGAGGATGTTGTCTTACTTTTTGCCTGTATGGGAGAGAGAACTTTGCATTTAAGAGACCACCGACAAAAAGCAGGTTCTTTGGTTGCTCTCATAGGTGGCATCTTTTCTACAAAGTTGATCCCTCTTATATTATGGTGCCTCATGTGACTTGAGGTTATTGATGGCATTTCAGGAGGTTTGTAGACCATGTGACAGCTCGTGCAGACACTGCTTTGGACCCAGGCCAAATCAGTGTTTAACCTGCCACCCAGACTTCGCTCTCCATGCCCTGGAAAACAGATGTGCCAGGTGCTGCCAGCCAGTGTCCAACAGCACGGACTGCTGTCCCTGTGGGACCAGCTCGGGTAAGGGTCTTGTGATGGGTCACCCTCTTACGGGACATTTATCAAGTCTCCTGTCACAGAATTCCCCCAGACTATTTAATGGGGGGCGATGCTTGAAGGAGAATGAATTAGTACTACACTAACTCTGAAACATTAAGCCATTTGTCAGATAAGTCATTGTTTTCTTCTTCCTTGTTCTCCATTTCACTTATAACAGAGTGAATGTTGTAGAATGTTTATAATGAATGCTTTGGAAAAAAAGGACATTTTTTTTCCTGTCTAAACTGGCTCTTGGTAAAGGATTACACTTTAGGATTAGGGTCCACAACTGGAGTTCCACAATCCATCAGTTCCACAATTCCAGCTCTTTAAACCAGCAGCATGTAAGATTGTGCTTGTTTAACTAAGGCACTGCTGGACACTGCAACACTAACCAGGGCTGAGTAGGATGACTGCAGTGTGAGCTGGTACAGAGGCCAGAGCAAGCGCTGTATTCAAATGTTAAAGACCTTGCATATTTCATATTTTGGTGAAGTCTTATTAGTTGTGTGTAAGAGCTGTTGTGTGACGGTTTGTTGCAGAGTTATGTGTGGAGTCCCCCAGGCCCACAATGGAGAGAGGCCAGATATCTGTGAACCTGAGGTCCCAGGTGCTCCAGCACACCTCTGCAGCACTCCCTGCTGCGCTGTTCATTGCCCTTGGCGTGGCACTGGCCGTGTTCGGCCTGGTCCAAGCCCGGGCCAGAAAGCGGCTATGTTGGCAAGAGAGGTACGAGAGACTGAGCGGCAGCGCCAAGGCCCGACCGGACCACGGCAGCATGCCCCATGGAGTGCCAGAACCAGAAGACAGCGGTGATGAGGCAGATGTCGTATACACCTGCCGGGACGGCACTGTGTACCGCCGCTATGATTTCCTTCAGGACCAAGACAAGGACACTGATGGAGAGCTAGAGCCTGATGAAAACACCTATCTGAACAAATCCTAGACTCTGGAACCTTTTGGAAATGCATTTGGAAATGCCTCTTACAGTTTACTTAGCCACTCCCTGTTTGATATTAAGTTTTTTATTATTCCTTTTTTCCTAATTAGGACACTACTTCCTTTTTATTGTTTTTTTATGTAACACATTGTAAGAGGCTGTAACAGTTGTTCATAGAGTAATTAAAATGTAGCTTTTGTTTAGATGCCTCCATCCTGAAGACAGTTTATGCATGTTGATTATGTGGATTAAATATGCCCAAGAATGTCATGCTTCTGTTTTCAAAAATCATTTTGAGCTGCATTTTTGAGTAAAAATTTACTTATGGCTACAACACACAAATGGAAAGAAAGGACAACTCTTAGGTGATTGTTTGAAAGGAGCATGAAATGAAATTACTGAATACCTAAGACTGGAATCTGACTATACAATGCTGGCGTAGAACACGTGGACTGAAGTAATAGTATCATGAACAGCACTGGGTGTGCATGACTGAATGTGTTCAGCAGGGTTCTAAAAGCTGAAAGTACCATGCATGCTTTGCCATATGTTTGACATAAAACCATATTTTCTGATTTGCCAGTAAGTTAGTGATCAAGAACTTTTTTGTTTTCCTGGTTGAATCATAATTAAAAACTAATCTCTGTTACTAAATACAAAGGGAACGTCCCAATGTTGGGCATCATTGAAAGTAAGCTCATTAACTATGAAATGACAAAGCCCTGGAGTACACACTTGACTAAAGACAAATATATAAACATAATTTTGAAATGTATGCATTAGAGGGAATGAGCAGTTAAACAGGGCAGTCTGTTGATATACATGTATATGTAAATATAGTCTTAAATGAACAAAAATGTGTGAATGGATTGATTGACCCACCATTATTAGGACAGACTTTGTAATGACTGATTCCAGTACACACAGTTGAGTGTTCCTGCGCTGTGCAAAGATGTTTGAATTTTGGATAAACAAACTGATGTGGCTGACATGAAGATATGGTTTGGTTCCTTTGTGTATTGTCCTGCCTTGTTCAACTGTCCAGAGTGAGTACTTTCAGGTGTTGATGCAGTTTAGGTGTATCCAACCACTTGGAGGATGAAGGCACTTGAGAATGAGGTAGGATTATTGCCTTTTATCAGGTAGAGAGACAAAAAAATTGATCACAAAGTCTCATTTTAAAGGTTGCAGATAGCTTTATTTTGAAAAGAACATTTACAATTGTTCACTTTGTGCATACATATTTGAACATATAACTTGGGATAAGTGTGCAGGTGGCTGTAGTTAGCAGGTCAGTGACCTTTACAAGGCAGAATTCTAAATTCTTTGTATGTCCAGACCATGACTTTTATTCTCAGCTCCCAGTGTTTTGAACTCTGGTCCTGGGGACCCACTGTGTATGCCGTTTTTCCCTGCCAAGTTGCATTTGGTCTGACTGAACTGTCACTGATCTTCACACTTCATGATACCTGCTTGTCTGTCTGAGTGACTGGCTGTTGCATTACATCACCTCATTGGCTACAGCAGTGACTGGGCACAGGTGAGGATTTGAATGTCAAGTCAAGAAAAAGTGGAGAAATCAGCTCAATACAGTATACAGTGCCCTCCAGAATTATTGGCACCCTTATTTAATATGAGTGAAAAAGGCTGATGAAAATCCCCCTTACTGTTTATCAAATGTTGTCTTTACTTAGCAAATAAAGAAAATATATAAATTCCATATGAGCCCATTACCACAAGAAAAAAGTCACAGATGATCACAAAATAAATTTTGTTCTGAAAAACATGTAATTATTGGCACCCCCTCATTTGGTGTTTTGTGCAACCCCCTTTTGCCAACAGAACAGCACTGAGCCAGGGGACTGGGACGGCCATGGCAAAAGCTTGATTTTGTGTTCATTTAACCATTTTTGAGTGGATTTCGATGTGTGCTTTGGATCATTGTCCTGCTGGAAGATCCAACCACAACCAAGTTTTAGCTTCTTGGCAGAGGTAGCCAGATTTTGATTTAAAATCACCTGGTACTTCCTGGAATCCATAATGCCATATATGCGAACAATACCAGGGCCAGGGCCTTTGGAGGAGAAACAGCCCCATGGCATCACAGATCCTCCACCATATTTAACGCTTGGTATTAAGTGCTTTTCTCTGTAGCCATCTTTATTTCTACGCCAAACCCACCTTGAGCATTTGGAGTCAAAGAGCTCAATTTTTGTTTCGTCTGACCACAGCACCCTGTCCCAGTTGAAGTTCCGGTGGCGTCTGGCAAACACCAAGCGTTTTTGCTTCAAATTGCTTGTGGAGAAAAGATAGGTAAGGCTTCTTTCTGGCATACCTTCCAAACAGATTGTTGGCATGGAGGTGAAGTCTTATGGTGGATTTGGAGACATGGTGACCCCAAGATGCTACCAAACTCTGCAATTCTGAAATTGGTCTTCGGAGATTTTTTTATTTCTCTGACCATCCTCCTCACTGTGGCTGCTGACATCCTCCTCCAGGCTGGTTCATGATAGTTTTGAATTTCTTAAACTTCTTAATGATTGCCCTAACTGTTGATACGGGCATTTTAAGTCGAGCAGCTATTTTCTTGTATCCATTCCCTGATTTTTGCAAGTCAGCACACTTTTGCCTTATTGCAATGGAATGCTCTTGAATCTTTCCCATGGTGATGGATGACTAAGGGATTTGGGCCCTGTGTCACCTCATTTTTATACCCCAGTGAAACAGGAAATCATTGATGACTGCTTAAAATTTCCTAAACACTTAGGCCAAAGTAAAATTAGTTAAATATGTGTGGTATCATACTTCATTTACATTTCCTCAATTCAAATTTCTTGGGGTGCCAATAATTGTGACATATGTGATTTTGTTTTAATTACATTAAATTATTTTTCACTAATGGTTGCTTTATTCTCAGACTAAACTTACCTCAAATGAAGGTAAGATTTTTTTCTGTTTTCAATATAATATTAAGATTAAATGATAATGTGAATTTTTTGTAAGCCTTTTCAATCATCTTTAGCAAGGGTGCCAATAATTCTGGAGGGCACTGTACAACAGAAGTGAGTACACCCCTGTGCAATATCACTTAAATGTCAAATGATTCAAAATTGTATCACCTTACAGTAATTGCATTACTTCGAAGTTGAACAGTAGGGTATTTGCTCTTATGTAAAATTAAAATCTAACAGTTTAGATTTACTATATTAAAAATACAGGCCCCACAGTTGGAAATCAATGCAACAAAAGTCAGTGCACCTTTCATTTCTGCAAATCAAATCTTTTATTTTTTCAATTTCAATTCCCTATCTCCAACTTTATTTTTGATGACAGACTCAATCCTCCTCAGCATGGAGGATACCAGTGAGGATACCAATTTCTGGAGATGTTATGCAATTCTTCAGAGATGCTCAGCTGCTCTTTGCTGGAGGGGTTGTGTTGCTCTACCTTTCTCTTTAAAATACTCTAAAGGTGTTATGTTGGATTCAACTCAGGCAACACACTTGGACAGGTCACAATTTTTTTCTTTAGAAACTCTTGTGTTATTTTGGCATTGTGCTTTGGATCGTTATCATGCGGGAATACTCCTCTTCTGCCAAGCTTCTGGAGACTGGGAGTCATCTTGTCAGCCAGTATTTTGGTATATCCACAGGCATTCATGGTGCCATCTACAAATGTCATCTCCCCAACACCTTTTGCACTCATGCAGCCCCATATCATCACACTCCCACCTCTGTGCTTCACTGTCGGGACTATGCATTCACTGTGGTAGTCCTGGCCAGGTTCACGCCAAACATGCTGGACCCCATCTGAGCCAAACAAATTTATCTTGGTCTCATCTGACCAAAGAATGTGCTTCTAATATTCATCAGGCTTCTTTTCATGTTCTTTAGCAAAATTTAATCTTGCAGTTTTGTGCCGAAGAGCAAGCAAGGGTTTTTTTTTTTCCTGGACGCCATCCATAGAGGTTGAAGTTATGCAATGTCCTTTGCACTGTCTGAGCTGTCACAGAAACTCCGATTTCCATTGATAACCCCTGTGCCGGTCTGTTTTTCAGAGCTAGATTGTGTAAGTAGCGCACTGTCCCTGGCGTCATTTTAGGAGGACGGCCACTACAGCTCTGATTAATGGCTCGTTCTATACCTCCTGATTATTGCTGCAACTGTGTTTCGACTGATCTTTAGTTGGTCACCTACGGTCACAGCCCATAGGTCCAAAACTGAGAAAGGTCTGGTGTTCACAGGTCATTTGATAACCATGTTCATGCAATTAGGCTAATTGGAAATCACAGGTGTACTCAATTTTGTTTCAATGATCACAGATTTTCTCACTTGTATGTCAGCGATCACAGGTGTATTCACTTTTGTTGCATTGAGTTTCTACTTTGAGGCCTGTATTTTCAATATAGTCTTTCTAAAGTATTTGTTTTTGATTGTTCATAAGAGGAAATATTCTACCTGTCAACTTAGAAATAATGCAATTATTGAGAGGTGATACAATTTTGAATCATTTGACATTTAAGGGATATTGCACAGGGGTTTACTCACTTCTGTTGTATACTGTACCTCCTGCTTATCAAGAGAACAACACCCTGTGTTGTGCCAACAGTGTGTTAAAGGTAGGACTAAATCAGCACAATGTAGCATGTCACCTGCTCTGTTTGTAGGCAGCAGTCTAACCTGCCAGGTGTTGAAGAAAATATTCTGAGAGACTTTAAATCACAACATTGTACTTCATTATCATCATTTTCTTACTGTCAGTTCTACTGCAGTCACTCAAATACATCATGTTCAGTCAAAAATAATTAAAAAACTGTGAAGATCTAATACCCTTATTCTAATATTCCTCATTATGTTTTTAAAAATTCACTGTTTTGCATGTACAAAGATATTTTACGAGTACAAACAACAGATTTTTACACAGCCCCATGATCCATATTCAGTAAGCAGAAGACCGAATTCCTGAGCTGCAAGCAAAACCAGTGTACATAATGCAAGGTTAACACCAGGATTAGGGAAACACTGCTGTAATAGGGTATACAGTGTTAAACAGTTTATCTCTGTTTCTCTGGTTCCAGTGGCTTCTTCGAGAGTGCACAAGCGAGGTCTGTGATGGGAGAAGCTTACAGTGCTTGTCCTGTGTCCAGGGGAGGTACTTGGAGAATGGCCACCGCAGACACACCTGTGACACCTGCTTGGGGGCGTCTGTGGGATGATTGCGAAACCTGTTCCTGTTTATTCCCCAAGTTGTATGACATGTGGAGGATGTCCCTAGAGAATGTCAGCTGTGGTTGTTGTCATGGGGCAAACAGCATCATCTATGATTTGGAACATGCTAAACATACTTAAATGAACACAGATGATTGAATGGATTGATTGAATGGATTTATGACCCACCAGTATTAGGAAAGACTTTGTAATGAATGATTCTAGTACATACAGCTGGGTGTTCCTGCTCTGCTCTGTGCAAAGATGTTTGTTTTTTGATAAATGAGGTGGCATGGCGTGACATTAAGATGTAGTTTGCTTTCGTTTGTGTATCTTCATGCCTTAATTCTGACAACGTCCAAATCCTGTTGGAGACGTAAGGAAATGTTTAGAAAGGTATTGATGGCAGTGCAAGACTTTCAGTTGTGGTTTGGAGGCGGGCGCCTTTATTCTCACCAAATACTTCCTTACAGGATATTCATCCTCATCCTTACCTTTGTGATGATTTCACAACACCCACTAGAAGAATGTCGTAATTGCTTAAATGGGTGTGATTTCGAACAACGCAAGGTTGCATGAAGTATGCTTGTGCAGAACAGATTTGTTCACTGAAAGATGAGGTCATAGACTGTAAGGTTTGTGATACATTTTCAGCTATCTAATTAGTTAATATCTTAGACATGGATCTGTGGAAGAAAATAAGATCAAAGAGTGCATTCATATACCTTTCCGTGATCCTTCTTAATGTGTTCTTTACCTATCTTCTGTGGAATTGGCCAGAAAAAAGCAATAACCAGGCATCCAGACCAGTCCACCTGCTGACAGAGGACAAAGATGTTTTACTTGCCTGCTCTGCCATTATCCAAGGAGACATGAAGGGTGCTGAGCAGGAATCTCTTAGCAGACTTCTGGCATCAAAAAAGAAGGATAAACTTCTGTCAGAGGCTTACTTTCTGAACGCCACAAGGGACTGTGAGGATTATGTCAAAGAAAGAAGATTCATCACCTCAGCGCTCAGCGAGGAGGAGAGAGAGTTCCCCATTGCATACTCCATGGTGATCCATGAGAAAATTGAGATGTTTGAGAGACTCCTTCGGGCTATATATGCGCCACAGAATGTGTACTGTGTACACATAGATCGTAAATCCCCGAGGGATTTTTCACTTGCTGTGAGAGCCATTGTCTCTTGCCTGCCTAATGTGTTTCTGGCCAGCAAATTGGAAAGGGTGATATATGCATCTTGGTCACGAGTCCAAGCCGATCTGAACTGCATGGAGGATTTGCTAAAGTCACCGGTCCAGTGGAAATACCTGCTTAACACTTGTGGGACGGACTTCCCCATCAAAACCAATGCAGAGATTGTGAAAAATCTCAAACTGCTCAACGGTAAGAATAATATGGAGTCTGAGGAGACGTCTTCGTATAAGAAAGGCCGCTGGCAATACCATTACAATGTCACAAACACCATAATCAAAACTGGAGTCAAGAAAAGCCCTCCTCCCATCAGTACTCCCATGTTCTCTGGAAATGCTTATTTTGTGGTCACTCGAGAATTCGTGGAACACGTGTTCAAAAGCCAGGAGGTGCAGTGTTTCCTGGAGTGGGAAAAGGACACGTACAGCCCCGACGAACATCTTTGGGCCACCCTGCAACGGATGCCCTCAGTGCCGGGATCTGATCCTCCCAACAGAAAATACCAAAAATCTGACATGGGCGCCATAGCTCGTCTGGTGAAGTGGAGCTATCTTGAAGGGGATGTGAGGACAGGGGCTCCTTACCCACCATGCAGCGGAACTCACAGGAGAGCTGTGTGCGTTTATGGGGCTGGAGACCTCAGGTGGATGCTGCAGCAGCATCATCTTTTTGCTAACAAGTTTGATCCTCAAGTGGATGACATTGTCATCAGATGTCTTGAAGAACACCTCCTATACAAAGCAGTGTATGGCAAACCTTTAAGTATGATGGTTCCTT
The DNA here is from genome assembly GCA_019176425.1 of Megalops atlanticus. Classification (NCBI taxonomy): domain Eukaryota; kingdom Metazoa; phylum Chordata; class Actinopteri; order Elopiformes; family Megalopidae; genus Megalops; species Megalops atlanticus. The sequence goes on from CM032881.1 coordinate 8,716,791, forward strand.
GAGGATTTTTCACAAAGGTAATATTTAAAAAAAAATTTTATTAATTTATTATTTTTAAATAATGATATTAATCATTATTATCAATAATCAATATTGATCATTTATCCTATTTGTTTTTTTTTTTGTTCATATTATGCATTATCCTGCTGTGCTGCTTTTCAAGTCTACACAGTGGTACTTAGTGGACAGTGGGCTTCACGAAAATGTATGTCTGGACTCACTTCTTCAAAAAGTGCATCTTTTATAAAAGCAAACAATCTTAATTCATTTCTGTATGTTACTATTTTAATTAGGGTTTGTACAAGGCATGTACTTTATTTTAATTTTTTTTAAAGATTTCATTAGTTTATTAAACACGTTTTATTAAGAATTTTCAAGCTAAAAACGGAAATGGAACGGAAAACCCTGTGTTCATGAATAAAAAAAGAATTCATGAATAAAAAAGAGACCTTGACTGATCATTAACCCATCTGCTGTTCCTATCACTCTAAAAACTAATTCAGAGGACCTTTAGCCAACATTAGCCATATATATATATGTGTGTATATTTGTGGTATGGTTTGCTGGGGCAGCAGCATCTCGATCGCTGACAGGAAGAGACTTAACAGACTGGTTAAGAAGGCCAGCTCTGTCCTGGGATGCCACCTCGACCCAGTGGAGGTGGTGGGAGAAAGGAGAATGATGGCTAAGCTATTTTCCCTGAGGGAGAACAAGTCCCACCCCTTGCAGGATACTCTGTTAGCACTGGGCAGCTCCTTCAGAGACAGGCTGCTTCACCTGTGGTGTGTGAAGGAGAGATACCGCAGGTCCTTCCTTCCTGCTGCTGTCAGACTGTACAATCAGTCTTGACAATCGACACTGCTCCCAGTAGACCACACACACATCAAGACTGAAAAATTCTGACTCAGGTACAAGATTACTGTTTATTGTCTATAATTCACCCATATGCAATACTACTGTTTAATGTATATAACTCACTCATGTGCAATATTACTGTCTGTTTACTATTTAGTGTCTAATTACTGTGTACTGCATTTTTATTTACTATTTTTACTCCTACTTATCTTGTTTGATTATTTATTTTTATTATTTCTTGTTCTTTTCTTCTGTTGTGCTATCCCCTATGCTGCTGTAGCACTGCGAATTTCCCCGCCGTGGGACTAATAAAGGATTATCTTATACATTACATATATATATATATAATATGTCTTGCCTGGAATTTACACCATTATTTCCAAGCTCGCCCTGAGGTGATTTTTTTTTTTAATAATTAAATGCAGACATCTGGCTTGGCGTTCCCCCAGAACCTTGGTTAAATGATACTGATACTGGTTAACCTGCAATAGCCTCAAGCAGAGCTTATGAACTAGAATACCCTCTTGGCAGTGCTTAGAATCACATATGAAAATATACTGATTTTCCACAACAATATATTGTTGTGAGATTAAAAAAATCAAGTTCTATGATATTAGACTTTTTGTTTGTAATTGTTATTTTCTTGAGCTCTGATGACACCCATTATTTCAGCATACTATCATGACTAACCCGAACTTAAGATCTTCGATTCATCAGTAAAGAACTAAACTCAAGTTCTGGTAACTTACAGTTTTTTACAACTGCTTTCACACGTTTTCTGAAACTAGGTCTCATTTTTTCAATACTCTACACACAAATCCGAAAATTGCACACACAAAATGCAAAATGCCTCATATCTCCTGCAAAATGAAACACATCTCAAAATCAAATATTTGCATCAAATGGCAAACACTTTTTTCACAATAGTAAATTTTTGGATATACCATGTACACACTGTTGTTCCAAATCTAAAGCTCTTCTGTCTTTCATAGGCTTATTTCTACATTTCCATACAGTGTTCTAGAGTGAAAGTAATCTGCTGAGAGGGGTTGAAATGTACACAGTAAACACCAATGCAATGTTGAAACAGAAAATATTTTTTACTGTAGCACAGTGTTGTACAGCATACAAGAAAACAAAACCATGTACCATATGGGAATTTGTACAGAAACCATAAACATATGTAAACCAAAAGTCGAATTTTTAGAGGAAAGAAAAGATTTGGGGGTCAGGGTGGGTGGCAAATCACCAGTGCTAAGCTGCTTCCCTCCTCCGGACTGGGTCTGGCCACAATACTTCGTCCACATCACATACTATATTTTCTCTTGCCAAACAGTGAGGGAAAAATCTCCTAGAGTGGCGTATCCAACCTTGAACAGAGGCAGCGTCTATGTCCCCACATGCCTCCTCCATTGCCTGGAGAAGCGGCATGCAGGCATAGGGCTGACAATCATACACTTTCCAGCGCCGCGTAGAGAAAAATTCCTCAGTAGGATTTAGAAAAGGTGAATATGGGGTGAGGTACACAACTGCGAACTATGGATGGGTGGCAAACCAGTTTTGGACCAGAGCAGCCCAGTGAAAACTTAAATTGTCCCATATTACCACAAATCTGGGCTGGCCTGGATCTGGACTTTGATCTGGAACAAGCATATTGTTAATTGCTTCCAGAAAAGTGAGCATATGGGCAGAGCTGTAAGGACCAAGTGTGGCATGGTGGTGGAGGACACCGTTCTGCGTGATGGCAGCACATATGGTCACATTTCCCCCACGCTGTCCAGGGGCATTGATAATGGCCCTCTGTCCTATCACATTTCTCCCCCTGTGCCTGGTTTTGGTGATGTATCCATGTAAATATATACATGGAGAATTGCATGACCATCCATCGCCAATATTCTCTGTAACAGACAAAATATACAGATCAGTAAATATGGTACAGTCCAATACTCTGGCCCTTTTTCTGCAAGTCTGAGGTACTGGAAGTAGTTTCGCATACATACATTCACATAGTCGCGTTGCAGATCTTTGACTCTGACAGTTTCTCTCAAATGGCACCCTGTACAGTTGTTTCATTCTCAATTGGTGCCGCTGGAGGACGCATTGCAATGTGACAGGCGTACAGCATCGATGTTTTTGAACACTGTTGCATCATTTAGGATATGCTCTCTTATCTCCCTAAGCTTAATGGCATTGTTGGCCAAACCATATTTACAATAGCCATCTCTTGTTCTTCTGTAAACATGTGACCTCATCCTCCATGGTATCTTTGCCTTTCCACTCTTTAGAAGAATCAAGAACAGTGTGAGTGTGTGCAGTATAGTACAAAAATGTTTTTTACAGTTGGCTGTATTGTAGTACAGTATGACAACCCACCACACTGTGGCCATCCATTCTAATGCAGTGCAGTAAATGGGTGGCTTAGAGCTACAAATGTTTGTAATACTATACAGTAATACATATTTTACAGTAATGCTGAAGTAGCCAGTAGATAGTTGCATACCTGTTCTCATTTCTAAAGGTTCGAATTATGGATGCCACTGTGAACCGACTCAAGTTGGGCTGGACTCTCAGTCCAGCCTCCCTCATAGTTAACCTGTGGTTGATCACATGATCAATGAACGTAGCCCTAATCTCATCAGAGACAGCTCTCCTTCCTTCTTTTCTTCGCCCTCGTCCTCTTCACCATCCACCTTGTCCTCTTCCTCCTCTACCAGCTCTTCCTCCTCAAACTTGTCCTTGTCCTCGTTCCCGTTCCCTGCCTCCCACTCCCACTCCCACTCCCACTCCCACTCCCACTCCCACTCCCACTCCCACTCCCACTCCCACTCCCACTCCCACTCCCCTTGCTCTCCCTGCAATGTTCACATCCATTGCTCTAAACAGGTAATCTGACTTTTGGCCTATTTATAGGTCTATACTAAAGCAGTGATTGGTTAGTGATCAGTTAAACAATTAGTGTTTGCACATGTGAGGAGTGGGTGTGAGACACTGGTGAATAAGTGTAGCATTTTGATTGGTTGTGTTTGGAAAAGGCAAGCAAGTTACTTCCTGTTTGATTTTTGTGTCTTAGGTAGAGAATTGTGTGTAGTGTTTTGCAAAAAGTGTTTTATGAAATTGAAAACTGAGTGAAAGGCTGACAATTAGCTTATAGTTTAGCAGACTTGGTGTGTGGTTTTGCTCTTTGAGTGACAGGTTTCAGAAATCATGTGACATGTAAAGATTTTGTGTTTAAGCAGTTTAAAAAAAAATTGTTTGACGACTTATTTTCTCAACACATTCGTTTGAATTTTCCCACCCACTTCACACGCCCGGACATGTTCTAATGGGTCTGGCTCAAATCGACTGACTGAGGAGAAAACGCAGAAAAGCGAAGCACGTTTCTCCACATAAGGTGAGTGTTATTACAGTTACAAACATATTTTCTTTATGACCCAAAACGACTTGGGTATTTTTCCTTTTGATGGTGATATGACAACATACTCTACCTGTTTAGCGGCTGTGTTGAATGTAGACACTCTGTGCCAATTAGCTATCTTCTCGTAAATCTGCCATAATCCGACAGACCAGCAGGTGCTCTAAATCTAATGTTGACTGAAAGGAGGGTAATTTTTTGCTTAAAATTATTTGCATTGACTCAGAATTCTGTTGGTGAGCTAATAAAATATGTAAAAAAAAATGTAGCTAAAAAGGTGAACAAGACAACCACTAACTTAATTAATGTTACGGGAGCATATTGGAGGGGATGAAACAACCATTAATTTAAACATATCAGAGTATAAATCCATTGAGTGCTATATTATGAAAGTAAACGTTAGTCTTTTGTTGCAAAGCATATAATTTGTCAAATTTACGTTTGGGGCATAGGCTATGTCTTTCGGCCAAGTGCAAGGTTCAGTGTATCATGTAGTCTTCGCGCCATTCTGCGTTCATGTAGCCTTAAATGTCATCATCGTAATCGGACATATTTACAGCTTATTTGACATTACTCCATACCAAACATGTTTTGACATGATACTTAATAGCCTAATATGTGATTGATTTGATTCTGAATCTTAAATCGGAATTACAAATCGTTAAATTGTTACACTTTGCAATGTGTTCTGAAGCAATATGGTCTTAATTGTTTAAAATCACACTACTCCTGTTTCACTCTGACCTTAATGCTTGATAGGAATCAGTTCATGGTAAGCTTGCATAAAATGTGTGTCTGACAAACCTGTTGCGGCTTAGCTATCACTTCATTGTAGGGCCCCTAATTGCATTGCAAATACACTGGTGTAAATATTGACGGTGCAACCGATGCAGCGCACCGGGCCCAGAAGCTGTCAGGGGCCCATGTAGGAAAGTGATTTTTTGCTGCTTTACTGTTGTAGGTGGGCCCTCTCGCGCATTGACCATTTCACGCAGTCTTCAAAGTAACCATTAAACGATATCACTAAAATAACTTGTAGCTGTGATAGCTATATATACCACCTTCCCCAGTTGTGTATAACACTTACGGTTTTGAGTCATAGCTTATTGTTATGTATTTTTATTTGTCCTTATCGAAATGTTCCAAGACTGCATGTTTTATTAAAAATAAATGTGTGTGTGTGTATTTGCTCCGAGGCCAATCACAATTATGTTACGCTACAGTGCAAATACATTGTTTTGTTAAGCGTTTTGTGAAGTTGGCATATATAAGAAAAATGTGGTGTGTTTTTTAAGTATCTAACACAATGCATTGGGCTTGCAAAAAGATCTCTACCAAAGCAGAGTTGTTAAAACATTATAGGTTACGTCACAGCCACGGTGGGCAACCTCTGCCATGTCCTTACCTTGATTGTTTTTGTTCCTTTAAAACATGGAGTAGCCTCAGATCACATCTGTCAAGAAGACACTCAGCTCAAGAAATTGAGTGAGATCTTCTGAAATACTCAGTTTCTGTTGCCAGTGCTGCAGTGTAGGCACAATCTCTACTGTATTTTGAACATCTTGGTCGACATTTGAAAAAGCAAGAAACTGTCATCTGTGTTTTCAAAAATTGCAATTTCAAAACTAACACCTATGGAACGTTTGCTTCCCACAGAAGTCACAAGCATACTCCCCACCCATTGGATGAGTTCAAAGAAGACTTGCTAAAGAGGTATGTAAACCCTTCAAATACAGATGATTGCAGTGATCGAGTTAATCAGGAGGGTTTTCTTGCCCTACTATTTCATGATAAAATGGCTGCTTTGAAAAAGGTCTATTTCATATTATTAATAACATTTCTTCTTAATTTCTTTAAGTAAATTGCCATCATTGCACTTGTGCATCTGATTTTTATTGAACCCCTGATATATTTTTTCATGAATCAGGACAACACAGTTGATAGACGGAGAGAAACTGCCATCCGCTGCCTCGTGGTCTATCTTGGAGAAGAGGAGGACCTTTTCAAAGAGTAGAGTGTAAGTAATTCAGTACCCTTTAATGTGAACCTTTAAGCTGTAGATACTTTCCATGTTGATCTAAGTCACACGGAATATTATTTCAATGTAAGTTGTCTTCTCTTTAGTATCTGGTCCTCTTCTGCAACTAGCAAAAAGCAGTGTTTTATATTTATATTGGAACGTATTTCTTTAGTAATTTATTGTAGTAGTGACTGTAGTGTGGTAATTTGTGGAGTAATTGAGATTGTGTGTGTGATATAGTCAATGTATAGGGGTTAAAAAAAGGATGTATCCATTGGTCAGTTGGTATCATTAAATAACACGTTTTGAAAACTGGAAGATGTACCATAGAAATGGTAACGGAATGGAATACAGTCAATAGTCCAATAACGGCTTTGGGTTGGGCCTTGGGTGTGACTTGTTTTACTAGCAGGTAAAAATGTAGTAGGGAAGAAATAAACATTAATTCTTACACTAATAAAGAATCAAAATCAGAATTCCATTCTTTCCTGAAATGTTAAGACTTGCTTTTCATTAAGCATTGTTACAGCCAACACTTCCCCCTACTGGACAAAACTGAAATACAGTCAACCTGTTTATTGTTTTTCACTTTTCTATTTTTACTGTGGTGTCATGAAAAAATAGAAAAAACATTGACATAGTAAATGTGCCTTATGGTAACAGAAAAATATACATTTAATTTATCATTGTTGAGTTACCATTTAAGTAGGTGTGGTAATGTCACCATAGAAAAGAGCTTGAGTTATGCATTCTAACACCTTTTAATTTCTTCTACAAGGACATGGAGGAGCTCAAGGCAGACCTTGTGATGCAAGTGATGAAGATTGCCATTATCGGTGATGGGTGTGCAAGTCGAAGGAACCAAGATCCTGCAGGGGATTGATGTCGCCAGATCCTGTGCTTTGCTGATGGGCGTAATATATACTCTTAATCTCAGCTATCCCAAGCAGTTGAAGTTCACCTTTCAGAAGCTGTTCCATGAACTTGATGGACAAAAGCCAGCTCAAAGGTAGTGAGTCTCAAGTACAGAGTACTGCTCTTAAAACCACAGCACTCTGAGGGAGTTGGAAGTTTTGCTTGATTTGTCTGAGGACTTCTCAACATGATGGACAGTTTTAACCCATATACTGGTGTTGCAATTACAAATATCAAAGTTAATATACCTTGAGGTTTTATCTGGTTACACACCGGATGTGTTGCACTTAAGAATTGACTTTACAATTGGTGCTGTCTTTTATATGTATATTCTATGCTCACAGAGCTGTACAAATACATTCAGAAGTTCAGGCTCTCTTTGTTTATCCAGAATTTAAAATTTTCAACCTGTTCTGAGCAATAAACAGTTGTCTGATGTAGAAATCATCACTTACTGCTCTTAGTGGCTTCTTGAAACTCTAGTGTTGAAGATATTTCTTATAAAATGTGATTCGTATTTGTGTACAAATAACTGCAGCTCTCTGGAGAAATGTGAGAGTTAAAATTTCATGCTCTTTGTAATATTTAGGGCTGCTTTTTCTTTAGTCTAAGTCCACTAATTTGTTGTTGCAGTTATTGTCAGCTCGGAGTGTTAAAGTAGATGCTTTCTATGACTGTTTTATGGTGAATGAGCTGTTAATCATCCAGTCCTGGTAATAATTCATGTTCTCATAATACATTTGGCATGCTTGCATCATTGTTTGAGTTGTTTCACGCTGTGGCTCAAACAGAGACTCATAATTTTGCCTTGTAATGAACAGTAGGCCAAACAGTTAAGTTTCTAAGACACATAGATATATCCTAAGTCACGATAGATATTTGTGGCTAAAACATTTTTATGCTTTGAGTATAATCTGATGTTGTGAAATCGCAGTGCAAAATAAAGTTAGCCTTATTGTCTAACATTTACTTTGTTTGACTTCATTCAGAAAGATAGGCTTTACTCAGAAAAAAATTTAAACATGAGTTGGGGTGAGAAAATATCTTTATTAAGAACAATGCAATGCTAGAAGCTAGTCAATATAAACATTTAAATTAATCTAGAGACTATACTTTTCTTTGCTTTCAAATACTGAAAAAAAAAAACTAGTTTGGACAACTTGATTTTTATATGCACTCAACTTAAAAACACCACTTCAATGGGGTGTTTTTTTCTTTTTTGTAATTCAAGCAATTTCTAAATTTCACTTCTAGGACACCCTCAAAAAATTACTGAAATAATAAATATATCCAGCTTAATTTACTTATGAGTATAGCCTAGTATGTCTTCATTCATGACCTAAGTAAGTACCAATAGCATGCTAAGATTTCAATGTGAGCGATTCCTTTCCACTTGATAAACAACTTTGTCTTGTACTGTGATATGTTTATAAACTGATATATTGCCTTGTCCCACCATTTTTCAGTTAAAAACAACAGATATCCAACTGAGGATCTTAATTCCAGACTTTTATACTTTCCTTTTCCCCTTTTCTACAGACAAGCAAGTAGAACATATACAGTGTCCTACTCAAAATGTCTGTTGTGACAAAAATGTTTACAAATGTTTACAGGTATTGGGAAAGAGGCAAAAGTCATATTAGTGGTGGCCATTTTAGTGTTAATCTCGGCTGCAGCCGAAGGATGATGATGATGATGATTAGTGTTATTGTTTTAGTAATTAGCTGGGTGTTTAAGTTTCGGTGGCAGTGCTATTCAGTTGGAGGCTGATTCAACAGCCTCCACAGCTGCACTATTTTTTAGCTGTGGCATTTAAGTGACAGTATAGTGAGTCTAGGGCTGTGCAATGTGACGATATATATCGTGTGACGATAGAAAAATGTCTATCGTTTCATATTATGCTCTATCGTTTATTTCGTTGTGTCGCAAATCACGCACTTTACGGCAATGTTTTTCGTCATTTGGACGAGGCTTTGCGTTCTTCCACACGGCACGGATGCAGGCAGGAAATTTGCATTAAGGCAACACAAACAAACATGGAGGAGAGTGAACGTGACACAGAACTATAGTTGAAAAGTGTTTTCTATTTACCTTTTTGTATTTTATACACTAATATTTTATATTTTGTTACATGCTTAACCCTTTCGCACGTAACTTATTTTTATGCTATATGTGTTACGTTACATGGTTCGTTATGTTTTCATTAGCGTTATTAAGTTTCTCATAGTTTTCAGTTAGCATTTGCTATAATTTTTTAACGTTAAATTGCGGTTTTCTCAAAGCTAAAATTAGCTAGAATTTTTCCAATCTAGTGTTTTAATCGCACCAGTTTTAGCATACGCACTAAATGGCAAATCACACTGGTGTGACCGTACGCACGAAAGGGTTAATTGAAAATTTGCACAAAGGTTCTAAATAAAAGGAGAAAAATAATCAAATATGGGTAAGTACCTTTTATTTGTCGCGTATATGATTCAAAATGTAATAAGAAATGTGGTAATTTTATATGAACTATTTATTCATTGAATTTACAGAAAATGTGCTATATCGTGATATGTATCATTATGGGATATGAAATGACGTTTGTTGGGATATGAGATTGTGGTCATATCGCACAGCCCTAATAGTGACAGTCTGGTCGAGAGAGATCAGGGAGATTCCCAATACACTATGTGTCTCCCGATTCCTGTCACCATCTCCTACAGAAAAAGCACCCACTGTCACTGTCCTCCTCGGTCTTGCTCTATCGCCAACCTCATATATCCCTCGTTGACCCTCATCAACAACCTAGCTGTTGCAGGAGGCCTGTGGAACTGTCAGTCTGCAACCTGGAAAGATGACTTCATCACAGCCTATGCCTGCCTCCTCTGCCTCAAGTTCCTCTTCCTCACAGAGATGTGGATCACTCCGGAAAACACTGCAACCCTGGCGGCCCTCTTCGCAGCATACTCCTTCTCCCACACCCCCCAACCCTCTGGCCAGGCTGGTGAGAGTACTGGACTGCTCATCTCTCAGTCCTGAAAATTATCTGGTCTCCCTCTCTCTCATCTCTCTATCTTCTCTAGAGACCCCTCAATCTTCTGGATTTGTCCAGTCACCTCTGACACACAAGGCAGGCAAACAGCTGGACCCGGTCTTCTGAGGGACTGCTCCACCTCAGACTTGAAAGTTACCCCCCTCCACCTCTCTGACCACTACTTGCCTTCTTTCCTCTACCTCCTCCTCAACGACCCTCCTCTGTGCTGACCTCTGTCACTTCTGACCGCAACCTCTCACCTTCAGCTTTCTCTTCCACAGTTCGCTTCTCTCCCACCCCTTGATTCTTTCACCAAACTTTCTACTGATTCCACTGCATCCACCTTTCTCTCTTTTCTGTCATCTTTCCTTGATTCTCTGTCCTCTTACTTCCAGGCCAGTACAACTCACTCTGCCTTGTCCATGGCTATCAGATTCACTCCATGGGAACAGGGCCAAGTTTTGTGCCACAGAATGGAAGTGGAGAAAACCCAGCTCCTCTGCTGATCTGCTGAACTATCAAGCTCTCCTCTCTGTATCCTCTTTCAGTGTGACTTCTGCTAAGGCTTCAAGTGTGACTTCCTTTTTACGAATCCAAGGTTCAAAAATCACTATCTAACCCACGAAGACAGTTTTCAACCTTCTCTTCACTCTTCAGTCCCCCCACTCCCTCTCTTCAGATGACTTTGCAGATCACTTCTACCATAAGATTGTCTGTCCTCTTCCTCTTTCCACCCTGCTCTCCTCCCCTCCTTTCTTTAAATTCTCTCAATTTTAGATGTTGATGTTGCTCAAATCCTGATACCACCCAATTCCCTCACCTCTCCTGCAGACCATGATTCCCATGCCTTCTCCCATCCATCTCGGCTCTGATGAATATTTTCACTCTCCACAGGCTGTCAGTCTGCAGCCTTCAAGGGGACGCGAGTCACACACCCTGCTGAAGAAAAGGACTCTGGACCAATCTGCTAGCCAGAACTATCGGCCGGTCTCTGTCCTTCCCTTTCTCTGACACACAAGTCTCCGTGTGCATCTCAGGTTGTCTGCAGGACATTTCACAGTGGATGGTGGACAGCCATCGAAAGCTTAACCTGGCAAAGACTGAGGTGCTTTACATCTGCTCAAGGCCCTCCCCACTTCAAGACCTCTCCCTCAGCTTAGACTGTACAAGCTTTTTCTACCAATAGCACTACTACTGTTAAAAGCCTTGGGGTAATGCTTCATATCCAACTGTTCCACTCAATTTTCCAGCAGGGCAATTTGACAATATATTTGCCTTGTCTTTCTTGCAGCTGAGTAGTGCAGCAAAAGTACCACAGCCTCTTGCAAATGTACACATGCATTTTTGCTCATCTGACCGTCTCTGTGCTGAAACATAGCAAGTGTAACAGTATGTATGCAGTGATGAGGACGAAGACAAGACACATGCAGTGAAGATTCTCCCAGCCCAAGCGATGGATATTATATACTCACAGCAGCCAAACACCATTGTAAACACTACCCACCACAGAAACAACAACAAGTACCAAACACTGTTTCACATTGGTGCTAGTTACTAACTACCACGGACCCAACAACAGAGGCCATCTTTATTACTGTTCTGCAGAGGCTAATCTTGCATAGACTGGACTGCAGTGCACCAACCTGGTTGTTGTACCTTGTCCTACCCTGTACCTTGTCTGGCCAACTACTGAAACCTGGTCATGCAGCACTTGTAGTATTTTTGACTCCTTATATGGCCGTTTTCTGTGTTGTACTCTGCTTTACTTGTAAGTGGCTTTGGATAAAAGCGTCTGCCAAATGAATAAATATAAATGTAAGTGTAAATGGTTATTTGAGTTTAATATGGATCTTGTTATATGGAAAATGTGTCTTAATTACATGTCAAAGACTGTTCTGTTTGGTTTTGTCAAAATAAGGAGAATCAAAGCAGATATTTTGTATTAATTTACAGTACTATTCAATCAAATAGTTATGTGATGTTATGGATATCCAGGCAATCTGGAGAACCAGAAAACAATCCCCAAAATAAAAAAAATGTAGAAGGACATCTCTGTGTAAATGAAAACCACTATAATATAAGGATTGTCTGGAAGTTAGGCAATAGGGTACAATCTTTAAAAACAAAACATAAGCAGGTTTTGAGTATAGTGAAATAAGCAAGTTTTTAAGTGGAATGTCTGTTATACTGCACTGTTGGAGATTTTTTAAAACCTGAAGTGAGTTCTTACACAGCATTTTAATTTATTCATTTCATTTCTTGCAATAGAAATATTACAGAAGTCAATGAACTGGTTAGCTTTGGAATTGAGAGATCATTGCTGACCTTAAAAAAAAAAATACGAATGAATATTTGACCTTCAATGGTTAATCATATTGCTGTGAAAGTACTTGGACAACAATGGTTATTTCCCATAATCTTTATTTTCACTTTATTTTTTACATTTTCACATTATTAAGTACATAGTTAACTCTTATGAAAACTCAGATTTCATCTGAAAAAGGCTCCAGGTCCAACATCTGGCTTAATCTTTGGGGTTACCTCCTTTCAGGTCTTTTCATTTTTTTTTCTGTGCAATACCTTTGAAATGGGGTAGGGAGATGTGGTCAGAAAAAAAAAAAAAAAATTGAGGGCTAACAGAAAACACTGGAAATAGCACATTGCTAGCTTAAACATTCAAGAGAAGAGAAAGCACTGCAAAATGTTAAAATAATTCAGGGACATACATGTTTTAAAAACACATTTTAAAGCTAAAGTTTTTAAGCTTTAAAAATGCAGCTGTTCTACAAGAACATTCAAAGATGTTAAGGTTCTGTTAAAAAGGGCACATCCCTTTATTTGCCTCTGCAGCCATTAACTGGCCTCCACGTAAAAACAAGGAAGCTGAAGACTGGAATGATACCAGTGGCCCACCAGAGTACACATGGGCACGGGGACATAAGGGGTCCACCTAGTCAAGCTGCGCTGATGAAGTAACTCAATATTGACAACAGTGACAGGTGAGTGGATCAGTGTGACAGTAACTGTGTGAGAATGATGAGGACTGACCTCCAAGGCTGACAAAATCTTTCTTCTAGGGTTTACTGTCTTCATGTCCACCAGAGAGGTCTGATGCCCACTGGATCCTCCTGGCCCCCCTGGCTCTCTGGTCCTCCACAACTGAATTTTCCGGGTCATACAGCGCACCCATCAGATTCATCACTTTTGCGCTGGACATGGAATGATCGTCTGTGGGGAGGGGGAGAGGGGTGCAGTTTACCTGGCGGCTCACTTCAAATAGGTTGTGTTCACCCTTTTGTTTCAAGGTACTACTGCGTTCATGGCCACATTCAGGGAGGCTGGAGGAACTTCTAATTATGAACCAAATCTGCTGTGTTTTCTGAATTCACTGATACCAAGAGCACAGCTGCTCATATCTGGCCATGAAGGGGCTCAACTGTTTTCCAGATTTCTGTAAATAACTGACATTCTCAGAAATAGAGAGTGATGCTGAACTGGTTCAATGGAGAGGACTGATTTAACTTGGGCGATTCCAGGCATCAGAGACAGCCAGTGGACACTGCAGCCCTCTGGGCCTGGTGGGTTAAGGCAGCAATACCATAGTGTGTCTGCCAGCTCCACCGAGGAGACGTGTGCCCATAGCCTGTTCGTACCTTCCCACTCAAACTCACCTCCTTTATCTGAGGGCGTGCTCATGTCAGCTTCCATTTCAGTAACCAGAGCTGAATCTCCGCTTTTGCACGGGGACACAGTGTTAAATAGCAGCTTCTTTCTGACATCCTTGAAAAAGTCTGAAGAGTGCCCTGCACCTGGAAATGACAGTGGCAAAATCCCCACAGGACAGAACCAGGGTTTTGTGCACGTTATTCCAAAATGAATTTAAGACATTTGATGGCTAATTTAATACCAATGCTGTACAATTTAATACCGATTCCACAAGAAAAGACCATGTAACCATGCAGTATAATTGTGTATGTGTGTCTGTTTTTTTCCTGCAGGGGGTAAAACACAGTGAAAACAATAACGCCCAAGAACAAGCTCTAACTCTTATTTGACCAAATGTCAGAACATGGGCCTTGCTCTTATACATGCCTGCAATATGAAAGGAGGAGAAATTAGGCAATATATACACAGTATGTGTGCGTATACATGGTAGCTGGCAGCAAAGTCTGTTCCTTTAATGATAGCATGTAAAACAATGTGTATAAAAGTGAGAAGTAACCTAACTAGCTAACTTAATTGTCTATAGCAGCTAGCTAATGGCACAAAGTCGGAGGTGTGGCCTGTTAAGCCAGCAATGGAACGTAAGTGAAGGTTAGCTAGCTGAGCTAGCTGCGGGGCTAATGTTGACACAGCCAATCTGTACATATTGTTCACAATAGAATAGATACAGCTGGAAATGACATTTGAATTTAGTAATGTTTTGTTTTCGTTTTAGTGGGGCTACACTGATCAAGAAAGACTGATATTAAATTTGTTTGCATATTTTATGTGCAAAAATTTACTCCCAAAAGCACGAGAGAGGATACAGGGGAGAGCCTAGTTGCTTTTATAATGGTGCTTCTTTAACATTTGCTTTGTCAAGATTAGTGCGAACAGGAGTCTATGAAAGCAGTAGCAAGCAATGACGAGACAAGGACAAGACATAAAGATTACACCCTGCCATTTTACCATAAGACCAGCAAATGTTCATACGTATGAGTAAACTACAATTAGACCACCATATAACAAAATATTGCCAGGCATGTCATTAGGAATGAGGAATCCTGTGCAAGTGTTAAACCCCTGAACAGGTGGGAAAACGGTCATAAATAAATGACAACATAACACGTTGCTGCTTTTTTCATGAGGGTGTTGTACAACCTGCAGCCTATGCCCCCCCCCCCAACTGTACACTAACGAAATTACACCAATAGTATAATAACTTTACAACTACTACACAAGCACAGTGATTATTAAGACTTTACCTATTCCTTCATCTCCAGCGGTGCTAGTAAAGACCTTCTCCTCTGTCGAGGATGCCAGCACTCTGTAAGGGGAGTGAGAATATTAACCAATCAAATTAGTCTGCACCAATAGTCAGCACTATGAATTGTGAGTCACTGACATCACATGAAAGCTACTGTGAATATGAGATATAGCATTTCATTGACCTTGAGATCAATGCAAAATCCCTCTCTGCAAAAACCCCAAACAAAAACATTTCAGTTTGCAGGATCTGTTCATACATGCATTCCAGTAAATACTGAATGTACTCTAACTTTGGAGTTCTGGGCACGGGGAAAACAATGAGCAGGCAACAACCCAAAAGACTTAAGGATGACTGACCCAGCTTAGATCTGGCATAAGTCAACTGCACATTCCCTGCTTCAAGCCCCCTGTGACTGCGGACTGATTTTTTGAAGATGATTTATCTTATGGTTTCTGCTCACAGTCACTTTACTGGATAAACTGCACTTGGTAATTTATATCTGAATTGTACCTGGGGATTTTGTGTGTCTGTGTACATTTGCTCTCAAATTGCATTCTCAGTTCCAGACTTCTACAGTTTACTGTATGGGTTTAGCTTGCACACTGCTCACTCTGCTTGGAATGCACTTCTTTGGGATTTCTTTCATCTTGAATTTGGGGTGGGGGTGCCAACCTCTCCTCACCGAAGTGTTCACTCCATCAATGCTGTGTGCCATCGAACACAGCTCTGGTACTTTATCAAGACCCAATTTACAGCCCTCTGAGCTACTCATTGAAAATCAGCCACGGAAACTCAGCTGCCACCATGCACAAATAGGCCTTTGCCTTCAAGAAATTCTAAAACGCTATGGAGCAGTGTACTAAGGCTTGAGTTGAAATTCACTGCTTAACTGGGCTGAAAAAAAAAATCCATCTCCTACTTACAAACAGCTAAAGACTAGCCCCTATAATGCTACAAACTACAAAATACTGATATTTTCACTTTCAAACACATGATCTAAAAGTTGTAAACTAGGGATGTGCAGAGAGCCCAGTATTTGTATCTGTATTTGTTGAGGCAGCAAAATTATCTGTATTTGTATTCAAATAAAAGTGGAAATAGGCGTAACAATCCTGTTTTTGTTTTTATTACACTGCTAATTTTAGGATATTAAAGTGTTAATATAAGTGTTCTTGAGCCTGTCAAACTATAGATACTGCTGTCTGAAAAAAGGAGAGTAGTCTAACGGGCTATGCAAATATCTCAATCCATGTCTAGTAGGGTTGGGCCGATGGCTGACAGACATCACGATGATGAGCCAGCACACACTATAATTCCAGTGTCTCTGCTATAACGTAGAAAAATATATTTATTACTTATTTGCGGGGATTTCCCAGGGATCAACTTGAGCCGTAGAGCTGATGAATAGGGTATGTATTTCAAGGAGTGTCAGCCAGAGAGCGCAAAAATGAAGGATGGATTTATTCTAATTATTATATTAGCTCCTTGCGCCTGATTTAAAGAAAAAACATCTTATTTAATCACACTACCGCCCAGTGAAAGCATGTTTTAATTTAGGCGCATAAAAATTATTTTTTAAATCTACCTGGTTTGCACCTACCTCAGTAAATCAGGGGGCGAGTCTTTATTTGTATCGCAAAACTGAGGATTAAAACTTACCTAGAGAGCGAACTCTCCCGTTCTCTGCTATACCTGTCTTAAACAAATCCTAATTCCTAATCGTTGCATTGTTATTAACGCTTTTTCACCATGTCTCGCCCTGCACATTTAACTATATTTCATATTTAGGAAAAATATAATAAATGAATTATTAATATTGTAATGACTAGAGCAGTGTTTCTCAACCCTGCTCCTCGCGGCACCCTGTCCTGCATATCTTCGATCTATCCTTGCTCTACCTACCTGACTGAACTCACCAGTGGCACATTTTATTAGCTGAGCACACCTGATTTAATCAAGCAGCACGGATAGATAGAAGCTATGCAGGACAGGGTGCCGCGAGGAGCAGGGTTGAGAAACACTGGACTAGAGGAAAGTCTTGCTGATTTATGTTTTCATTAGCGTTATTAAGCTTCTCATAGTTTTCAGTTTGCATTTGCTATATTTTTATCGTTAAATCGCTTTTTCCTCAAAGATAAAGTTAGCTAGAATTTTTCCAATCTAGTGTTCTAATCGCACCGGTTTTAGCATATGCGCTAAACGGCAAATCACACCGGTGGGACCGTACGCGCGAAAGGGTTAAAAAAAAAACCGTCTTTTTAACAGTGGATTTTCTTGAACTTTAAATATGATTCAACTGAAAAACAAATAACCCTAACCGCGCTCACAGTTATGAGGAACACCATCTATTTGACTTTTTTTTCTTCCCGAAAACAATTTTTAAAATATTTGTACGAAATAAATATTCGTAATAACCCACTATTTGTGCTTTGCCGAACACTGTATTCGGATTCGGCTCCACCCCTATTGTAAACTTTAACTGAATATCAGTAAATGCAAGTACTGTATCCATTTTCTGATTTAACCCTGTCCTTCAGAAATACTGTTTTACAAAATGTTATGTCTGAAGAAAACTTGGGTACAGAGTCAAGACAAATAGTGATAGCGTTCAAAGAATACTTTAGGTATTCACCTACTTGCTTCCATTCCACTTCTAGGATATGTGTGTAAATTAGAAATTGAAATTGATTAAATATACTGCTGTAAAAGTTTCTGTCCTCTAATTTTTTCAGAGAAGATGTTTTGTTCAAGCTTTCCGTTGAAATCAGTCCTTGTCAAATCCCTTTGTTTGAATTTTAGGAATTACAACCATATAAGAACACTAGAACTATGACTTTACTGGGGCAGTACTGTAGCACAGTGGTTACGGAGCAGGACTTGAAACCAAGAGGCTGCTGGTTTAATTCCCCACTGGGGCACTGCTGCTGTACCTTGGGCAAGGTGCTTAACCCACAACTGTCCTGGTAAATATCCAGCTATACAAATGGATAACATTGTTTGTGAGAAAAAAAAAAAAACAAAAACAAACTGTAACCGATGTAACCAACCCTGGCAAAACCTGTCCAATAACTTTTCACCTAAACTTGAACCACAAAAGGCCCCACACTGTGAACATATGCATAACGCAGTCATACCCAAACCAGAGGCCCTGCAGCTAAAAGAAAAAAAAAAAAGGTTGAAGTCCTTCCAAAATGGAGGCACAAAGGGCACCTATGGTGGTGCTATGAGGAATTGAAAACCTGAAATAAGTGTTTGGTTGGAACTACCAGGCCATTTATAAATACTCCTTGCGAGGCTCATAGTATGTTTACATTTACATTTACATTTATTCATTTGGCAGACGCTTTTATCCAAAGCGACGTACAAAAGTGCAAATAGTGAGCAAACAACAGGCACAAGAGCAAGATGTGTAAAGGTCATACAATGCAAATAGTGCTGAAGCTGAGCGCAAGGTCAGTGACCCGAGCCAACTAATCTGAACTAGGATTGCATCTCAAATACAATTACAGACAAAAAAATGGAGTACCGCTATACTACCTAGGTAAGTGAGCAACAAGTACAAGGCAGGAGTCAGATTCTCAACATCAAAGTTACAAGGTCGAAGGGGAGGTATCAGTCCAGGTAGAGTCTGAAGAGGTGTGTCTTCAGCGCACGTCTGAAGGTTGGATTGATGGAGTTGTTCTTAGGGGGTGGG
Organism: Megalops atlanticus; assembly: GCA_019176425.1. Lineage (NCBI taxonomy): Eukaryota > Metazoa > Chordata > Actinopteri > Elopiformes > Megalopidae > Megalops > Megalops atlanticus. The sequence continues at coordinate 8,735,675 of CM032881.1, forward strand.
GAGTTCATTCCACCACTGGGGGTATGTCCAATTTAAGGAAGAGAAAAAAAAAAAAAAAAAAACTTTCCCTGGGATTTATTCAAAAGAACTATATTTTTCCACACTGAAAAGCTCATTCTTGAGGTAAACTAAAGATTATTATTATAAAAATAAATATTACGGCGATTACAGGGTCCAAGCACATCAGCTGAAAATTGAATGGGTGATGGCTGCCATTTTTTCTGAGTCATCAACTTGTACTTGAAGACTTTATCAGGACTTTTGACCCAGTGGCAGTACACAAAATTCTAACTTTGTTAGGGGATTGGTTCAGGAGATATGGCCATTTCTTTGCAATAGTGCCACCCATTCATGGATTTACACCAAACTTGATCACCTTAAGCCTATTGTCCTATAGATATCAGTTCTCATGTAAATGTGACAGGTAATGTAAATGTTAAATAGGTCAATTTTTTCCCATTGTAAAATACATGTATTATATGCAAGAATGTTTGCCATTAGAAGAACCCAAATAATTTTTGCCATCTCAGGTCAGTGAAAGTTGACCTGAGTATAGGTGTCTGGGTCAATGAATGTTGTTCTGGGTGTAGCTGTCTAGAATATAGCACCGCCACTGGGACAGTTGGAGAAATTTTCATACAGATTGCTCTTTGACACACCCCAAATAATCCTGCAGTTTCATGATGATAGGTCATAGTAAACTCAGTTTAAGGGCTCCTGAAATTTTATTTGACATTTGACATTGACACCCACTCTTACTCTTACACCTATGGGCAATACAACATGTCCAATTGACATTACCTGAATGTGTTTGGACTTTGGTAGAAAACCAGAATACTCAGAGAAAACCCACATGAACACAGGGACAAGGTACAAACTAAATGCAGACACACCCCAAACTCAAAACCTCCATATTATTAGGCAGTAATGCTACCCATTTGCACCATCGTCCTGCCCCCCACCACATATATGTCAAGTTTAAACATAAGTAGTACCATAGTCTCATTAGCCTGGATGTTTCTCATTGATTCCGCTGAAGAGAAGACAGAAGGCACGTATGAATACTACAATTACTATGTCTTTTTTGGAGCAGGAGGTAGGGGGTAAGGGTTTGGGTTCAGCTGTCCTGACCACTAGAGGCACTCCCCACAGCCTGTTGATAGCGCCTACACAGCTGCAGGTACCAGACCTACTGGTTTTGATAACAACGTCAAAAACGGACTGGTCTGCGAGGCAAAAAGAGAGTCTTTGAAAAGCCTTCATGAAGCTCGCCCCACATGTCATTCGTTTGTGCTGGTTTGTGCCGTAAAAAAAGAGAAAAAAATTGTTTGTGCTGTTAAGGGTTTTGAGTAATTAAACTTTACATTTTCTGGCCAGTGACGTCACTCAGCTCCCCATCATTGTCCAAATCGCTCCAAAATGGTCTCAATTGTTTGTGCTGATTTGTGCTGTTCAAAGAAACATTTGTGAACATTTGTGTTACTATGCTTCTGAAGGCCGGTTTCTCAGGGAATTAAGGTAATTTCTAAAACGCGTGGCATCACTTGACGATGACGTCAGCCTAATCTCAGGTGCGTCCACCAGAAGTATGCTGCTGGCCATCGTAGTGGGGAGCTGAGAAGCTTCTTTGCTCTTTGCCCTATATATCTTAAAGGTGAGTCAAATAGTCGCCTCTTTTCTTAACCCATAGATACTAGACTTTATTAGAACATTGTTATATAAAAATGTTGGAGGGGATACAGGCTATAGGCCAAGGCTACCTTAACATTAGGGCAAGCAAATGTGCCTTAACGTGCAGGAAAATCAGATGTCTAATCCACTACACCAGCGTTTCCCAAACCTCTCCTGGAGTACCACTTGTCCTGCATGTTTTAGATCTCTCCCTGCTCCAACACAGCTGATTTAAATGATCAGTTTGTTATCAAGCAGCTTCAGGAGTTCAAAATGAGTTGATCATGTAAAGTTTAATTACTTAAAACCCACTAAAACCCTAAAACCCACAACCAGAAAGTTTAACAGAAACAGGTTACTGTACGTTCACACCAGGAGCGGCGAGAGAGTCAAAATTCGCTCTGGCTGCCCTGCCAGCAACACTGTCGAAGAAGTGGACGCTCTGATGTAGATGAAATGGGCGGCTACAAGTTCATTCGAAATGCTTGGTCTTGCAAACGTTATTTAAAGGGCCTGCAAAGCAAACAAACGTGTCGACCGGTATCTTTGTGCCGACTGACCACAAGTAGGGTATAAGTTAACTTTGTGAAATCTTTTAAATGTGAGGGTAAGAAATCGATCGATGAAGGAAAGAAATGAACAATTATAATGACATGTTTTGGTAACAAAATAAACTAACGAAATAAACTGATTAAAAGCCATTTGTGTGGTGTGACCTTTGTGTTGTTGCTAAGTGCTAAGTCAAATTTCAACATGCAGTTTATAGGACACATTTACTAGCCTTGGTCTTTAATAAACATTAACGTTTGTGTGTAGCCTACATTTATTATCAGCCTCTCCTCCATTGTGCTTGGGAACTAATGTTTGGTGGGAACAAAAGTTTACACGGTTGAGTTCTCCAGAATTCTCTAGAACGGAGAACTTCTAAATTCCGATTGGTTGCCGCCGAACCGCGTCATAGCTTATTACCATAAAGTTGCCCAGACTTCAACTTTATTCTGACGCCTTCGCCGCCCAAAACGCGCCGCCTGTAGCAAGCCGTTTTAACATTTCATAGCTAGCCTGGATATGTATTGCAAATATCCGTAATTCAATTCTTCCTAGTCAAAATGAACATTTCAGATAGGCACAATGACATTCTTCCTATCCACAACTGTCATTTCATATAGGCACAACGTCATTCTTCCTAGGGGAAGGATCCGTACGGATCACGGATCAACTAGTCTGTTACACCAGTTATGACTAGTAACAATTGTCAGCGGATCTTGTCAGCAGGATCGAGAGGAGTGGACGCCACAGGGTTATCGGCAAACAGGGTCAAATCAGGCTGGGGATCCAGAAGCAGAGTTTCTGTGTGTTTCCAAGAACTCTGCAGATGCCCCGACACCAGTGTTTCGTTTAAGGCGTCGGGTTCGTCTCTCGCATTATTATTCATATTTAAAAGAATTAACCGAAGATTACCTAGACTGCCGTGCTCCTTAGCGTCAGACTAACACAACGTCATGTCCTCCCCGGAAGGCCTTCAATTTATAGACCTCTGGCGTTTAAATAAAATACTACAAGCAAGCGGATAAAATGAACTAATTCAACTAATTAGTAAACTACTAAGTTAGCTAACTTATTTTTATTTTGCAAGGGTCCCGGCAGGCGGGCACTCCCTCCTTTGCCGTACAAATCTCTCGCCTTTTACTAAAGATTTCCGTGGACGGGAGCAGAGGTGAGCCTGTGCTATTTTTGGAGTCCGATTTGACCCGTTGGAAAAAAAGACCTCTGCGTGTAGTCGGGCGGAGTTAAGCAAACAAAAAGGGCCGTCCGGAAGTGTCGGCGCGCGCACCCCTTGCCCGAAGTTTCCGCAGGTATACACCCGTTACACTAGCTTGTGGGAAAGGAACAAAAAAAAAGCTAGTATGCAACCACCATGAAAAAAAAAAAAAAAAACTGACGTTTTCCTTGATACACAAAGGACCCTGCTATCTGCATGCAAGGGCATCACTTCTGTCGTGAGCTAAACCACCCCTCAAAACGCTGTTACTACGCATCGTCAGCTTTACTGTGCCTAGGGCAGGGGCCGGCAAACCGCGGCTCCCGAGCCGCATGTGGCTCTTTAGCCCCTCTCTAGTGGCTCCCTAGCTTTGTCCAAAAAAAGGAAATGAATAAGTTTTTTTTTGTTTTTTTTTTAACATTTTGCTATCATTGTTGTAGGCCTGAAGTCATCCTTACATTATCCAGTGTTCAAAATTTATTGCGTGCTATTCGTTTCGAGAACGATAAAATAACGCATGGACACACGAATACACACCACGGTAAACAAAGAACAACGGGATGCTTGTTTCCTTAAGTCTCGCACAATAGACCAATACTTCCGTGTCGTGGTGGCAGAAAGTGGCTTTGGCACCCGTAGACTTACATGCAAAAATCACGACTTTCTCAATGTTGTTTAATAACTTTACCATGTTTGTATAATGTCGGTATCAATTTTTTTTTTTTGCATTGTAGAAGTCACATCCTACAAAATATATTCCCACCAACATGATAACATGAGTAACTTTAGAGATTTATTTTAATACCGGTTTTCCCCCATAAAGATAGCTGACCGAATGCATGTGTCAGTATTTTAACAGTCACCGACCGTCTTGACTAGTTTCGAAGTACATTAACTTATTGACCGTCTCTAGCCTTAGATAAAACAAAACTTAACATTGGGATGTCGTTTCTTGTTAATATTACACCTGACAGCACAACTCTTCGCTATTCACTATTACTAGTGGGGATCCATTGATATGTGGCTAAACTGGTACCTAGCTGCTAGGTAACATTACTAGCCTACTGTCTCCCCATAGAATCATATGGTTTTCCCCCATTCGGACACGTTACCCTGACATTTTTTTTTAATTGTAAGCGCACAGAATCGTTGCTGTAGACATATTATTTAATATACATCTGATAGATCATGTAAAAGGTATAAAATGTAAGATTAAATGATAACACAATAAAAGACACTGTCGAGAATGCCCAGTTTTCTGCTGGTACTGGTTACTACCTGGTGGCTTTCGGCTTTCAATGTTTGTAAACATAGGAAATGCAAAGTTAAACTATCAAATAATCATAAATAGCCTACCGCAGCCACCTTGTGCTAAAACATATGAAGGAATACTCATTTAGACTCACTTAGTAATGTTAATAGGCTAATTTAGACTAATAGGCTGTGGTACCTGCATTTAAAGGGCTCAAATATTTTTTGCAGCTCCAGACTTTTTTTTTTTTTTTCTTTCTGGCTAAAATGGCTCTTTAGATAGTAAAGGTTGCCGACCCCTAGCCTAGTAGGGGGACTGAAGGTTTTAGCGACCTAACTACCTGACTCTACCATAGTGTTTGCAATTAAAACATACTTGTTCAAAAGTACATATAAAATCAAGACGAACAGTTTGCCAGACTGGTAATAAACGGGTAGAGGCTACCGTTCATAGTGAAAAGACGAGGGGATCTTGTCTGCAGAACCAAGAGGAGTGGACGCCACAGGGTTGTCAGCAAATGGGGTCAAATCAGGCCGGGGATCCAGAAATACAGTTGCTGTGTTTTTGGAAGCACTCTGCAGATGCCCCGACACCAGTGTTTCGTTTAAGGCGTCGGGCTCGTCTCTCTCATTATTATTCATATTTAAAAGAATTAACCTAAGATTACCTAGACTACCGTGGTCCTTAGAGTCAGGCTAACACAACGTCATGTCCTCCCCGGAAGGCCTTCAATTTATAGGCCTCTGGCGTTTAATAAAATACTACAAGCAAGCGGATAAAATGAACTAATTCAACTAATTAGTAAACTACTAAGTTAGCTAACTTATTTTTATTTTGGAAGGGAGCCATATATTTTCAGTTTCTTAAGTTTCTTCAGTCGGCAGAAGTACATAGTGTCACGTGGCTTTTATGGGTCACGGGATAACAAGGATAGACGAAGCTTTACTGTTTAGACTAGACAACTTTATTTTTGCAAGACTGGCTAGCATAAAGGTGTTTTGGCAGTCCTTCAGCTCCTGGTCCTGCTCCTGCTCCTCTCAACTCATGCATCAACTTCTTGCACGAAATCTTGTCGAAAAAGCCAACAACACAGGTAATACGCAAATACATTTTCACCTGTCTAACCTGCGTAATGTATTTACAAAACAAAAATGAAGACAGAATAATTCTTTGAAGGTATGGCTATGGCATGGATAGTAATAACGGTGTTCTTCCAACAAGTGCGGAGTATGGCTATCCCGCATTATCACTAAATACAGGTTAGAAGTGGAAGAATAAGGAAACGTGAAATTATTGCAATGACTTGTTTTATATTTGTTGTAAAAACAGCATTCTAGTGTGTATGACCTTAGGCTAATTACAGGCGTGCACAAACTGTATTGATCATTACAGCTGAACCCTACACTCGACAAATGGACCATTCAGATGTCCCTGTATCTGTGTAATTGAGCTGTTGGTGTTGAATGTCCTAGTATAAGAGTTGATGTGTTCATTTCAATGCAACATATACCACATCATAACAGACACATAACAGGTCCCCCCTTTCAGGCCATAGGTCAACAATAGCCTAATCCACCTCTAACACACTTCTTTTTCCCCTGATCATTTTCAGCATATGGCTATATAACACATAACGTAACTGCTACTGCTAGGTCTGTACATAACATGTAAGGGAAAAGCACATTGTGGTGGTAGATGGTAGATAGTAAAATGAGAATCCCAAGGTACCAGAAAGAATAGGGGGAGCATTGGGTGGTATTTGTTTGCAGTAATGTCTCTATAGTGTTTATGAGCCAATGTGGCCTAAATTGTTTGTTGTAAAGTGGGGTCATATTATCATAATATCAGCTATGAGCAATATATTGTCATATTGAATGACAAAGTTGTTTTATGTGTGAATGCAATTATAAATGCACAGTATTTAATTTGAGCTATCATTATGAACTATCTGAGCAGAACTATTTTTGGAAATGTGTATATGTAGATCTCTGGAGAATATTCAAGATAATTGTGTATGGGAGTTATTTGCAATGTAAACATGAGTAATGGGTGGCATTTTTGTTAGTGAAATTATGTGTTTTTGTGGCGTAATTAATGGGTTTAGAATGATAGAGATGAATTGTGATATGCAGTTTAATTTGTGAAACAGGCCAGCCGAGTGTACACCAGGAGAGACAGACACACACACACACACACACACACACACACACACACACACACACACACACACACATGCACACTCATGGATTGAAAGAAATGTGGAAATTGTGTAGAATGGGACAGAGAGAACAGGCAGTTAGTGTTGCAGTGGTGTAATCCTGCCAAATAACAGTTTCACCAAACTTTTATACTCTGCCGGCATGTTATGGCCTGAGTAATACATCAGTGGATGCCGACACCTACAGTGTTACCCAAAATGCTCTGAGTTGTAGAGGGGACAGCTAATTGGCAAACAACCACAATGAACATACTGTATATTACTATGGAGAGAAGACTACATAGATGCAGCCTGTCTGGACAGAACGAACCAACAGTGAGAAATATCGGCGGATGGTTTCAATACTGTTACCAGCAGGTGGTGGTGGTGAAGAAGCAGATAACAAAGAGAGTGTGGAATGGTTCACTGATCCAAATCTCTGTGTTATACTGATACTACATTGTACAGAAGTAAATGGTTGAATGATCCCAGTCCTCAGGGTCATTGCAGTTGTGTTCTCATTGTGTACTCTCATATGCTGTATAGGAATGGGGGATAAACCACTAACTCTCAACTTGGCAGATAACTAAATTGTTATAATCCTGCTAGCAAGTAGTGTCTATTTATAAGACAGGACCCCCGCCTCCCTAACACACTCAACATGCACAAAGTAGCAAATTATCAACCATTAATACCAATGTATTGGAATCATCATCAAATGTATATAGGTTTCAAAGTCTGATTATTTCATTGTTAGCAATGCATACAAATGGCAAAACAGATATATAATAACAGCAGCAGTTTATTATTTGCATGTATTTATAATTTCTCACAGTACTGTATTCATTACCTGTTTTCTAATGGTATTAAAAGCTCTGGAAAAATAAAGAGCAAACTTAAAATGTAACATCACTGCTTATTGTGTTCAGTTGCAGAAAATATTTCATTTTGTCAAGCAGTAGAACTGGAAAGGCAATATATAAATCTCACGTAAAACTGAAAACTGTTTACATAGCAAAGTATAAGTTTTTAATGAGAAAGCATTTTCAGAAAATGGAAATCTGTATCTCCCTATATCCAGAAACTTGTTGTGGCCTTTTGCAGGGAGTACACATTAAAGATCAACTTTACAGTAAAATCACCATTTCAATGGCAAAAGTTTGCCTTTGGTCTTACTACAAAGTAACTTCAGAATACTGTTTTGATATAGTACTGGGTAGAGTAGTTATTTTGGATGCGGTATTGTTCTTTTATTAATATCCACTAGGTGGCAGAAAATGACTGGGTTCAAGGCAACAGCCTCTGTTAGTAATATTCCCTACTAGAGGGTGAGACAAGATGGATGAGTTGTGCATATACTTATTTTATATATACGTAAAAATAAATAATGATAAAGACAGTCACCAACAGAATAACTGGAATTTTAGTGATTCTTTTCAGCTGCATTTACCATACAAGTTTTATAACTCAAGAAAAAAAATGCTGTTGTTTCTGAAAGTTGTATAAAGCCTTGCATATCTGTGGAAGGAAGTAAGGTGAATTATGTTCAACTCAGACAAAATTTTGCACACATCCTTTTCCCCCTAAAACATTACGCACAATGGGTGGTGTGCTGGATTTACTTTTATGAATATAATTTTACACTATGTAGTTACAGTCATATTTTTACTTTTATTTTTTTATTTTTGTTGAATGTTAGCATGCAGAATACTTAAAAGGGATTTTGTAATGTATGTTTTTATTTTGCTGGCATCCTTATTTATGTCAAACAAAAGAAAGTACAAGTGAGTATTAGGAGGTAAATTAACGAATATTACACACTGTATATCTTACATGAGTTCAAAATGTAAGATATAGGAGAATGTAGATATACACCATGTGAACTTGCCAATATCAAGAACAGTGTCAGGTGTGGACATGCAGTGTATTTGTTTTAGGAAACTATAAGTCATAATGGATGAATTTTCACTACATATGAGTACATACTAGACTATCCGTAGCTCTGTTGTAGCCTGTTCACTGACGATGAAGTATTCCATTGTATCAATCAGTCAAGAGTTTTGAAAAGTTTGTCATCAAAATGAATGCATGAATGGGTGCACGAATGAATGGGTGAAAAAATGTTGTGAAACTCATCTCATCAGTTCGCTTTTAGTGTGCCAGAATACAGTGTCCAGACCAGTGCTTACAGAACAGAACATTCTTAATTAATGCCATATGCTGAAAAATACCCATGCGTACAGTTGCTAGTATAAGCATTTATGTGAGAAAAATGGTTGATAAATCATTGTTTAACAGGAATTTTGTAAACTACTTACAAATGCTTGAACATAACAAATTGTTGTTTGATAATGAATGGAACTGTTAAGAGGTAGATTTGAGGTGACAGGTTTTAGCATCTTCTTCATTCTTTTTAAAGCAGAATGCAAATAAGGGAAGTGGCATTGTAAATAATAATAAAAAAAAAACACAAAATGCAATTATTTGGACATAGCAAAATACTACGAGCTCAACATAAACCAAAAATTGATCTATGAATTCACTCTCCCTCAGTAAAAAAGTAATTGTGTTCATTTAACTTATTTATCTCTCTTTACAGTTTTATTTATAGATGGTAGAAGATGCAGAGGAGTAAATGATGATTAATTGAGAAAACGCTCAGGAAATGGGAACTGCTTCCTTTATTTAATTACTGTGTCAGGCTGAATTACTGCAGAGATCTGAAAAAAGGACTCATCGATGAGCTGGATGGAGTTGTTTAGCGTCGGCGGTAGTTATCAACATAAGTTATTTGACTTTTTCCGTTTAATTCCTCATCGAGTGGATGGTGTAATTTCATTTACAGATGTTATGGTGGAATAATACCATGAGTAAAGCAGCTCATTTGTTACTTCCGTTGAGTCGAGCGAGGGATAATTGCTGGAGGTTCTTCATCTCTCTTAGGCAGTAACAGTCAATCTGTGAGGAAAAGACCTGGATTCCAGTCTATATTCCCTGGCCTGTATGCCCATTGCATTCAGAGAGCAACAGTTCAGGTGAGATTTCGTCCAGCTGAAACCAGTGTATGCAAAACAACAGGCCTGTTCAGTTTGATTTGGGGTTGAGAGCTTGCTTCTACATAATAGCTTCTCTCAGGTTTAACCTGTGGAAAATACTTATCTGAAAGTTATGAGTAACTGAAGTGCAGACATGTCCCCAGCCTGAAATATCTCAGGGTTTGCATTTAATCAAACTCTACAGCCATATGTCATTGCTTTGTTTGTGATTTAATGCTACTGACCTCCTGTTTGAGCCTGGAAATGTACAGTTGAAGGATAGTACTCAATTTTTCATAATGAAGAAATGTAGAGGAAAAGTAACCTTTGCTTCACATTTCAATACTTTATGGTATTTTTCCTTTAGTTAAGAATATATCACTTTGCAAGCTGAAGCTTAATTAATACAATGGTTATGCAAAAATGAAGGAGTTTAAATATTTAGACTTTTTCCTATGAAATGTGCAATGCTGGCACACTGTTTTCAGGTAATGCTTTGCTTTACAGCAACACAGCTTAATGCACAGCAAATACATTGCCTAGACAGCAGCCTCACTTAAGTACACACCTTGTTGCCATGCAGAAATCTTCTGGCTTCCAACAGGGAGATAATTAAGGGAAGGCAACTTCAGAGGCAGAATCAAGCATGTTTTAATGCCTGAAACAAAGGAATATCTTTACATATGTACAACGGGGCTATAGCCTAAAACATCCATAGACCATACAGGAAACAAATTGTACTGATCTTGCATCAGCTCCTCCTTTTAAATTGGAACTTCTAATGTAAAATTTGTGAGGTATAATTATTTAGCTCATTCGTCATTAATTTTCATCCTACTCTAAATACTGCCTTTGGTGACCATTTTAAAATCTGTTGAGGAAAAGACTCTGTACCACTGATTACCTCTGAGTATTTAATGAGAGAAAGAAGGAATCCATCAACAAGCACTGGAATGATATATCACTTAACAGAAGCAAAAACATATAACCAAGTAATTTGATGAGTCTCCAGAGATATAATTTATGTCTGATTTATCTGGAGAATAAATAAGCAAACTTAATTCTCCTTTTCCGTAATCTCAGTGATAATTTCTTTGCCCTGTAAGGAAGACGTATTGATAGTGACAGTATCATATGCATTTGTAGTGGTAGTTGACACTAAAATTCATCCTGGAAGCTGCAGTTTGTGGCAGTTTCTCATAATGTAAGCTATGTGCCTGTGATATGTTTAGCAGTGCTCTTTTAGTAAAGGCTGGATTGTGTTATGTTCAGGTCACTGTTATAGCTATCAGACCCTGTGAGAGTGAAGAGGCTGGAGGCCAGCAAGAGGAATTCAGGTAGTGAGGTGGGAGATTTGTGAGGGTAGCACTCAGTTCCATCACAGGCGATTTTGTATTCCACGTATGGGGAAGACATCCCATCCACAGGATTCCAACATACAGGTTGTTTATTAATGAAATGATGAACCATTCCAGTACGGACAGTGTGCAACAAAATATCAGTACTTCTGCATAGTGTAAGAAAAGGCAAACTGACAAATGAAAGAGGTATGAGGTCCTATTTCTTAAAGCCAGGTTTAAACTACCTGGACTGTACCCCACATTGTGTGAATAATTCCACTGATAAAAGCTGTAATTTAATATTCTGGTCTTATTATCAAACAAGGTGGCCATATGCAGGATAATGAGCACTGGCAATTAGTGTATGCAAATCTGAAAGGATCAAATTTTGCATTCTGTAATTCTTGATGGACGAATTGAGAAATACACACTCAAGTCTCTTGATTGAGTATAGGAAGTAAAATTGGTTCATAATTTTGAAATTTCATCTCTAAGTTTAAAATCCCTGTTTTTTCTCTCATTTTTGAAAAGTTTTGAAAAATCGCATGCACTCTATGAAATATGGTCGTAGTTTGATGTGGATTGCCAGGCACAGAGTAATGCAAAAAATATTTGAGAAATCCCCTGATGTATTTATTTTGTCACATTGTAAGAGTTTGTGTAAAGTGTAAATTGCATTTCCGTAAATGGAAGAGCATGGATGCCATGCGAGCTGGATGTTTAGTTAGGCTTTATACCCAGTCATTCGATCTGGAGTGAAACTCGGTGATAACAATGCCATGCTTGGACAGACAGCAAGCTCTGCTCCTCCTTAGTAATGTAGCACGCTGCTCTGTAATGCCGCCTAATAACTGGTGTTTACATTGGATTATCAGGCATGATTACTAATTAACACAGCACTATTTACTCTGGCGGATCAGTGGGCCTTGTTAAGTAAAAGATAATCCAGTAAAATTAGAAGTTTATGCTACTGTTTTATTTCACGCCGCAGTTGTGTTTGCTCAGGCTTTTTGTTAGTGTGCTCCTGCGGAGGGATACTGTGTTCCCTTTTGAAGTTGGGCCGAAATGTTGGGGCAGTAATTCCGCTACCAAAGAAATATCTGCAAATAAGGAGAAGCAGATGACATTTCTCATTAACTAAAGCAAATTAACACCAAAGTTAAAAGTTTGAAAGCAATTGCCATGGAAAAAGAAGCAGCAAACAAGGGAAATTGGCTTTGCTTGGCTATTCCAAAGGCACAGACAGGCAGAGGATGAGCTTTATATTTGTTTGTGATCTTTGGCCAATTAATATTAGATTAATATGAACTGTCATCTTAAATAAATTGTCTTATCTTTTATTTAGATGAAATGCGGTTCTAGTGAAGAACTAATGCACTCAATGTCAGTATTACTGAGTACATGATTGTGAGTGATGCATGTGTTTACTTGTAAGATTGTATATATTATTAAAACAGCCGTGCAACGGTAGAGTAAAGAAAAGGGAAATGAAATTAGTCTGTTAAGATGCCATGCACTTGATGTAATAAACATTGACTGTGCTCTCTGTGAAAACAAAATTAGCCAAAGCAGTATTTATAACACATATGCAGAAAAATAAAATTAAGATACATAATTGCTTTATACAGTAGTTGTACTGTTTGTTGTTGATTTATCTCCCATTGTTCTTGTTTGATAACATTCTGGGAGATTAATTAATTGTTTTAAACATCATTAGGGAACTAGAACTTTAAAATCAAGTTTCCTAGCCCATTTTTAAAGAAAATGTTGTATTAAAATATTTGAAACAAAGATGAATCAATCAGATCTGCACAGTGAACTTCAGTTTGGTTGTAAATTGAATAAATGTTGTTCTTATTTTTTCAGGTACTGCATATTGTTAAATGCTTCCAACTGAAACTGCTGCCAAGACTAGAGTGATTTCTCCTCTGAAAATGTTCCATGTTATTATTTTGTGGCTCAGAGTAAGATGAAGCGGGTGCTTTATTTATGAGGTCTTAACGAGGAAGCCATTAAGCAAACACATTTCCCTACTTCAGACGGCCTGAAAGAAGCACTCTGGGCAAGAAAATCAGTGGTTTGGTTTTTCTAAAGATAATTGCCAAACTGTTTACAAGTCTTTGATATATGAAAGTTAGAATGCCAGCGTGCACATACACACCATTAAGAAGACAACATTTGAACTAAACTTGCTTGTGTTTTAAAGGTGAATTCCAAGACAGAAAGTATTATACTTCATGTAAAAAACTACCCAATTAGTTTCTAACAGCACACTACTCTTAAACTGCAGATTACAATTATGAGAGAGGGATGTTATTTCTTACATGAGAAACATTTCATATCTGATCATACAGACCACTGTTTTTGCAGACTTTACCCTAGGACCCCAGTAAAATCAAATCATATTATTCACCCACATGACCCAGTTTTATAACCTGGCTCTTTAAATTTCCTTTTGGTTCTTTTTTGAAGATGTGAAAGATGTTGCCTTCTTGTTAACATCCTTTCCAGAAAATATATTCAGTGGTTGTTTAAGCGCAAATTGAGAGGATAATATGAACTCCAGCAGTCTACCAGTTGATTCTCATTTATTAACTGGACATTTTTACTCTGCTGGACATATCTGGGTATAATCCAAGATCATACTGTCAAGACCTGGAAATTGGCATCAGGGGACTTTATATTGACACTAACTTTGAAGAATCTTAATGTAGACTATGATGGTTCAAAATTCCTCTACCAGTTTCAGAAACCCCCACCCATTGGTGACAGATGCACAGGGCCTGAAACACATGTTCCCTGTGTTGTTCTGTGTCACAGACCCTTCATTGCTACAGTCTGATAATGAGGGAGTATTCCTAGGCTGGGCTTTTTCCCAACCCACCTTCAGAAGAGGGGAGCAATGGTCAGTATTAACACAACTCGAAGTATGCTTTGTAATAGGAAAAGACAAAAATATTAATTTACATGTTTGAAGCAATCTGTTTCTGGGCACGCAGGAATAATTATTAATGACAAGAAAATGGCAAAGGAGTTAAGAGGAATGGCCTAGGAAAAAAAGAAGAAGAAGAGGAAAAAAAGAAACTGCTGAAAAATTTAAAAGGGGAGTTAAATGAATATTTAAGAGGAGATAAAATATTTAATGGAAACAAATGAGCAAAACATTTAAAACAGCGTGATAAATAATAGTGAGTGTCATGAAAAGTGCTCCCCTCGCTGCTTGGAACCAGCAGTGTGTGGCACCGTCGCCACCAGGCCTTTAGAATTCACTCCGCGCTCTCGCTTGAGTTTGAACCCTGCCTGAGCAGTTTGTTTTCAATATGGCCGTCATTAGTGGGGCCAAACGAGGGCCGTGTTTTAACATGCAGGGCCCAGCACAGAGCCATGGCATATTAGTTTTTGGTTCAGCTTGGTTTGGATTTAAGCCACAGGGCAATTATGATTAATGTCTTTTGCGGGTGCCAGACAAGTTTCCGAGCAGGACGCTGGCATTCGCATGACCAGGAGTCAGTGCTTTGTTCCAGAGAGTAATCTGCTATGCAGGGCAGCTCCACACCGCACTGCCTCATTGAACTCCTCCACCACGTCGACTGTGCACTAAACTTCAGAGCCCCTCCCCCAGAGACATCATTGTCCTGACTTGTATTTCCTTCTCAGTGAAAGTTTTTTTTTTTTTTCCATGACTTTATTCAAAGAATTCAAAGAGATGAGGCCTAAAGTGTACCTGGTGAAGAACGTATTCACAGAAAGAGAAATGTTATGTTTTATGTCCCTAAATTAATATAATTGGTAATTATATTGGAAGAAGTGCTAATTGCCGTGCTAATGATTTTTGAGGTAACGAGTGACCTTAAAGATAGAGTTCTAAATCATTTCAACTGAATGTGCTTTGTCCTAAAAATTGATTGACATATTCAACGAAGTGTTATGTTTACTTGTTTCCTGTGAAATGTCTTTTGTTAGCCTCAGGGGATCTCAGGACCCATATTTTTCCCCAATAAATGAACAAGTGCAGAAGCAGGAATTCATCAGTCTAAGGAAACAGTGCTTTGTGAGTCGATGAAATGTAGTTGTAGATACTGCTGCAATACCCTGTTCAGCTATGCACAGAACCTCTTAGGCTGCCTCTGACCACTGAGAAATATTGTCAGGTTTTCAGTAGGGGGCTACACATGAGTGTACACTATGCAGACCAAATAACCAGTTTGTGAGCAGACTATTAGTCAGACTGCATTTAATCTGCTTTGCTTGCCTCTTGTGTTGTCTTTGGCTTAGCTTTGAACCAACAGTGATGAACTCATGCAGCACAGTTCGAACCCACAGCAATTGTGAATGGTGTGAACACACGCAGTATAGTTATAAGGAAGCACTCATATCAATATCTGCCTGTCCAGGTGCATATACAGTGTCATATTCCAAGCTGTCGTTTGAAGAGTGGCTTAAACTGTATATTAATGTGCAGGCCTCTCTGATGCTCACAAAGTCAAACAGCCAGGCCATTTTTACTGTGTCTTTAGATGAAGAAACCCGCAACCAAAATGCATTGACTGTGACTTTAAATCACAGATTTAAAAAGCTGTGGTTTCCCTTCAGCTGTGTCTCAAATGCTTTGAGAAGGTTACATCAGCATGCAATCTGTTCCATTTTAATGCTTATAGACTATACTCTGAAGATGGGAGCAATCCATGGGGGTCTTCTCTCTGATCAGACTGGAGATGTTATCTAGACTTAATGGAGAACTTCACAAAGTTGCAATTCTTGATGTACACCTCTTTGACCCCTGGTCACCTCTTGTAGATTGTAATCTGTCCACTCATTGTGTTGTTTAAACTCATTGTGCAACACAATAAAGAATGTGTAAAAGTAGATTATTGACTTTAATTTTTAGTCTCTGCAGTTGTACACATGCTTGTTGGCCTGTAAACTGGCTTATTTGCCACCCCTGGATGCTTGGCACTGATTCTGCTGTGAGGCTTTGATTCGGAAAACCGATCATTATTTATTGGCAACAGTCTCCCACTCATTTTTTAAAGTACACTTTTCCAAATCTGCAAATAATTATATCTGCAAACAAATAATTAATTGAGTCAATGAGAACAATTAGTGCAAAAATGCCTTTGAGAATTGCATGTGCATAGTGAATTAATTAATTAACATACTAGAAAATAATTGAGTGGAACTAGTGCTCTTGTGTTATAAAAAAAAAAAGGCAGAGGGATGTGTTTTCTCTCAGTTGAAGGTTGGAGGTGACTGGGTCTTCATGGTATTTTTGCCAATGAGGTCACTTAATGGTGACGTTTAATTAATTTAGACTTTTCCCTGTTGGATGTGGTCTTGCTGTGAAAAATAGCAGTATCACTAGTAGCACACAGTACCTATGTCATTGCTGGGATAGACTTAAAAAATCACATTTTAATCATTAATATAAAATGCAAATAGAGTAATATCTGTATTATTTATGTTATTATAATATCCTGCTTTATTCTTCAAAACTTTGTGCTTCAGTGTTGTGGTGTGCTTATTAAATTGCAGAACCTCTTCGGAATTGTCAGTATCCCAAATATGAGACAGTAACTTTGATAAGCCTGTTATTTTAATGGTACATTAGACGTCTAAATTTAAATTAAGCAGTCTTAATGTATTCATATATGTAGTCTTGAGATACATTTGCTCATAGTTACATAAAATGTACTTGGTTCCAGTTTTAAAACAGTGCAGATAAGGGCATGTCTTTGTATTTAATTTAGAGCATTCAGGCTTTACATTGAAAACTTGCTATGTGCAAGATGTAAACAGTCTTTTGGTTTTTTTTATCAATTATGCTACAAGCATTCTACAGAAAAATAAAAAAACTGAAATAATGATACAGTACTAAAGCATGGAGTGAATTTTGCTTCAGTATGCGCACATTTCATTGTGGATCTGTGTTTGGGTGATGAATCTCAGTTTCACATTCCTACAATATGGCAATGGAATTCATCATTTAAATCCATTTCGATAAACTTTGTTGGACCCTACTATTGGCACACAACAAAACACTCTTCTGGGACCCACATTAAAGTCCTCACTATTAAAATTCAGTATTCCTGCTGAAGGCTGTGAAATTTATTTCGCCGGCCTATGGGCTTCATATATCAGAGCCAGTTTCCCCTGATAACAATGCATGGGAGCTGGAGGCTTCCACTGCGAATGTCTGACAGACGAATATTTGCTGACATATAACCCAGCCCAAGTCAGAGATCATTACCCCTCTGACTGATGGGAGGGCAGTTGTGACTGGACGGTTTTATTTCCCTGTCGCAGCTGAGCTCCCTGGCCACGGCGGCACGGCGGACGCGGCTTCTCAGATACCCGTCAGCGTGCCGCGGCCCCGTCGTAAAGACGGGGGGCCCCTCCGCCAGGCCCCTCCATCTTGATCACGACTGATGGGCTATCAATAATTTCAGCCTGGTTGGAGCTGTCGGCTGAAGGTTAAATCAATTCTGTGTGATTGTTTGCATTATCGTATCCAAGCGGAAGGATTCCAATTTGCAACAGATCCCCCCTTCCCAACCCTGCAGGCCAGGGATAACGCTCTGCTTGTGGGTCTTGCTACTTGTGCTAGTGGCACTGGTTCGTACTGTAGTTCGCACTGTAGTGATGTCATGGAATTGCCGGAGAAAAAGACAGAGCTGTTTCAGAAAGGTTAAAGTTATTCCTGAGTTGGGCAAAGTGAGGAGACTTGGCAAGACATGTCAGTGCAAACACACTTTTACTGGACCTGGTGCTCAGAAGCTGTGGGGACCATGGGAGTGAGGGTTTATTCAGTTTTTATTTTTATTTTTTTAATGTAGTTTACGAAAACATTTAATCATATTTATTGGCAAGTGTGAGAGTCTTGGTCATTCTCATTTCTCTTTGATTGTCAAAGAGTAGCCATCAAATATTGGCCCTTCTCTATATCCGTCTGAATATTCTCGATGCATTTGCCTCTGGTGAAAAGCTTTGCCTCAGTTGTTTACACTAATAGATGAAATTATGCATACAGAGAGAAGTACTTTTCAATGACTGTCTTAATGCATGTGCTGGGGGCACAAGAGCCAGACTTGAATGCGTGAGTTGAATTTCACTCAGATTTAGGCTTCACACAGTATACTACTTTACAATATCATTAAGATCTATTGACTTCGATAGGGAGCACCATGTTATGTATTATATTTTTGCACTTAGAAGACTTTCAACTTTTAAGGAGAGGCATAATGTTTTTGTTAAGTCAGTTTTAAGTTCAGATTTGGAGTCTTTTGGCCTTGGAAGCTGTGTATGATACCTCCCCAAAGATTAAGCCTTTGATAGGTGTTTTTTTCAGGGCCACATCTAATTACTGCATCATCACAGTACAATCACAGTTTTTTCATCCTCAAAGAATAACTGTGCTACAACGAATGGTCTTTTTCCACTCAAATTAAAGGCCCTCTGAGACTTCCTAAAACAACAGAAAAGCAGCAGCAAACCTCATTATGCACCATAAAAATAAATCCCTCTGTGTTTTCAAGGCTTTTGTCTGACATATGGTATTTCAAAAATATTTTTTTACAGACATCATTTTTGTTTATATTTCCTACTGCAGCTGTATGCAGATGTAGGTTTTTTATCTTGTGTTGCTTGAATTTAAGTCAGCAGTTTTTTTATTTTGATGCTACAGTAACACCCTAATAGCTGTAACATAAATTAAGTGAACATTAAGTACAAATTAAAAGAAATATCTATGGTTTAGTCATGGTGTAATTACACAGCTGTCCCTTGCTATCCAGATGTGAATTTGCATTGGATTCACAAGTTTCTGCGTATTTCTAAACATTTTTCCCCTCTGGTGATTTTTCCAAGATATTTATCCAGATGGAGGCTTTAACAGGAGAAGACAAGTGTACATGGGAGAGTAAGTCTAAGTCAATGGCTGGCTCACATCTTCATTAGATAGCTCTATATATGAACCATATCTTGCCTAATATTAAAACGGCAAATTACAGCAAATTTAATGACAAATAGTTCATTAAACATTACAAGCTTTCTAAGTGCTGGATGGTAAACGTGGCTGGCAAATCGCTTTTGCGCTGCAGCTGAAAGCTGTTACAAAGTCAACAGAGAGTGCCAAGTTAATGTCTTGTGTTTACTAATTATGTCCAGTGCTGCTGGGCCCTCGGGGCATTTGGCTGGATCAGTGAGCTACGGTGGCCTTTCAGGACCAGTTGGCATGGAGCCCCGCCTCGTCTTTCATGTTGTGACACCAAATGAAAGCAAAGGGTGAACGCTATTTCAATTTACAGGCCAAGGCGGGTATAAACCTCAAATCATGTTTTACAACAAAGGTGAAGTGTGGCACCGTGAGACAGACAGGCGTATATTAGATATTAAAAACGTAGAGTGCAGTATAGTGTTTTAAAAAGCACTCATAAAACAAGAATAACGATGCTGTTTACAGCTAAAAGACAGCTGTCAGCTCCAATGGGTCTGATGGATGTCCAGACACGCTGGTGTGGAGAGAGCGAAGGGGGGAGAGAAAGGAAAGAGCAGGCTCCTCCGGGACCACCGTCCAAAAAATTAATTACTCCGATTCAGCATTTTTAAATGTGCCACTTAATATACCGCCACCGTAATTAAATTTCCAGCCCTGTGACCTTGAGACCATTTCCAGAGATAATAAATGAGATCAGGAGATAATCAACGTAGACACAACTCTGACTGTCCATGGAAGCAGATCCACGACACAGCCTTCTCAAGGTTACATGGAGTGAGAGGCTGGTAGAACACAGAGGAAGGAGAACAATGTAATGATGTGAGCCTCTCTGTTTTTCTAAATCCTAAGTGTGACATTGTTGGCTTGGACAGCCTCATGAATATTTCTTCAAAAAGGAAAAGATTTGTTGCAAATCTTGACTGTGACTGCAGTAGAAATAAACTGATGATGGCCTTTTGCATAGTCTGTGGTAGTAAAGTACCAGGCAGTGCAAAATCCAGTATCAGCGTTGTTGACAAAATGCAGCAAATAAATACGTCAGCCCTAGAAAGAAGGACATGGAATTAGAACATTGGATGCACCTGTGTGTTGCCCTCTTAGGAATTCAACATTTATACTATTGGCACATTTCGTTAGGTCTATTACCAATTGATGCTCTGAGACTTATAAATGGTAAATGACTTTGTAAATTAAATATGAATATGCATTCACTTGCGTACAACCTCTTCCAGGGTTTAAAAAGAGAAAAGGTTTGTTATTCTTTTGTATCCAGAGAATCTTCTGTCGGAAAAAAAATGCACATGGCAGTTTACAGTTGCTTGACACAAGCGCTGTCAGAAGCTTTCTTTTGAAGTTGTCTCTGTTTGACATCAAGTGCTCAAGCCATCAGTTTGAGCTGATATGTGGGGAAAGTCTATTGATAAGTTCCAGGGCATTGATGTTAACAGGAAGGAGAGAGGGGGGAGTAAGGCAGCTAAACTTATAATTGCTCTTGCTGCCATTTTTATTATAAATGTTTAACCAATTACCCATACAAAACTACAAATAAACAGAATGTGTAATTTTTCTTTTTCCATTTTTTAGTGTGCTACTCAATGCCACATGGATTTAATCTCTCACTGCACCAACGATGTGAAAACTACAGAAATCCTTTTTTTTTTCCTTTTTTAAAGGAATGAAAATAGGAAATGATTTTCTCTCTGGTTCCTGAGATTCTTTCTTTTATTTCAAGTTATACTGACCTAAAAAGGTTGATCAAAGACTGTTGGATCTCTGCAGCCTGCAGCAAGTATTAAATTGGCCCGTTCCATGTTTTGCACAGACAAATTATACTCCAGAGCCCTAACATTCTTGGTAGCAACTCAATTAGCAAGAGACAGACATAGCAACTGCTTCACATTTATGTTTAATACATTTTTCAATATTTTATTATTTTGAGGCACATATTGTGAAATTAATATCTATTTACTGACAATTCCCATTATAATTAAGTATATATAAAGTATTTGGATGAGTGCAGCTGTGTGTATGTGTGTAACGAACAGATCTCTTAGAGACTGTATTCTTGGTTTTAATCCCCTCTGGCTTTTTTACTGAGTTGAAATAGCTTGCAGCTTCTCTCTGCTTTTCTGCCTGTTAAAAGCCAATATTCCCCATTTTAGCCTAGGAGACCATCCTGCCATCTCCTAGCATTATTCAGTGCCTTTGTAAAGGGTTAATCGGTAAGTTGACAGAAAAGGTAAAAAAAATTAACTCAAAGACAAACCACATATTAACTTTCTTTTAAGGTGTAAGAAGGAACCTCACGGTGCCTCCATTAATGTGACTTGAAATTTAAGCAGATGTAGGAAATCTTGCCTTTTTTTTAAAAATTAAGCATCTTAATCCTTTTGTGACACGTGACAGGACAGACCTCAGCAGAGCATGCTGTATTTGTGTAATTTAACATATCAATCACATAAACCCCCAGCCCTGAATCTGCCTTGATACTTTCTCTCCTTATGAATTTAGTTAAGTGGCACAAAGATTAATGGAGTGGCTGGTTAATGCAGCTTTTCTCACTGTCTGAGTTTGAACTGTGGCCAAATTGGAACAGCCAGAGAGCATCTAGATCTAATGACTAATCAGGGACAAAATTCAGTTCTTGTTCTCAAAACATTTTATGTTGTGGGATTTTTGGGGATGGTGCCCACCGTAAACTGTTCTTTTTAACTATGCAGCATAAAAAGTGAAACTCAACAATTAAATATGATATAGTAGTCCTGTACAGAGATGGAGTAAAAAATATCAATTTAATGAAATATGTTTGGATTAAATGCATAATATTTTATGGATTGTTCTTACACATTTGTGGACTTTTCCCACAGATAACTCAGAGCTGCATTGTTTCAACTTTCAAAATAGTACCATATTCAAATATATATGGCAAAACCTTTATTAAATCATCACAGCAGAATCAATTCAATAATGTAGTTTATGCAGAATCGCATTTAAAAAATAAAAAGATTTTGAAGGCCTAAGTGAGGTTTCGCATCAGTTTATTCCTGTGAAGTTCCTTGTTTGTCCTCAGCCCTAGTTTCATTTCCCCTCCCATGCATTTAAACGTAATTTGAATAGATTGTGATCAAATATCATGGCCAGTCCAGGAACAATGATGTACCACATTTTCAGTAATAGATGTCATGTTGAAAAAACGCTTTCATTGAACTCTGGCTCCGAAAAAATTTCATCAGCGATGACATGTCAGGCACTTTGTCTTTATTTAACATATCTGCATCGGGCCCTGTCATTTTTCACACCACTGAAAGCCCGGGCGAAACACCGGATCAAGAGTGTCATTAATATACCTGAACTCCCGGCGTCTGTGAAAGAGCGTGAAAGATTAACCCTTGGAAACGGGGGTCTGTTCGTGCTGGGGCCCAGACGGTGTTCGGCGAGCAATCCTCCTGCGTTACAAGCGTCATTTAGCACACGGGGAAATAACGAGAGACTGCAGGCTTTGGTAGGCACAGCTGGCTGTAATGCTTTTGATCTCATCCTTGATACTCGGGGAGCATTTTCAAATGCTTTTCTAAGACAGGAGGTTCACCAACCGGCTTAGCGGCTGAAATAGTTAAAAAATGCATTGAAATCATAAAGCTTTGTTGATCGTTATTATTAAATGATGATGGTGTTTGCCGGCTAAGGGAATGACACAAGATATTGTGTTATTGGTAAAAGAATTAAATGAGCCTTGGTAAATTATGATTCAGTTATTCTAAATATTTATTTCAAAATGCCAAATGCTTATTGACCAATAAAAATGGAAATAGAAATGGCAGTAATTTCTTAGAGCTAATTGCCCAAACGTTTGTTACTGTGGGCAGTGCTTCATTTTAAATATTTTGACAGAGCCCAGTTTGCACTTAATTGAAAAATATTTCATTACCAGCCACAGTCCAAACTATTTAAACAGAGAATTTATCTTTAAGACATAAACCTTATTTAAATGGTATGTGCAAAAAGCCACTGCAGTCTGTTCACTCAATCCATCAACATTACTGCTATGCTCTCATTAGCATTTAAGTTTAACTGGTGACTCAGTGCAAGTCCAAGATGTACAGATATACAACTTTTCCTTTCTGAATCACTCTAATTTGGTGTTTTGGCTTGTTCGTCTCACTTTATCTGCAGAGGCACCTTGGACTTAAAAGATGTCTAAGACATTGAAGAAACTGTTAAAATTTGACAGTGGTCAACATTGTTGGTCTAACAGGTTTTTACAAAGACAAATTCCTTTTTTTTTTCTTAAAAATGTTTTGTGGGCTATGAACTGAAAATTTTCATACTGTTTACTCAAATGTTCACATTTATTTAGAAAGCCAGAGTGCAAAATTGCCAATCAATTTCTTATTCTGCATATTTAAGTTTTTAATATGTGTGATGGAGAAATGAAGCAGAGTAAAACTTTCTGAAGTATGATTATGGAGAGGTGCAGTGTTCAAAATGTAAATTTTTATCAGACAGTTGCCCACATATTCCTGTAAAGGTTAAGTACAGTAAGAATGACCCCCCCCTCCTTAAAAACAAGCCTCCTACATCTAAAACACTGAATTAGTGTATGTGGCCTTGTGAAGATGAATCTGATTGGGTGCCAGCAGGTCTTTTGAGAGAGATTACAGCAGACAGCCCCAGCTCGTGTTTGTACTGTTTACTGATTGATGGCGGACAGCATAACAAACAATCCATTTACTAACTCACAACAACCCAATAATCTCCTCGTTTCTCAGCCTAACTGGAATGCCAATAGTATATCGACCAAATGTCAGCGCTTTGGCACGGGCCGCCACGACCTCATTACCACTCCATTTTTCTTTCAGGGGAGGTCGGCAGTGAACCAGCTGGACAAGCTGTTTTATTACTGTGAGTCATGTCATCTGCAGATCTGACTCTCTCTCCCTCTCTCTCTCTCTCTCCCCCTCTCTCTCTCTCTCTCTCTCTCTCCTCTCCCTCTCTCTGTCTCTCTCTCTCTGAGCCATGTACACTGTGTCGTTAACAGCAGGCGTTCACAGTGTCAGCGGGGAAGGGGGGGGGCAACTACAAGAGGGAATCAATGTGACATTAATGTACTGTAGATAAACCTGAAGCAGTTGACTGTTTGACTTTACTGGATTAATAGTATTGTTTTATTCTGAAGACTCCGTCGTTTGGGGATTATTCAGTGTATCCTTATTTAAAACCTGATTTAAGTGTTAAGAGTGTTGTTGTAGGATTCCTTATCTATGGGTTTCATATAATATATGATATGAAATGAAATGATATTAATATTATAATTTGTTCTGCCAGTCAGATTGTTTTGAACTGTATAGTTTCCTGTATAGTTATGCCAACTGAAGATAGGACAAGATATTTATTGTTTTTACATAAAATGCATTGATATATTTTGGATCAACTAAAATATACATCACCCAGTTATTTTTATAGTTTGTGTCATGTGTGTTGTAGACGCCAGAGATTTGTGAGGAGTCACACTCGGCCAGTAGAAAGGACTGTTTCTGACCGGGGAATGACCTCCTCTGAGGGTGGCTTTTTTTTGCAGTTTGTTGGAACGCTTGGCTCAGACTACCTCATTGTTCCCTTGTTTTGCAAACTATTGAAAGCCAGGACAGGGTTAACCGTACTGGCGCACAACCCACCACCAAGCGTTTTCATCCTGTAAATGCTGAGAAGGCCACTTTGGCTCCTGATTATTGTCGGGATTTTGACAAATCCCAGGCTCCGCTCCTTAAAACAGCGGCTGTGTGGGAGCAGGCTGTACAATAAGCATTTTATGGCTGCACATTTGCACAGTGGGTCTAAGACCGTCACAGCGCATAATTAGCAGCCAGGGAAACATTCCCCTGAGTCAATCTGTCTGCTGTATTAACAAAGTAATGCAGTTATGTTTTAATTAGCCATTTTATTGTTGACCAAATTAGATAAAATGACAGAACACATGGTTAAAGAACAAAGACCCCCTAACTGACATATTAGCCATTAGAAAATATTGGTTATTTAAATGGAATGACCTCTAATGCGGAATAAGCCTGTGAGATGTTTTTTTGTCCATTTTGCAAACCGTTCTTCCTTGAGCCTGTTCTTTGGAATGTTAATAATAATAAAAAACAGAACTGTCAGAAAGACAAAGTCATCATGCTCATTACTTATATTCGGTTTATTCACAGCTTTAAATCTTGTAAAATTTCCATGGCAATTTTGCTAGTAATTACTTGTAATTACTATAACCAATTTATTCAATAACTGACCTCAAGAGTCTTTGTGCTGGAGGTTTGCGCTGTATGAAAGTTTCAAAGAACTTGAAACGACCCTTTTAAATTAATACATTTAGGAATTAATATTTAATTGAGCAAGTCTGGATTTTCTACTTCTTTCAATTTAAGCAGTTCAAGTAACATTTCTATGTGACAAGAGCTCCACATTGTTTGTGGGAATTAAGACATGCATGACTTGACTGCATAATACAGATATTTGTGTCCTGGTTTTTGTGACTATATAGTTGAAATAGTCAACCCCCTTGGGTTTCTTTGATTGTTTTCATTTAGTGAAACGTTTATTTAGGTCAGTTATTTTGTATTTTCCACAAATATAAATGTGCACTGGCAGCTATGCAAGCAGCAGCAACTTTTGGAAACAGCACCGCTTACCCTCCTTGTGAATTTTGAAGAACAGACTCTGTTGGTGAGGTTTTCATCTGAGCAGCTGGTTCCAGGTGTCACAGCTGTCTCTACAGCAGGTGGAGTTAATGTCTCTACAGCTAGATGGAGGTGAAATCTTCACAGCTAGGTGCAGGTAATGTCTCTGTACGTAAAGGTAATGCCTCTGCAACTAGGTAGAGGTAATGTCTCTACAGTTGGGGTAAGGTAATGCCTCTACAACTATGTGGAGTTAATGTCTTTACAGCTAGGTGGAATGTATGTCTCTACAGGTAGGTGGAGTTAGTGTCTACAGCTAGGTGGAGCTATTGCCTCTACAGGTAGGTAGAGCTATTTTCTCAGCAGCTAGGTGGCAGCAGTCTGGTTCAGCAGGGCCTGTGTTGGTGAGCTCACCTTTGCCCCCTTGACCTGTCAAGCCTCTTGTTCATCCCCCTCACCCAACCTGCAGTCACTTCACAAAGCATTCCTATTTCTGTATTATTCTCTATGAAAGGACAGATTCTTTTGCTCTTATAATTGCTCAGAACTGAAGATTTGGATGGTAGTATGGACTTATGCTTTGGCAAATAGTTTGGTAACCAGATGGTTGGAGGTTCAATTTCTGGTTGCATCCTTAGGCAACAGCAGTGCAATATCCAGTGCCATAAATGGATAATATGTAAAATACGAGCCACTCACTCTGGGTTAGGGTGTCTGCTAAGCAAGCACTAATTGATCTATGTCTTCATTAAGACAGTTGATCATTTAGGTCCACGATTGGTGGTACTCCCACTGGAATTGTATTAAGAAAAAGATGCAAAACATAGAAATGTGTGTATTTTTCAAGCAATTGAGTAGAGTGTTGAGATCCTTAGTAGTACTGGGCTCCTTTTATGGGTGTACAGTGTGTCCTATTTGTGGGCAAACCTTGATTCCAGTTATTGGGTATGAATTTTAGGGCTGTCTCTCTCAGCATGGACAGGTCCTTCTCTATCTCCTTGCCCTTTTCTGTTATAGACAGGATGAGTATCTGGCTGAAAGACTTTTTCATCACTACTTACAAGAGAATGCTTTCTACAAAGGCCTCCAAGTGCTTTGACTCCCTGTGGATTGTGCTGGCTCCAGAGGAGATGGAGAGATGGAATGGTAGATGTTCTGCTTTGATTTCCATACATTCTGCTGCACAAAAAAAGTGCGGTTCTACTTTTCAAGGGTGGTGTCGATTTTTCTGTTTCTGTTGTTTCTATGTCGTGGTACCAGAAAATTGGTCATATTGTATGCTACCAATATGATTTAGGTTAACTTCAATCAGCATGTTATTTCACCTGTCAGTGTATATATAGTTGTAATAATTGTATATCTAATTGTAAAATGTTTGGGGATAATACTTGAGAAAAGCATAGTTGCAGGCAGACACGCATTTGTTTTGACAATGTTTCTTCTGCCCCATGTGATTAAGTCAATATTAGCTTTTTGATTTATGTCAGTAATTACTAAATACTTCATAAACTCTCAAAATGGAAATGATCATGTTTACTTAATGAAACACATTTATGTCTCGTAAATGCATACCTTGCAGACATGAACATATGTCCTGGGCATGTTGTTTATAGCCAATGTGATTGTAAGGGTGATTAATAAAATGCCTGACATTGATGATGTCATCTGTGTTTTTGTCCGCATCACTGTCAAAGACAGTGATCATAATTCATTTACCAACACACACGCGACCCTCTGTGTCATGCGGGTGCACATGGGTGAAACGTGCTCTGCATTTCAGACCAAAAATTTTTTATGGAAAAACTTTCATTGATTGATTTTCTGTTTTGCTAAGGCAAATTGTTCCTTCAGCAGTTCTGCTGTCCTTTTCTTATCTCACAGGTGTTTGCTTGGGTGTGATGTAGGATGGCAGTGGTCAAGTGGGACACTTCTTCGCATAGTGGGCAAGGCGCTGTAAGTGAATTCTCAGGTGTGGCACCGCCATTATACCTTTAGAAAAGTTCTTATCCTGAATTACGTATACAAATAGCCATTGGTATAAATTGGTAATATGTTTTTAAAAAAACTGTCAGCAGTTTAAGCTGTGCTTGGTTGTGGGGTCTTCTGAGCAATTCAGTAATGCAATTTTGAAGAATAGTAGTGTTGCTGTTGTAAAATCAATTAAATGTGAAATCGTGGTATAGATATAGTATCGATAACATCAGTTTAATAATGTCAAAAGTCTGCCGTGAGCTAATTGCAAAGAAAGGCAGAGTACATGTCTTTATTCAAAACCCACGCAGCAGCACACTGACATTTATTCTAAGTTATCTACCTGAAGCAGAACCAAAGACTTCAGCTGCAGAAAAATGGCTTCCTTCATAAAGAGCTGTCAAGAAGCCTAAATTATTACCTTGTCATATTGTGTGACTGCCTGGAAACACTTGTTTTTGTTAGTGATCAAGATCGAACACTCTGGAAAATATTTACCATGCCACAAAATCTACTCCATTATTTCTCATGATAAGCATATAAATCATATGCCTGTAAAGATTTAATTAATATTTTATCCTTATGAGCACTGCTGCTGTTGTTGTTATCATATACAGTTGTATATTTCATTATGATCACACTGTACATTTAACAGCTGTGGGCATTGTTTGGTGGGATGTACTTTACCAAGAGGCAAATAACATCACATTTACATTGTGTTTGCTGAAAATGCTCTTTTTTTCAGCTGAAATGTGCTTGAATACAGGCTCCTGGGCTCTCATTCATATTCAGCTCGGAGTAAGTGCTTTGAGGCTAATGGAGGAAAAAAAAGAAAGGACAGAGACTCTACTGAATGTAACCTTTGGAGGGATTTTTTTAAGATTATGTATTAAATGTGCTGGATCATTTAAAAACAATTCTTCCTGAAGTGTCTGTGACAGTGATCCTTGTGGATACCTCTCTGTGTTAAAGTTGAGTGCAGAATTACATTTGTTTGATGACATTTTTTATGAAACAGGGGCATTTCAGTGGTTTGTTGTACAGCATATTGAAAGGGATTAGAAATGTACCATTCTCTAGTAATGAGTGCCATTCTACATAATTCATATTATACCTTGCTATGTACTATTGCTATGATATTAGTTTGCAATGTGAATTAAAAAAAATGGTAACATAATCCTCAAAGTTCATGCCGTCCCTAGCTACAGATGTTGTTGTGTTTGGACTAGTGCTGAATGAATATGACTTTGTGTTGCTCTCACATGGGTACAAAGTGAAGGCCAATCCTGCGAGAGTGCCCTGCAGAAAAGAAAATTTGCTATTTAATTATTAACAGTTAATTATGTATATCTTTCCATCTCAAAACATGTTGCCATCCTTGTTTACAACACGTGTTCAATTTTACGCATTGCAAAGTCTTTGAGAGTAGGCCACCACGTCATTAAGTAATCATGTTGCACCTGCCCACTTCACTGGTGTTCAGTGGAACAATGCCAGAAGAAATGATAATTTGGCAAGGAGCTCAAACGTATCATCATGGAGTCTAGAGATGCACAACAAGCTTTTTAAAAAAACATTTTGGAAAATAATAAGGACAAAAGTTACACAGGAGGAATGAAAGTAAAACGCAAACTTAACTTGAGACGTGTTTTCTGAGATATAGTTAGGAGCAGACAGCCGTAGTGCTGAGCGGAATTACAAAAGGACATCAAACACATCTACTGTATCTGGAAGGAATACCAGAGGCTCATTCTCTCTCTTTTTTTTTTTTTCCAACAGTGCGGCCTTGCGTTTTTTTGCTGGCAAAGACTTCAGAGCTACCGCTGCTCCTGACAGCAGGGTAGCAGCAAAGAGTCACCTGGAAACTGTGCCTGACCAAAAGCCCT
This sequence comes from Megalops atlanticus, assembly GCA_019176425.1. Taxonomy (NCBI): domain Eukaryota; kingdom Metazoa; phylum Chordata; class Actinopteri; order Elopiformes; family Megalopidae; genus Megalops; species Megalops atlanticus. Next base: position 8,765,453 of record CM032881.1, read on the forward strand.
TTCCCAGAATGCTCTGTGAGCAGGCTGCCAGAGATGGATGGCGACTTTCTGCACCAGTTGTTGCCCGCCAGTCGGAAAGAGCAGGGGGCACCAACCCCTCAGCTCCCCCGGCCTGCCCACTCACCCTCTCCTTATTTAACATCCAGCAGGCCATTCCGGGAAGGCAGACTTGGCTGCAGAAACCAACTCCCATCTTCCCCAAAGAAATTAGAGGTGGTAATCTTTCAGGAATGTCTCCGTAACCTTCCAAGACCATTTAAATGGCGCTGCGCATCTGGGGGGTCTCCGCCCCCTCTCTACCTCTGCACGCCGTCTCCATGCAGTCGTGACAAAGGCCATGCTTGGAGGTGTCCAATTTCATTGGCAGCCCTTGTACGTGACAGTTAAAACGTGACAAATGGCCATTATCATTGAAAGAAGGTTACTTTTAAACACAGCGCCAGCCAGCGAGGTAGAAATTGCGACTGCTAAATCACTGTCAGGGAAACTAATGATAAGATATCATAAGACACAGTCGCCGTCTTTTCCATACCGCATTCATCTTTATTTTTCGTAGTCTCACATTTATTCTGCGTTATGCTGAAGGAATTCATCAAGACGTTGCTGAAAAATGTCACACTAATGCTTATTTGAATTGTAAGTAGCTGATTTCTGAGACCTAAATAAAAAGAGAATAATAATGACAGAGTGCGATCTGGCGTCATGCTTTCGGTTTAATATCCCTCTACTTCTCCATGACTAATGTAGAAATATCATGACGTTTGCATTACAGAGGAATTGATTATAAATGATATCTATTGTGTAATGCCAAAGGAAGAACACATACGTATACAGCTCTCTATTGTGGGTGCACAACAAACAGGACGTATTACAGAGCACCAACTGCAGATTGATTGATGATATGTAGCTTTAAATGTAAAATAGAAGATGAGCTAAAAATTCTCCCACTGATCAGTATTCATGTCCTTAATTATATTCTACATCCCATTTTTCATTAAGGAAAACTCTCACTTCCTGTTCAGTGTAAACAACATTCGCTTCAGTCAAGTTACAGATCTTTTGCACCTGTTGTTGTAATTGTAAAAACACACACAAGTCTGTATAACAAACAAAGGAAGTGGCGGAGCTCACAAGGAGTTCTGGTGGCACCTTGACAAATCTTAAAGTAATTCCAACAAGAACAAATAGCCTGGGGCTTCCTACTTTCATGGCTAAGTTACAGAGACGCTAACATCAAAGCCACGGATAAGAACAGCTTCTGAAAATTAGAGTTTTAAGGCAGAACGCTTTGGATGGGAGGAAGTCTTGTGTATGCAGGGTCTGTGTCAGAGTGTTCAAAATTATGCACATATTGCATCATGGTCTATTGTTTCATCCTGCCATAAAACAATGAATAGATATAACAACAAACCATGATGTGATTCTGGAAGAGTGGCTTTTCCCTGTTTTGAATTGTTTTGTAAATGTGACAATTTGTATATTTTATTTCACCATTTCCAGTTGAGAGAGTAAAGACAAGCCTATTCCTATTGGTCTGCAGAGTTGTAGATTTTGCTGCAGTTGCAACGACATTTGATATATTAACACTGTTGAGGTCAATACCTTCAAGAATGGCTCATCCCTTTGTAATTTCTCATATTTACATACAATAATGTCTTAACTACATGACTTGACTTTGTAGTGATGGGCATTTAATGAAGAAAATGTGTATTTATAGCTAACTGAACAGTTTATTCACCTGAAGTATTCTTTCTTGGTACAGCCTGCCCTGAAAAACTGCTTGTTTGGTGTGGAACTGTCAAGGTTAATGCAGTTGTGTTTTTGTTGCAGCTCATTATTAGTTATTCTTAATCGTCCCATTTGTGTTTGTGTGCCCACAAACACACCTATAAAACACCACAGGCAGGATGTAGAGGCTTGTGTCCGTAACGTCCTTTGCTACTCCATGATTGAATAGTTAAGCCCCCCTTACCCCCTCCTCTTCCGAGGCCTGCTTTGTTCAGGCCCCATCGACCCACAGCAAACAGCGTGAGGGCTGGAGCCACAGAGGAGCTGCCTAAATAACTCCCCCTAATTAAAGGGAACCTGTTGCTGACACTAGGGCACCCTCTCTGTGGCACAATGCCGGCCGCTGCTCTTTCCCTCCATCTCGCTGCACTTGGAGTGTGTGCTTGGCGGGGGAGGGCATGGATGGGTGTGATTGCATGTGTGTGGCGAGGGGGGGGGCAGGATAGAGAGGAAGCTGGGGGGTGTTGTTGCTGGAGGTTATGTGGACACTGAGTTTACAGAAATCTCAAGGACAGATCATTCTCCCAGATTAAACAATATTCACTCTCTGTCAAACACCAGGCTCCAAAACTGCCACGCCAGAGAAAATGAGCCCCTACTTAGACCTCGCCGTGCATGACAGGACTGAAACCCAAGACATTTCTGCCTGAAGGAATCGGCGTAATGAAATAATCTTTAATCTTTGTCCCTTCAAGGCACTCTCAACACCTGTTATCCTTGATGGCGTTGTGGGCGAAAGCAGTGCACAGATTCATCTTAAGGCTGGTAATTATTGCGGCTAATTATTCATTTCGGTGCAGGGTGATTACGGGTGCTCCTTCAGGTGCGTCCCTGGCCTCGTCCACGCCAGCTGAGACTGCCGCAGCGCGCTGGAACAGTTGCTTCCCTGTCTTTTTCCCTCGCAGATATTTGACCCCTCGTGTTGTCTGCAATCTGTACTTGGGGAGAAAAATGACAGCCAGAAACTTTTAATTGCTGAACGAAAAGGCACTTTAAGGCACGGATTTAAGCCATCTGTTTACAGCATCTAGATTTACTGTTTGCCTCTTTGGTGGTGTGTGTGTGTGTGTGTGGGGGAGGGGGTGCATTGAGTGAAAAACAAAAAGGATACAGGCTGTTTGTTTATTTCCTCTGGTGTTTTCGTCCGTTAAGCAGACTCCAAAGACTTACTGTCTGCTGTTCCAGTTGTTATGTTCCTGCATCCCTTGTTATTTTCCATTGCGTTCAGTACCCAGCTAGCATATTCGGCTTTTTAATTAAAATATAGTCTTACTGTTAAGCCAGTGGACACACAAAGCACGACTTCTGTAAAAGATTTCAAAGCAGCACTCCTAGAATTTCTCCATCGTGTTAATATTTAATGAAGTGAATGAACAATTTTTTGTTTAAAAAGGATTGTATTTTTAATTAGGGCCTGGGGGGAACAGAAAGCCTTTAAGTCAGTATTAACTGTGCTGAGACTACATTACAATTAATAGAAAGACAACTTCAAATACCAAACTCTGTTAATTGATTTTTCTTTTTGAAAAAGAAATGGTATGAATTTTTCATATCAGATGTCAGTTGCAGCTGTTTGTGGTATAGACTATAAAAGTTTGCTCAGCTTGAAACTAAAAGCAGCTATTTCACAGTTAATTGTTTGTTATGTGCACATTTTATTTTAATTTTTTATCAATCTAAATTATTCTCTTGTGACCATTAAACATATTCAGGTAGTGTTTGGCAGCTATTGATAGCTATTGATAGTTACTGCTAATACCCTGTGTATGACTGTAAATGGTTTTTATCCTTTGAGGGTATGGCAAACGTTTTTTCCACAAACAAGTTGCAATGAGAACAAGCCAACCGTGTTTCGCATTCAAAGATCTTCAATGGTTTACAGTGTGAAGAGCCAAATAAAGTCTCAACGAATTAGAAATGTTCCAAATGGACATTCTCCACAAATTTATATTATTTTATGCAGTGGCGTCGTTAGGCCTGGGCGTCCGAGGCTACAGCCCCGGATCTCAAATTTTTTTTTTTTTTTTTTTTTTTACAAAAAATAAGAATAATAAAAAAAAATAGCCCCAGATCTATTCATCTGTCATTCCGTGCCAGCCTATGCAACTGACCGGAACCTTTTGGTAGAGCACAGTGTCTCACATCTTATATTCATTTTACTCTGAAATAACTTGAAAATGGTGCAATTATCGTGTGAAAATCTAAAGATTTCTGGGCTGGGCTAAGCCCCCAATATTTCAAGATCCTAACAACGCCTCTGATTTTATGTATTGATATTTTGCAGTTTAACATAAGGAGATGTTCTTTTTTTACATAAATGCAAAGCCAAAAAAGATACATTTTATACTTTTTTATACTTTCATACCCTTGTAATTAACCTTTTCACAGAGCATGATTCCAGACATGCATGACTGAATATTTCCTTGTCCATTTTCATACAATGGATTAACACATACCAAACACCTACAGATGAAAAATGAAAGCGACTCTTTGGGAGAACAGATATCTGTAAAAAAAAAATAAAGATTTTTAACATTGCAAAAATTCTTTCCTCTTTTACTATTTTATACAATTGCAGCAAATCAGCCATTATCTACAGCTAATCCAGAGAAAGCTCGTTACCACCTACAAATTGTACTGTAAGTGTTTGTGGAACACAAGCTAGATCAAAGGTTAAGTGACTCTGAAAGCAGCACATTTATCCGTTTAAGAATCTTTGGTGAAAATTGCTCCGTTTGATGGTGTTAATGTCTTCTTCTCCTTCATCACTGTAATTGCCTGACTTATAAATATGAATGGCTGCTCCGCTCGACTCCCTTGGCTCCGGAGTGAGCGTTTTATCCTGTTCCACGGCACATGATGAAGCATTCAGATTGATCTAATGTAAGTGACAATGACACTACAAAGCACGACAATGGAGCCTGGCCGTACCTCATTACAGGGGGGGAGTGTGCAGTGGAAATCCCACGGGGGGGGGGGGTCTCAGTGAGGGGGCTGGTGAAGAAAACAATGGGGCTACAATGTAAACCATGTTCTTGACCATACGGCCAGCTTGTTTGACAGCAGTTTGTCTGGCCAGGGCGTTGACACAGGACACCTTGGTGTGATTTCTGTCTTCTCGCTTTCTGATTGCTGTCCCTAATCATATGCTTCACCCTAGCTGAACTTGACTGAATTTTCTCACTGAAACTAAGTCATGCCCCAATATTGACCCTTGACCCCACTTGTTCCTTGAAGGTCAATACGTGGAAATGATGGACAAGGTGTGGAGGAAATGAGTGACGCATTGTAAAGTTACTCTGGATGCCAATGAGATCATAAGCTCCTAAACCACACGTAGCCTGAAACGATTAATTTATGATAGCTGAATTTTTACAAGGTGTGTCATTACCAGATAGGCAATTTTGTTGCTGGGTCTTGGATCAGTTCATGAGTAGAAATTGTTGTTTTTCTTTTGCTACTATATTTTTTTTTCTCATGAGAATGGCATTTTTTCCTTCAGGACTATTAGATAGTACCAATATAAAACTGTGCCAGGCAGAATAGTGAGGTAGAGGAATATCAGCAGATGCATGTAATCACTGGCCAACGACAACAGTGGGAGTGACCGGGCCTGTCAGTTTGCCCCTTGTAGAGTGCTGATCTTCAATAGACTGATCCTGCTAAGTGCTGATCCTGATCCTAGTAATTTGACATAAAAACATATTTGTGATGTGTAAAATGTTGTAATGACCAGGGCTGACCAAAAGCTTTGTTGGTGAGCCAGTCTTGGAAAGCTGTTTTCAAACATTACATTTAACGTAATTACGTTTAAACTTTCATAGTTCCGTTAGTTATCCAGAGATTAGCAAGTTATAAAATAGGCTAAGAGCTTGCAGCATCATAACATAGGATTTTGCAGGAAAGTAATTTTTGCAATAAATTGCTACACATAACAATTAAAGACTGCCCACTGTGTTGAGCTGACTGAAAGTGACGATTCTGTCTTTGCTTTCCCTAGCCATGATGTTGACCTCCTTCACTTAATCTGTGAAAGACGTCTTTGGTGTGAACCCCATGGCCTGTGCCCTCTCTGCTCCAAAGGCATATGATTGTGCTTAATGCCTTCTGGTCACTGTCGGCAAGGGGTCTTAGCAGCATCCACAGTAATAATGTTTTCATTTGAATGGCTGCACGTCTTCTTCTTTGGTGGATTAGTGGGTGGGTGTATCTTACGGCGCACAACATCACCTACTGTGCAGAAGTATGGATGAGAGGAAGGCTGGAAGTCAGACTGTTCCCGTTAAATACGGATGTTAATCCGGTTACATGCTCACTAGGAAATTAACTATAAATTAACTTGGAAATTAAATCATTCTGGAACCCTAAGGATGTACCCAATACACCATTAACAGACCAGTTACTCCTACTCAAGAAAGCAAACAAACATACTAAGACTTAGCATGTTAGTTTCTCATGTTTGCTCTCATGACGTTTACAATAACTGAGCTTTCAGATGATCAATATGTGCAGTTATTTCACAGGTGAGGGGTGAAGATTAAAAAAAGTTGTTCAAAAATGTGTAGAGAAGAGGGCTATGGTCATCCTGATGGGACATATCTTCCCTTCAGGATGGCCCTACTTTTAATAATGTATTGTAAATGATGCATCTGACTCAAAACAGGAATAGAGCTTGTAGCGCAGCAGTTTGTCCCTCTATTGTAGTGATGTCTGCCTCTGTGCTGGCTTTACCACACCATGAAATACTGTCCTGTTTATCCCCTATTTACGCCGTGAGAGATATAACACACAGGCAAGTCACACTCACAAGCATCAGGATACATGCCACCCTTATTTACTCTTGGCTGCTGCTGCTGTCAAAAGATATATCAACTTGTGTCAGGCGAGATCAGCGGTGTAATCCCATCCCAATGTTTCTCCTCTTTTTTTATTTTCCTTTCTGCTTCAAGCCTTTCCCTGGTATCAGGAGTAACTGATTGCTGCCATGAAATAAACCCACAGGTAACCCGGAGGAAAGCTGGCTCGAATGGCAAACTAATTCTTTAAGGGAGTTTGGTGGAAAGGGCTGTGACAGGGAAATCTAATATCGGGCCTCCTAAAGGTCAAGATTTGCTGTCTGGAAGCGCAGCTCAAACATAAATGCTCTGTAATACCGGCTGGTGTGATTGCTTTACTCTCTAGACAATGTCAATTTTGTCCAAGTAGCCGCAGATTAAGTCTGTGGCGTGTCAAGAGCCCTCGTAAGTGCCAGGGTCTTCTGTAAGATACAGGTCCTAAAGCCCCAGTCTATTACTGCAGACACCCACAGGACAGATGTTCCAGGCTTAGGGGGGTGAGGGAGAATAATAGCGCATTACATTCTTAATGTCTCCGAGATGCAGGACTCGAGAGAGACAGAATTCTCCTGTGATCCAAATGCCCTTTTTTCCCCCCCTGCTTATCTCCCCATCCCCTCGTCCTTTTCTTACTTCCATCCTGATTGTGGGGCCCACACCTCCTCCTCCTCTTGAGCTATGAAATCCTACCCTGGAGCAACACGCCACGCAACTCATTCATCACAGCCATGACTCGCTCAGATAGCGGAGAGGATACAATAGGCTAATAAACTCATTAAATTTTATATATATATATGTATATATATATATATATACACACACACACACACACACACACACACACACACACACACACACACACACACACACACACACACATGCACACACACTTTCAAACGGAAAAGACAGAGGGAGGGCCCCCTTCTTTTTACAGTGGATTAATTTCACAAAGTAATCAGCAAACGGGATGGGAAAAAAATCATTACCCCCACCTTTAGGTTCAGTGTTGATACATCAATCTTTGCAGATACGCCGGGCTGCGTGGGGGCCCCCCACTTTAAACCTGTGGCGTAGCTGGGCTGCGTTCAGCCAGCATCAAATATATAAAGGTATGAATCATAGCCGCGGGGAAAACTGACATTGAATTTAAATGCTCAACACGGACCCAATAAGGGCTATGATTTATTTATCATTATGGCGCTGCCGTGGTGTTAGACACATATATAGGAATAAGCTTTAGTTATATATTTGTTTTCATAATGAACTGGCAGGCTAAGGGGATTGATTCATTTTTAGTTCAGTGCTGCTGGGCTTCCACTCTGCAGATGGAGCTGATTAGAGCGGCTCTCCGCGTTCAGCTCAAGCTGGTATAGAACATGGTGACAGCTGTCACTCTTCTCACCCTCCGATTTGCTTCATATTCTTACCTTGGTGTTAAAAGGGCGCCTCAGATTGTTACCTGAAAATATTGTAAATAAGTGAAAATCTAGAAGTGCTTTTTACAATAATGTACTAAAAGAAATCAGATTGCGAATGCTTTTTGGTATGTCTTCTATTATTTCTAAACAGACATTACTTTGAAGGCTGCACTGTTCATATGAAGATAAAATAAACGGAGACCTTCAGTTTAATATCTCTGATGTAAGTAATAACAATGTGTTGTAATGGTGCATTGGGAAGATATTTATTCTGCTGTGTGCCATATTAGAGGTTTTCGGTTTTAGTTGGAATGGGACAGTAGTGTTCCCCAACAGTGCCCTCTGCACCCCCCACCACCCCCTGCACACACATACACACCCCTGGGCTTGTGAAACACCTTGATGAGAGGAGAGAGTGAGGGTAATTCAGACTTCAGGCTTAATTAATCTTGTGTCTCTTTTGATGAATGACTCCTAAATTGCGCTGTAATGGTGTGATATCTCTTTTCAGGCAGAGGGCTGTCGACTCCGATGTTGACAGAGGCTGTGTGAAAGTCAAAATGAGGGACTACTAAGAGGCCCCTGTCTGGCTTTGTTTGCTAAGTTACCGTAGATTGTGCTATTGCCAGCCTCTGTCCCACCCTGTAGTAGTAGAGGTTATACCTCTGTATGGTTAGTGTTGGAAAAATGTGTCTTTGATTCTCTTGACTGAGTGCACAATTAAACTCCAGCCTTTGTCTGTCAGCTTTGACAAATCCAAATTTATCTGTAAATATTTTACACTATGAATGTCAGCCTCAGGGGATATGGACATTATGCTGACATTTACACTTCTATGCCTTGTATATATGAACACTTTCTGCACTTTCACATAAGTTGATTAAATAATGATAACAGAACTTATAGACTTTGGAGTCTGCTTTTTGTTCTAGCGTGTGGACAGAATTTTTTTTTCTCTTGCTGGGGATGATTGAAATAGAGAATGAGAGCCTTTTAAAGATAACAAGCAATCATGTTATTTCTAGGGAATCCAAACAAACAGCTAATAATGGAAATCTATTAATTGTTCATTTAGCTCTGTCACAGTCCATTTGCTATTTAATTGCGCTTCAGTGTGGTGTGAAACGACAACGTGTTGTTGTAGTTATTTATGTGGTCTGAATTCTCATGCATCCGTTTTTACTCGGAGGAAGGATGGGAAGGCAGATTCCCTAAAATAAGCTTACTCAGCATCATTTTATTGATTATCAATTTTGATTTATCGATTAATTACATTTGTTTTTGCGCCCCCAATCTCAGAATCAGCAGATACCACAGTGATATGAACCCATGTGCTAAAGTGCTCTTGGAGAAGGGCACTGTATCATGTGCATGGACAACCATTGTCTTCATTTCCCCTCTTCATACTATAGCCAGGATAGATGGCTCCAATTTGAAGTGGTGACAAAATTAAAGCAGAAGAGCCCCCACTAAAAACACCACCCTCTGTTACCCTAGGCAATGAAGAGCTTGTTAACCCTTGTGAGTCTAACGATCCAAGTTATAAATTATATTAATATGCTGATCAACGTGAATTATGCATACCGTGTTTATGCCTGAAATTTACAAGCATTTTTTTTCAGTTCTGTATGCATCTCATAAACTGTAGCAAATATTTACCGATACAGAAGGCATGTACTGCCTTGTAGGAATGTTACAAACAACTGCATAAACAGTACTGTGTACAATAACGGTGTGATTCATTGTTATAACAATCATTTAACAGAGATTTTGGTGCAAATCCTTGCCTGCATGCTATGTTATATGAAGACCGGGAACATCCCACACACTTACAGTTGTTGTTTGAGGACAATAAACTAAACCCACCTCTTTAATCTTTAATGATCCTTTGCTAATCCCTCAGTTTAATGGGCTAGCCCTGAGGGAAAGCTTGTTCTCCTCACAGTACAAACCCACAGACAAATGGCTTGACTCAAAACACAAACACAACACTTGATTCTGTAGATCACCCGCCTGACTTTGTATTACTTTATTTTTTTCATATTGGTATTAAGCAGAAGTAATATTTTAGAGAAGAGGTAAACTGTCATTATGAAACCAGTTTAGCTGGGCTCTGAGGACTTTACACAATTGATTTGAAGTGTTTTGAATTTTTTTTACATTGTGAAATCCATCTCTTTATGCGAATGCTGTTTAGCAGTGAATTGATTCAAATGCCTCTAAAATTTAACAACAAAAGGCACATCTTTCATCTCAAAGCCTTCTTCACACTTGTCAAATCATGTAGAATATAAGAATAAATCGTTAAAAACCTTGACAAAAAACGTGTAGCTAACAAATCCATTTCAGATAAAAGACGGCCCACTGGTGCTTAAGGGTTAAAAGCAGCCTCCATAAAGGGCCGCAGAAGAAGGATGTTTTTAAGTTACACTCTATCCTAACAGAGCTAACAGTTAAAACTAACGATGTCATAAATTTATTCTGCTAATGTGGTGGGTGGGAACAGGCCTGGCATGATCAGGTGGGGGCCGGGGGTTTGGGAATGATGGGATTCAGTGGCCTGCCTCCACTGATGAACTTGATTAAACCTATCTCATCTCCATCAAAGTATGGCGCCAACACAGAGAGATTCACATTAGTCATTGTAAAGGGGTGATTGAACTGTCGTTTTTCCCTGATAGTTGGAATGTACAGTACCAGTCAAAAGTTTGGACACACCTGATTAAGATAATGGGAAACATGCATTCAAAGACATTTTGAGCTAAAGACCTTTGCTTAAATGCTTGAAATTTGTTTCTTTGACAAATATAAATAGTGAAGTTGCTGCATATGTATGAATTTCTTTCCAAAAAAAATCTTAAATTTAAAAAAATATGTTTAGCCTATTTTGAATAATCTAAAATATAAGATAGTTTTGATTTGTTTATGACACTTTTTGGTCACTGCATAATTCCATTTGTGTTATTTCATAATTTTGATGGCTTTACTGTTATTCAAAAATTGGGAAAATAAAGTGTATCCAAAGGTTTGACTGGTACTGTAAGTGAAGCACAGTCATCAAACCCGTTGGGCTGTAGCTCTGGTCTTGCCTGTTTGTCTTAAGCTGGAAAGAGAACTAAAATAATAAAGATTAATATGAAAAAAGCTGGTATTTGAAAACCCTGGTGTGAGTAGTGATACAAGTCTGACATTTTTGCCAAGAAAAACACAAAAGTAAACAGGACTGTCACTCAGGCAGAAAGATTCCATGGTCCTTCTGAGTCATTATTTTTACCCATTAAAAAAGTTAACGTTTTGAGGAGGCTCCATTGACCAAAAGCCCAGGAAATAAATAAGACATGCAGGACAGCAGTGTGGACAGGTTTTCTTCTTCTTCCATCACTATCCATTCTGTCCACCTCACATCCAAGCCTATTCTACATGTGCACGGTTCCTGAAACTACCGCACAGTCACTGAACCTGAATGGCAGTGAATGAGTCCACCTCCCCTTGATTGACTGAGTGACTGAGGGAGGGATTAGGAGCAGGAGGCTGATGGCATGTCCTGAGGTGCGGGGACATGAGGGAGGGCAGTCAGGCCTCCGGCGTGAGGCAGAGCAGAGGGCCTGTCAACTTCTCCTCCCCAACTTCTATCATCAGGCCTGGTGATCCTGCTGTCACTGCCTCTTAACAGCCATGCCATGTCTTCATCGGTGGGGAGCATCACTAGTTCCCCTGGACTTCAAGTGCTTTGCCAGAGTGGGTGGTCAGGACTTAGAGAACCGTACTTGAGATCTCACAAAAATCCCATAATATTGCAATGTATGTCAGGGTTTTATGTATTTATTGTAGTTGTGTTTATTTAGTAGATTAGTATGCGTATTTGTGTCTGCACACACTCAGCTTAGTGTTGCTAAGGGCAACGGAACTGACATTTCAACTAACTGGAACGTTTTGGGTATATTTGGCGTAGGGAAGATTGTGAACATATCCTGTGACCTTAACCAGTGTTCAACAAAAAAGTAACTTATGCAGGAAGTTTGTCATTTCCAGAAGGGGTTGCTTTGACTTGTGTACAGTCAAATTTGTTCAGACACTCCAGAAATAATTAATCAACTAAAACTAACAAGCATATTCATGTTTAATTCATAAAATTACAAAAATAGTTTGAGGTTGAAACAAAGATCCTGTATATTTACATTCAAATATTTTTCATTTGCTAGGAGTTTTACAACAGTGTTTGGTTAATAATTACATTTTAAATAAATAAATAAAGTATATGTATTTAAAAAATCTATTTACAAGTGTGTTGTTGGTTGCCTAGAGTCTACATTTAAATAATGGTTAGAAGCATATATATGCTCGTATTCATGTGTGCATTTCCCCATCACAATTTTATTTATTTTCTATGCAAATTACACTCACAGCAAAGAAGTTCCTCTTAAAATATGTATTTGGAATAAACATTGCCTAAAGTGGCTAAA